>OZ005654.1:249604564-250204564 GCA_963930645.1 Salticus scenicus
AAAATTATTAAAATTCGTAAAAAGATTTTTGATTTTCGGTTTTCAGTGCTTTTTCAAGTTTAGGAACTGCCTGAACATGATTTGACCATTTTCAAAATTGTTCGTCTGTCTGTGTAAAAATGGGGTAAAGCTGTGATATATGACCCCTCCCTCCCTCCTTTTTTGGTCTTTATAACAATCAAATAAAAAGAAGTAACATAAATTAATTATTATTATTACTTTCCAAAAAATTGATGTGTTTATGACTTTGGTTTGCCAAGACTGGCTTGGCAAGATTTCAAGTTCATTATTGAGTGTTCGCCATTAATAATGGCGTGATTGACATTACTTGTTTGTCTACAGAGACTCATGAAAGAACTCGAATATATTACGTTTTGTGACAGTTATTTCTAAAAGTGTTTATAAATATCTTTAAATTGCATAAAATAAAAATGTCATAAACATGTCTCCTAGAAAATATAGTACAAATTGGTGTAATTGAGTGAATTGTAAGTACACAAAAGTATTGTGGTATATGTAATTTAAGTTTATTATAGAATATTTTATTTTGAAAATGATATAAATAATACTGATTTTTCTACGGGGCTAACAAAAAAAAAAAAAAAAAAAAAAAAAAAGCATTGGATGCATTACAATGTACTGAAAGTTTTCTTTTTCTTTCTTTCTTTCTTTTTTAAGCACATTCAAACATCTTTACATTGCGCTAACATGCATTTTTCAGATGCTATAAAGATTGTTTTCGGTAAAAGATCGTATCAACTGTACATTAACTGTAGTGTTTATTTACAGTTTTACAAAAAATATTCGGATTCATTGCTAAAAAATTATAACTTTTTTTTTTGTTGTTGTTGTTATGTTATGCATTTTGGTATTTTATAATAACGTAAAAATGTATTTATAAATTAATATCTTTGATATGAAGGATAAGTACAGCTGGAAGATATTTTATAATCCATGCAAAACACATTATTTCCCCTTCTTGTTTATTTTAACACATATTTAAACTGTTTAAACTTAATTAATATAAAATCAGTCGGCTTGTACGATTTTTTTACTTTCTTTTCCTCGGGGGAAAAAAAATCTCTTATTTAATCATAGAAAATTGCTACAAAAAACTATAAAGGATTTCTGTTAAAAATTACTTATATTAAAAATAGAAGCAAAGTTTATGGGCTGAATGATATATAACTTATGGACACAGGTTTAAAGTCTTTGACGATGACAAAAGAAATTTTGATACATGCTACTGAAATAGAAATGGGTCGAATGCATTTTTCACTTTAGTCGAATCTTAATAAAAGCAAGTTTTAGTCAACCTGTCGAATGTTTAACGAGACATTTCTCATTTTTCACATCCTAAAACTCCACTTTGATACCTTTTCTCAATATTATCGTGTCTTTATTGGAAAAATAATAATAAACGTGTGCTTTCTAACATATTAGTTTAAACTAGTACCGTTCAGTTGTCAGAACCCCACCAATTTTTTCCCCTGAAATAAGCATTTAAATAAGAAATAGAAATTCAAAACTTCCATGTAAAAAATGTGCTTTGTAATTATTATAGTCTTCCAAAAAGATTGAAAAAAAAAAATCGCTATCAGCATATTATTTACAGGACGATGCATATCTCCATGAACTTCTCTTGTACTTCCTCTAATTCTAAACGATCAATCGTCTTCTGAGCATTTCCATAGTAAAAACATCTGGTGTGAAACAACCACACGACTCCCATTACCCACTATTACACATATTATATGAATTTTTTGGAGATCGTGATCAGAAGATATAAAAGTGACCTAAATAAGTAGAAACCTAACATTTTTCTAGCAAGATAAACTTTATATACATGTAAAGACGTATAAAACGAAGCTTTCATATAGCGAGGTAAAAAATAAGGAAAAAAAACATATGGTAGAGTTATTTTTTGAAACACCAATTTTCGAGATCTACCAAAACTTCTGACCTACCGAAACAGGGCAGCTGTTAATTTTCTTCTAATAACTACGTGATACATAAGAAAGAAATGGATTTATATAACAATTTTCAAGAAAATCGTTAGAGCCGTTTTTGAGATACCAACTTTTACCAAAACTCAATTATTGACAGGAAAACAATAATTACACACAAAAGCATATTTAAAAGGGAGTTAATATGACGAGTTTGAAAAAATTCGTACAGCCGTTTTTAAAGAAACGCCCTTGCGAGACCTAAAATTTAGCTATTTATACAGGACCCCTATCAATTTTCCTGAACTAACCAACTATATCATTAGAAAGGACATCTAATAGCGTGTTTATATAGCAAATTTGAAGAAAATCGTTAGAGCCGTTTTTGAGATACGGACTTGTGTTTCCACTTCCCGTTTCCGATGTCCAATTTTCACCAAAATTTGGAAAATTCATCTGTACGCCAGACTTATTTCATTTCTAAAGTTTCGTAGTTCTATATTTATTAGTTTCCGAGATATAATAGCCAGAAGATTCCTCATACACACACACTGACCAATTGTCAAAAACTACTTTTTTTTTTTTTTTTAAACTGAGGGGACCTTAAAACGTGTAAATCAGGTGAAATCTCGATATCGAATTTTCAGACCGAATACAATACTTCCATTACCTACGGTAGTAGGATAATGGAAGTAAAAAACATTGCCAACATCAAAACAATATGTCAATTTTTTGAAAGAAAAAGAAACTAAAATTATACTTAAATTATGACTAGATAAATAACTGTGGGCCGGTTACTATACTATATATATATATATATATATATATATATAATTTTTTTCGTCCGATTTACCTTAATTTTATTTTAAATATACATTTTCTTTTCTTTTATTATTATTATTTTTTTTTTTTTTTTTTTTTTTTTTTTTGAAGGAATAAAAGAAAAACATTTTTAAATTGGTTTAAATATATAGAAAGAATAATAAATGAATAAATTAAATAATTAACTGTTTTTATTTATTATTTGAGTTCTTTAGCAACGGTTACTACATTCATGTCTTAGAAATTCTTTTTCAAGTTTTATCTTAAATTTACTGTAATATCTCTTTTTTTTTTTTTTTTTTTTTACTTTTTGAAATAAATAAAGAAATAATTAAATAAAGTAACATAAATAAGTAAATTAATTAATTTCATGAAAAATAAAAGTAGAAGAAAAAACTTGGAGTATTCAGGTGTAATATTTTGTCTGAAAGCAACAGTCTTATTATCCTAAGAAAAATATTTTTGGGCTTCCTTCTTGGCCTCATTTATACTTCTGTAAAATACAAAAAAAGAAAAAAAAAAAAAAAATTACTTTCCAAGCCACACTATTTTTAAGCCTTTTATTAAAAATAGGGTAAAAACGTGAGACAAATTTGATGTCTGAGGGTTTAAGAAATGAGATAAAATATAACTTTGTTATAAAAATTGTTTGGTGTAATTGAAATTATGTCATAGATAAAAAGTGAAAACTGTAGTTTGTATAACTAAAAATTATTATTTTAATTATTATTGTAGCAGATATATGAAATAGGAGTTTTAATAATTAGTAATAAGTAATTATAGAAATAAATTTCCCCATAGAATAATACAAGCTTTAACTGTCGACGAGGTTAGGTATTGTACGCAGTTTATTTAAAAGTACTTAAGTTTATTAAAAAACAACTTAATGAATTATTTTGCTAGTGACATGAATAACACTTGCTTATATTTAATGTTTATGAATAAAAATACTTAGTAAATATATCAGACTAGTGCAGGTTCAGATTTAAGAATAGGTTAAATCCTGCTCAGAACAACCAGTTTGATGCCTTTTGCTGAAAAATTACGTTCCTTATAGAAAAAGAAAGATGCAAATAATATATTTTAGTATATCAATGAGTCATCAATATTTTGCTATAGATAAATGTAAAAATGATTTTAGAAGTATGTCAAGAAATACTGTAAATAGAAAAGTCAAAGAAAATTGAGACTGACTTATTGCTTATTACATATGTTTTGTAAAAAAGAAAAACAGAAGCCTTACATATGTAATAATAGTAGCAATTAAGAAAACAAAGATGTAGAACGTAAATAAAAGCACAATTCTGTATTGTTCATAAAATTCCGAATACAACTATATACATATAACTTAGTCCAAGTATTCCGTTTCCTTCCCCTTTCCCGAAGCGCGCTTTTACTGCTTTATTTTGTTTTGCTGTCATTACAAATGTAAATAAGACAAACAGCGATAACATGCCAAATTGGTAAGCTGGTCAAATAGGGACCGCTTTCTTTGATCTGTTGCGTCCGATTATTCCACCCGCTAAAAAGCCATAAATCAACGACCCTAGTTGATGTTTCTCCACTAGCCTCACAGGGGTCGCTGATTGTACGTAGGAGTTCTCTTTTTTCAAATAAGTCCCCTTAAAATGTATAATTATATTTTGATTTTTGAGCTGAAATAACAACTATTTTAGTACTTTGTAAAAAACCGCATAGTGAAAACATTACAATTTTGACCTTTTTCAAAGCAGTCAAAGAATTAATGTTACAAGTTGTTAAAAACAATCTTTAATTTTATAATAACTCAATAATAATAATAATTAAAAAAAAAGATAAAATTTAAAGTTTAACTTTAAAATATGTTAATAATATTAACTAATAATATAAACAGCACATCAGCATACTAAAATGTATAGCATTTTATAATTGAACATACATTTAAACATTCAAAACAAAATTTCAAACTACCACAAAAATGAACTGATGGAACTAAAAATGGAACTGTAAAATATTACCTGCAGCAATTGCTGATTTTCTTGCTGAAACTTTATCACCCATCTTTTCCATAACTACTGGAGAAGGACCAATAAATCTAATACCAGCAGCAATGCAAGCTTGAGCAAAATCAGCTCTTTCAGATAAAAATCCATAACCTGGATGTATTGCATCAATTTTATTCTCCTAAAAATTACATCAATATCAGTTTAAGAAAGCATGGTGCTTTATAAAAGAAAATGTGTCATACAAGAAGGCATAGATTATATTAAAAGAAAAATCATTCATAGATTTGGTACTTTTTTTTTTTTTTTTTTTTTTTTTAAAGGGGAGGGGGGTAATTTTTTTTTTTTTTTCCAAATAAACGTAACATAATTTTTGTTTTGAATATTCTGACATTTAATATTTATGATTTGTGACAAATTTCCATGTTTGTTTAAATGTTAAAGTTTAAACTCTAGATTTTAACAATACAGATTGTAAAAATAATAGTATTAATATGGATTTTTGTGAATGACTTGTCAGATAACTGAAATCAGTGATAGATTATGATAAAAACTTTTTCAGTTGCACTTTTTAACAAATTCGTGGAAGTCATATTTGAACAAAAAAAATAAATAATGTAAAAATAAAAGAAACATCCTGCATTTATCATTCGTTGTATATACTTTCACTCTAAATGTATTTCCTAATATTTTTAAAATGTATAATGTTGCCATTCCAACTAGTTATGAAAATTAACAGATTAATTTTATCCAGTACATTGAAAAATGTGTTATCCCTGATAATTCCTAAAATTTATATCCTCAATCCAAAGAAAATACATCTGATATTTTTTTTTAATTGCATCACTCTAATTACATGAAATATTAAAAATACTAAATACTCGAAATGAGTAAAATGACAGAATGAGTATTATGACTTTGTGTTCATAAAGATTGTAATGTTTAAGATTTTAAGCAAGTAAATTAATATATTTACATAAGTGCTTTTTATACTATAATAGACACAAATGAATTTAATTTGTTTGATTTCACGAAAAAATACAATCAGCACTTTTTTTTTTTTTTTTTTTTTTTTTGGGGGGGGGGGGGCTTTCAGATGTAATATATATGTATTTTTTCCCTATGTGCATATGACAAATATGCATATGACAATTTCCTATATGCTTATGAAACTAGTTAAGGTAGGTGGACTCAACTCAGTTTCCCATCACATATTTATTATCACAAATTTCTACAATAGGTCAATATATTCATGATATTTGCAATGAACTGAGCTAATGACAGGCATGGTCAAAGACTGAAAAAGCCCCATCTACTAAGATAGTATTTCCCCCACTCTGATACACTTAATGCTTTTTAATTTGCTGTGTATTTTTTTTTATAAATGCTGGTTTTGCATTTTAGCTTCCATGCAGTTTCCATGCTATTTCACCATGCAATAACATGCACAATGCAAGTTTATTAGCCCATCTTGCCATGGTATGAAAATTTTTAATCTCTAAAAATTTACAGTGTTTTAAATTAAAATGTTGATATTCAATAATGCTCATATATAAATATTTTTAAATCAGTCCTCTCTCTCTCTCTCTGTGTGTGTGTGTGTGTGTGAGAGAGAGAGAGAGAGAGAGAGAAACTAAACCTATTTCAAAACATCAAAAAATGTAAAAAAAAAATATATATATATATATTTTCACAAACGTTGAACTGAATTATGCCTATAATATTGCTGAGGAACTAAAAACGAATACTTTGGAATAAAATTATTTTCTATAACCACACATTTTGATATTTATCATTAATTGTACTCAATACAGATTAAAATAATTTGATATAACTTCCCCACCCCCTCTTAAACACCACAATTTAAAATATTTTATTCCTCATGAAAAAGCTTTAATCTCAACTATTTTTAATATTTATACTAAGGTAAATATTTTTAATCAAGAGAAAAAAAATGTGTTAATCATTTCACTATTTTCCAGATTAGAAAGCTATAGGTATTAATTCATAGAAATTAATTTGCATTACATGCCTTTCTTATTTATTTGCCTTCAAAAGTTATAGTATCTATGAAATAAAACAGCTCATTACAAAAAATTAAAAGAAACAAATACCAAACTTTTTTACTTCCATTACCCGACTACCGTAGGTAATGGAAGTACTGTATTTGGTCAAAAAATTTGATGTCGAGATTTCACCTGATTTACATGTTTTAAGGTCTCCTGAGTCCAAAAACCAGTGTGTGTGTGTGTGTGGAATCTTCTGGCTATCATACCTCCGAAACTAATAAAGATTCAGCTACAAAACTTCAGAATTAAGACAGAACTGGTGTACAGATGAATTTTCCAAATTTTGGTGAAAATTGGACAACCGGAAGTGGGGCTGTAAGTCCGTATCTCAAAAACCGCTTTAACGATTTTCTTCAAATTTGCTACATAAACACTATCAGATGTCCTTTGAAATGATATAGTTGGTTAGTTCAGGAAAATTGATAGGCACCCTGTATAAATAGCTCAATTTCAGTTCTCGCAAGTGCGTTTTTTTTTTTTTTTTAAACAGCTGTACAGATTTTTTTTCAAACTCGCCATATTAACTCTCTTTTAAATATCCTTTTGTATGTAATTATTGTTTTCCAGTCAATAATTGAGTATGCCAAGTTCTGGTAAAAGTTGGTATCTCAAAAACGGCTCTAACGATTTTCTTGAAAATTGTTACATAAACCCATTTTAGATATCCTTTCTCATGCTTTACGTGGTTATTACAGGAAAATTAATAGCCACTCTGATCAGATAGATCAGTTTTAGATCTCGGAAATTGGTGTTTTAGAAAAAAAAAAAAAAAAAACTACTTTTTTTCTTTTTTTTGTAAATATGTCTTTACGCATGCATTAACTTTCTCTACCTGAAAATTTTTAGTTGTCTATTTTCATTAGGCCAATTCTATGTCTTCTGATCACATTATCTCCAAAAAGTGCATATAATACGTGTAATAGTGGGTAATGGAAGTCGTGTGATTGTTTCACACCAGATTTTTATTATTTTACTCAGCTTCTTAAAAATTTAGAACCATTAAAATTTTATCAAAAAAGAAAAAGAGGGGGAGAGAGAAATCACTCATTTAAAACCTTTAACTCTCTGCATATCTTTAATGTTCTAAACCCCCAAAGATAAAAATAAATAAATCTACGGTTTAACCAATTTTTCTAGTGTTCCTCAAACATTTTAATCACTAGACTCTTTTCAGTACACATTTGCTATAACACTTGAAAATTTATTTGTTCCTGAACAAATGTTAAATAAGTCATGCTAAGTTCTCCAGAATTCTTTTGAGATTTAAATTGTTCTTTAAAAAATATTACGCTATATAGTTTAATCAATCCTAATTCTTCTTTAAAATTGTAACTTTAACCTTTTTTTTTTTTTTTTTTATGAAATAGCTGAATTAATTTCATTAAGAGTGAAAAGTAACCAGACTAAAAATCAAATTTTGGTTCTCTGGCATAATGCCCTAATTCCATATGACACAGGTTGTAATCCTGGTCACTTTTCACTCTTATTAATTGTAAATTTATAACACACACTCAGAAATCAAAAGTAGTGCATATTACTAGAGTTTTGCATCAAATAGATTACCTATCATAAAATTTAACCCTAGTAAACACATCCAAATGTGTAGAATAAATATCAATACTAACTCTGGAAAATATATTTGAGCTACAAATGTTATCATAACACAAAGCCATGCAATTTAATAATATTTATAAATTTACAGAAATGATTATCTAATTAAATTAGTAGCAAATACAGACTATACTTAAAATTGTTTTTCAAATCATTTGTAAGTGATCTTTTGTTCCCACAGTTTTGTTGAATTCTGATGGATAAAAATTCTTGATCAGTATCGCAATTTTCTGTTTTGAGATATTAAAAATTGTTTTTTCATGGCAAATAACTTCAAAAACTGAATTTTATCTTCTCACCATCTGAACTTAATCCTGAATAGATTTTATCTTTGAATTTAAAAAAAAAAAAGCAAAGGTAAATTTTTTTTTTTTTTTTAAATATTTCAAGTTTCTTAATCTGTTGTAAAAAATTTCAACATACCCTTCATTAGCTCTCATTGGGATCCGGACATAATATCGTGGAAAAATAATTATATGATCCATTTGAAAATTTGTACTTGTGTCATGTGTGATCTCGGGTGGGGGCTACAGGGTCTTATACTTTATACATATAAATTAATAAAATAAATAAATATATAAATAAATATATCATAGAATTGAATTTCATTATTTTATCTATATTTAATTTTAAATTATTTTATCATTTGCTTTTCACCATTCAAAATACATTTTTAAAATATTGTACATCACTGTTGACATCAAAGCTTAACACTGTTCATAAACCTGAATTAAAAATTTTAAAATAGATATACACATTTGAATTCATTTATGACTAATCTTGACAAAGTTTATAAATTAAGTCTTTTAAGTAAAATGTGTAACAATTTTTGTGGTGGGTTTGTCGGTATGTCAGTGCTTTGACTAAGGTATATGTTGCCATGAAATTTGATACAACATTATTAGTAATTACCAACTCTCTTTTGCTTTCAATTCACTTATGTAAGCGAGATTTTGTCCCCAACCTGCTCTCATCAGTTTATCACTTTAATACTCATTTTTTATTTTCTTCTATATGTAATATAGAGAAAGTATTGGATTCGCGAAAATTTTCGACCTCTGTTTTTTGACGGATCTACACATTTTGGGGTGTCCTGAACACGAATTGATAGTTTTTAAAAAATGTCTGTCTGTCTGTGTGTGTGTCTGTGGTTTAGTGTTTTCACCGTATCTCACGAACCAATGAATGAAATTCAACCAAACTTGGTATATAGTTGGACCCTGGCGGGGCATTGTGCTGATTAGATTTGGGGATCAATAGCCCAGCAGGTGGCGCTGTGATCGCATTTTATGTAAATTTTTCACAAGGCAGTATAGGACAAATTTTCGTATTTTTCACCGTATCTCACGAACCAATGAATGAAATTCAACCAAACTTGGTATATAGTTGGAACCTGACGGGGCATGGTGCTGATTAAATTTGGGGATCAATCGTCCAGCAGGTGGCGCTGTGATCGCAAAATTTTGTATTTTTCACCGTATCTCACGAACCAATGAATGAAATTGAACCAAACTTGATATATAGTTGGACCCTGACATGGAATGGTGCTGATTAGATTTGGGATCAATCGCCCAGCAGATGGCGCTGTGATCGCATTTTATGTAAACTTTTAACATGGCAGTATAGGACAAAATTTCGTATAAATGTACATAATGAGCGTTATTTTAAACTTGTGATTGTAAAATTAATATGAATTATTGATAATAGTAGTAGTTAACTACGAAAAAAATTTTGTGCATGTGGGGGCACCGGTTCCCCCCCGGGGGGGGGGGGGAGGGTAAATTTTCAAGATGGGTATCTTTCAAAAGATCTTGTCAATACGTTTAAAACGAATGGTTGAACTATAAATCTGCGATAATTTAAAACAAAGTTATCGATTTTTTTTACTTTTAACAAAAAAAAAAAAAAAAAAAAAATTTTTTTTTTTTTTTTTTTTTTTTTTTTTTTTTTTTTAAATGAATGTATTTTAATGAAATGAATTTAAATGAATGAATTTTTTCTGGTTGAATATGTATTACTTTTAACAAAAAAAACTAAGAAAAAAAATCGTATTTTTTTTATTTTTTTTTAATATTGTTACTGATTGAATATGTATATAGTATTTTTTTTTTTTTTTTTTTTAAACGAAATTTAACCAAACTTGGTATTTAGTTGGTCCCCGACATAAACTGGTGCTGATTACATTTGGGGATCAATAGCTCAACAGGTGGCGCTGTGATCACATTTTTTCTAAATTTTTAACATGGCAGTATAGGACAAAATTTTGTATAAATGTACATAATGAAAGTTATTTTTAACTTGTGATTGTAAAATTAATATGAGTTATTGATAATAGTAATAGTCAACTAGGAAAAAATTTCTGTGCATGTGGAGGCATCGCTCTCCCCCCTGGGGGGGAAGTGGGGGGGCGTAAATTTTCAAGATGGGTATCTTTCGAAAGATCTCGTCAATACCTTTAAAACGAATGGTTGAACTATAAATCTGCGATAATTTAAAACAAAGTTATCGATTTTTTTTACTTTTAACAAAAAAAAACTTAGATTTTTTTTTTTTAAATATTGTTACTGGTTGAATATGTATTACTTTTAACAAAAAAAGAACTTAGAAAAAAAATCGTAATTTTTTTTTTAATATTGTTACTGATTGAATATGTATATAGGAAAATATAGAAGAAAGTCTTGTGGTGGCCACAACATACTAGTTTTAAAATATATTCAATAAAAACTTATAATTACGAACATAAACACAAAACATTGTCTCAAACTTAGTTCACTAGAGACTATAACTATTTCTACAATGCAAAATGGAAAAGCTTCTTAAAGGAAACATTCAATGTTTACACCTGATAAGTTACATGTTTAAGATCATTACATTATATAGACGGGTGTTAGAAAGACCTTAAACTATATCTGGAAGAAAAAAAAAATTACCTGAGAAATTTTTATGATTTCAGGAATGTTCAGATAGGCTTGTACAGGAGGTAAACCTTTACCAATCAAATAGGATTCATCTGCTTTCTGGCGATGCATATGCATTTTATCTTGTTCTGAATAAACAGCAACAGAACGAATGCCAAGTTCTGTACATGCTCTAAATACTCTAATAGCAATTTCCCCTAAAAATAAAGTAACAATGTAAAAGAAATAATTCTTGAAGATAAAATACGATCCTATTTTAGAAAACATTTTTATCTGTGCCTTATTTTACCTGTTTGAGTGTATATATTTGTTACAATAATAATATTAATGTAAATGTAATGAAGACATGCAGTCATTAAAAGGAGGAGGGGGGGGGGGGGCAGCGGTTTCAGGTATAGCCAAAAATCTTTTTTCAGCTGATTACTGTAAGTTCAAAAATCCCTTTTGAATATACTAATTTAACAGTTGTGCATCATTTAAAAAAAAAAAAAAAAAAAAAAACATGGGAAAAGTCAAAATGCTGCAAAAAAAGCATGGGGGGAAAAATTCCTCATAATCACAAATGTGAGAAAACAAAAAATTCAACAGACACTATTCAGAAAATGCAAGAAAAAAAGTCGAGAAAATAATATTGAAGACCAGAAAAGGTAAGAATTGAGAATCAGGAATTGTGAAAAACTTTTTGTGTTTGTGAAAAATATTAGCAGTTACATGCCCCCCCCAACCCCCCTCCCCCCCAAAAAAAATGTTCTTTTGGGGTGGGGGAAAGTGTCCCCATTTTTTGAAATTTTGACCCATATCTTTTATAGTGATGGGGGTCTTAGAACCCCACTTTTCAAAAAGTCAGCGCAAGCCCTGATATTTAACAATTATATTCATTATTAAGTCAAAAATGCTCAAAAAAATAATAACAAATGAAATGCATTATCATAAGTGCATGAAAAAAAAAAATATATATATTCAACTAATACCAGTCAAAATTTTCCTAAAAAATAGTCGAGAAAAATATACAGAGAGGGAAAGGTAGGCCTTGGAGACTCTGGAATTATTATCAGGGCTTGTTTCTTTTCGAGTTTATTAGGCGAGGTTGTAGTGGTGGTGGGCAGAATTGGTCACCATTGCAGATTTGCATGGTTTAAAAACATAGGAAAATAGTCAAATGCTAAAAAAAACATGAAAAAGAAGCTCACAAGTGGGAGGAAAAGCAAAGAAATTCTACTGACACTAGTTGAAATATGCATGAAAAATATCAAGGATAAAAAAAATTCTATTTTGAGTTGTCTTTGGTTCATACGTATAGGTATTAGTTTACATATCAGTTTTTGGTCTTAATTTCAAAAAAAATTTCTCAGAGTAAAAACAAAAATATATATAGTGGATCTTTATAACACATACCTTGGGACTCGAGGTAGTGTATTTTACAGAGTTTTACATTATAAGATCATTTTACACATCATAAAACTTACACTTATTAAACATGATCAAATGTGGCATTGATAAATTATACTTTAACCCTACATCTGCCCCAATATGGCTAAACTTTACATAAACCATTTTTTACTACTGTTCAAAAGGTACAGTTATTTTACCATAAAAGAAAGAAAAGTGGATTAGATTTTTGGGTAATTTAGAAAATTTTAAATTCTTTATAAATCTTTATTATTTGGCATTTGGAAATTTATTATTACTCTCATTTGTTAAATTATATGTTTCTAATAAATTAGACTTATCTCTGTCATAAGAACATCCTTATTATTTGAACAGAATCATAAATCTTTTTAAAAATAGCTGGGAAAAAAAAAAGGAGAGGGGGTACTAAGATTATATTTATATAAAAGATCATTCTATTTATAAATTATTGAAAAAAGATATTCTGATATATCTCTTTAAAAAATAAATAATAAAAGTAAATTATTTAAATATATTATTTTTTGGCAAGTAAAATATTTTCACCTTTCAAAAGACAGTTGTTTAAAATTGTCAGATGTTTCTAAATGAAATTTATAGGATTTATTAGAAAACTTTACTCCTAATTAATTTAAGACATTTCAAGAAATAATCCTCTTCATGGGAGAAAGTAGTTTATTATGTATTTAGACAAGAAATTATAAATTGAATTTAAAGGTAATTAGATAATATAAAAAAAATATATTTTTTTTTAATGTAACTAAAGTTATGCTATTTACTATTACCTTACATGTCATTATCCCTTTTCAATTTATACACTGAAAAATTACACATACTAAAATCTAATCTTTAAATTTATATAATATGGTCAAAAAAAAAAAAAAACTCTGGCTAGTAGTAAATTTTGCTGACTACCAAATATTCTTACATTTATGAAAGCCCGTACAGGTAAAAAGTTCACATAAAATATCTAATAAAATTGTAGTTTGTTCACTAAAAATTTGAAATATCTTAGAAAAATAGAAGGAATACAATTATTTTTTATGGTATGCTTAAGAAATCAAAATTGTACAAAAAAATTTGTTTTAAATAATGCAAATAAAAAGGTTTGCAAAAAATACGTTTTTTACCTCTGTTAGCAACAAGAATCTTTTTGATTGGCTTATGCACTTCTGTAGATGCATGTCTAAGTCCTGATGGAGGTAAAGCTGTATATCTATATAAAAATGATTTCCCAAGCAGATTTCTAATAAAAAGCTGTTTCATTTTGCACCTAGACCTTGATAGAAAAAATTATTTATGTTAAAAATATGTTGAAAAATTACATCTATAAAATGAATTCTTAAGTAAAAATTTAAACATTTCTCAAAAATAAACCCATATTACTTTCTTATAGATAACACCTAGACTAAAGCTCTAGATTAGAGGTCGCCAGTCACCAACTGGCGACCATTACACTGAAAATGGCTACCAAAAAATCAAACCCTAGTCGCCAAAACTGGCGACCATGTAACATTTTACTTATTAAAAAAAAAAAAAGCATAGAACTTTTTCGGCAGTTTAAAAAATAATTTCTGGGATGAATTTTGCAGTTGGGAATAAAAAGTAGGTAATATAAAATACATCCTACCACCCTTCGAGGGATTAAATATATAAATTTCTAATATTTTTATGAAATATTTAATTTCCTGAAAATCTATTTATTATTATAAATGTATTTTCTGTAATAGAATTTTAATTGCATATTTTATAGCATAAATTTAACTTTCTTTTAATAAGGGTCACAACTCCAAAGCTGCAGGTTCGAGTCTCTTTCAAATGCAGAAATATTGCATTCATTTTATAATGTTATTGTGAATAGTGCAATATCAATTTACTCCTTTGTTAAATGCAGTGCAATTTATATGTTTGCCCTTATAGTGGTTGAATTCTACCCTCTTTATCCTGTTTCAAACAATTGAGATATTTTTACATAAATTCTCCGTCAACCCAACTCCATTTTATGTATCTTAGTAAAAAATATTTCTATTAAAATTTTATAACATGTCTGTTGTGTATCATATTTTTTCTTTTTCTTTTCCATGTTAACTTGTTAATATCACTGACAGGGAACTAGTTACTTTCTTTGTTGTTAGTAGAGTTTTATCTAAAGGTGGCTACCAAAAGGGCAAATGTGGTGACCATTTTTTATGACTTTGGTTGCCAGTGGCTACCATTCATAATTGCTAGTTTAGTATCACATGTGGGTCTAGGTTAATGCTCTAAAGACCTGTTCATTTGCCAAATTTAGCCGTGTGAATTTTCAGAAGTCTTTTTCTATCCCACGAGCTCATGAATAGAACAAACAACCAGTATTATCAGAATGCATGGTATGGGATAGCATGTCGATGATATTATCAGGGGTGAAACTACTTAGCTTGCAAAAACACTGAAAACTTTTCCTTGCATGCAAATAGGGGAGATTTATTAATGATATATCATATGGCTACCTATATTAAGTGATATTTTTAGAGTTCATAATACATTATAATGCAAATTCAGCATTTAAAATGAGAAATTTCTGCAAAAACAAAGTAATTTAACAGGAAATTCAAAGATAGCAAAATTTTCAAAAACCCTGAATTCAAGGATAGCCCCTGAAAAGTTTCACCCATGTATTATATAATATTTATTAATTTTTCTTATTACATGTGGGTCTAGAGTAAAACATAGGTAAAATCGTAACGCATTACTAATGTAATTAAAGGGGAAAATCATAATTTTGTTCTGAACTGTAGCGCCATCAGCAGCCGTTTCTTTTCAGGCATAACAGAACACGTTTTTTTTCAAAGGAAAACCGCTGAATGAACAGGTCTTTAGTATCACATGTGGGTCTAGAAACACTAACATTTAACAAAACTAAAACTGAAATTGTAAATAATTTAATCATTTCATGCTGAATAAGGTTTTATTTTGCTTTTTTTAAATTTTTAACTTATAAAATTGACTACAATTTGAATTTGAATGAACAAAAGCAATTAATTTTTTATATAAAAAAAAAAAAAAATCTAAAGAAACATAAGACCTTAAACCATGTTACAGTCATCACTCACTTATATTTGTATGAAGGGTTCAATTGAAAATCATGTATAACTAAGAGTTCTTTATGCTTTAATTAATTCTTTACACATGATGAGACAAAACATTTTGAAGTTTTCATCAATATTTACAAAATGTTGAAAAGTAAGTAAATCTTGGATTATACTGCTCTATTTTTTTTCGGAGTTAAAATCTTTAACACTATTATTTTCATTGTCCTGCAAAAGAATAACTTCTGGAACATGTTATGACGTGAATATAGCATGATTGAAAAATTTTGCTTTTCTAAACTAGTTCAAGAAATTACTGTATGAACCAGCATGTTATATACAGCATTTAAAACTAAAAGTTGATAGATTTTTCTTTTTCTGTTCAAGTGAAATAAAAATTCTTTGCAACAAATACTTTCGAATGCATTTTTTACTGACAGCATTATGTCAAGATCTAGCATTTGGATCCGACTAATGGAGTTTACAGGGGGGAAAACAACTTGTACATACATGTCAGCAATAGGACATATAAAGACAGGAAAATATGATGGAAAAGTATGGGGAAATCCATAAATAGCAGAAGTTTTCTATCATTTTCAGTTATCTTCATATTTTTCAAAAAAGGACCAGTTTAAGATTTATGAATCCTATTAATTATTTTCACATATAACTCCAGTAGCAGTATTTCTGTAACTGTCTGCAGCAAAACAAAATTTATCTGTGATAAAGGCATGTTGGACCAAGTCTAGTGTCACAAGAAGCAGAGGTCTATCCAGCTTTTAAGATTTAAAGCCCATTTCTTAAAAAAAAAAAAATACTTTTGTGAAATTTGTATCAATTTTTCTAGGAAAAATAAATTAAAAATCTTTTGTTTTAGCAGCCACTTTATATAGTACTGAAAACATGGAAAAATTCTATAAAGAGATCATTTTTATAAAACAAAATTTTATGAAACTGCCATTTTTATGGTATGTTGGTGTTTGGGTTAAGGCCAACTGTCTACACTAAATAAAGCCTGGGTCTAAGGGCAGACATCCTCCATGGGGGGAGGGGGGGTCTTTCTAAGGGGTCCTAGCCTTTATCTATATATTTATGTGTTTTGAGAAAACGCCACTTTTACGAATTCAAATCCTGTGAAGGAGCCATTTCTATGGACTTTAATTTTGTGATGGATTCCAATTTATGTCTTGACCAATTCCTGAGAAGTATTAGCAAATCATAAAATATGTAAAATTTGCATGTGTAAAGAAAATAAATGAAGATATACTACAAACACAGTAATCTAGAGACAATGTAAATAGTTTTTATATTTTTAAGCAGTTTGGCAATTCCTTGCGAGACGTTAAATTAATCTGCAGAGCTTTAAACAATCTGCAGCGCTTACTGCCGTGCTGCACTATTTCAGTTACTGGGCATATAGCGCAGAGAAGGTTAAAAGTGGCACTAATAAATGAGAAATCTACAGAATTATTTTTTAGTTCCTCCTAATAAGACCTTGCAAAATTTGCATATAATTTAGAAATGCATATAAATAAGAGGTCACTATCCATTCTTTTCATATTATATCAGGGGGAAAAAAAGTAAAACTTGAGCAAATATTACAATACTCTTAATAGTACTTTAAAATTAAAAAAAATATTCTATTAAAGAAATAGTATATTTATACTGATTATTTAATAATAAAGTTATTTACACTTAATATACTATAAGTACTTTTTCAAACAGCAATAATTTTCATCATATCATACAAGTACATACTTTAAAATAAACAAGTGTTAAAAATACATAAAGTACTTGATTAATCTATTTAATATGAAGTGCATATCTGTGTATGGATAGAGCATTTACTGGGTGCAAAGCTACAATATATCACAAAAAAATATCTAATTGAAAACATCAAAAACTCTTTTTTTTAATTCTTAATTAAAATTTATGTTTTTCAATGTAAAAGCACGATATAAAGATCAATCCAAATAATTTTTTTTCATTTTCAATAATACATTTTTATAGAAGAAATATCTATTTTAAAATTAAATAAGTTTATTTAAGTTTTTTTTCTTTTTAAACAATTCTTTCTAATGTAAAAATAACACAGTACTTACGTATTAACTGTATTCCAGTGATGTACGGTTTTATGTGTATTTTATTATTTAAATATTTTTATAAATACTATAGAGGTGATCTTATGAAAAAGTATATATTTATATTTATGATATAAATATAACGGCAATGGTATTCGGATAATATATAATTACCAAATAAACTGCTCCTGCAATATTAGGCAAAATCAATGTACATTTTTCTCTTTCAATTAAAATTTTGAAATTTTAATCAACTACAACCATCCAGTAGCAGAAACAATGCAGCCCGGTAGCGAGCGCTGCAGATTATTGAAAGATCTGCAGATTAATTTTTCATCTCTGAAAAAAAGGCCAGGTTTTATCCAAATATAATTTACATTATATCTCTAGAACATTACACTTGTTGTATTTTCTTAACTTATTTGATTTGTAGATACAAATTTTATGTATTTTATAAATTGTTGATAACACTTGTGATACACCACAGTGTGTCTGTCATTCCTGGCTTGCAGATAAATTTTGTTTTGCTGCAGATAGATACAGAAAATTCTGCTACTGGGACAACCATACTATTGAAATAAAACAAATTTACTCCCCCCCCCCACCCCCTTCTTCTAAGCTGCAAGAAAAATATGCTTAAGCATTCATAATATTAATATTTAATAAAGAAAACTTAGATTTAAAACAAAAATTAAGATTTACAAAAGGAATAAATAATATATTCAAATACTTACTAAATAAATACACACATGCATAGTAGAAGCACCAAACTAAAGCTTCACTTAATATTTAAATACTACCAAAGAAAACATGAATTAACTTAATAAAAATAAACAAGCATTACTTAAACACTAAAGATGTAAATGCATTTTATTTGAAACTGTAATTTGTTTTTACTATCTGTTAAATTAATAATTATTGACAAATACCTTGATTGAAAATTTAAACATATGAGCGATGGTACCTTCATTAAAAGCATAATTTATTAAAAAAGATTTTATAAATTAGAAAATTCAAGAAATTGTTAATATTCAAATTTAGAACATCCAATTAAAATATTTAGTAATAGATTTCTTATAGAAGTTCACCCCTATTTCTAAGTGTTATTCAAAACTAAATACCTATAAATTAGTATATTGTTTGGAAGATTAAAATATTTTTAATTTTTATAAGGGACAGCATAATTAGTTTGTTAATTTCAATAATTTTATTATAAACCTTTTTTTTTTTTTTTTTTTTTTTTTTGCGGGGGGGGGGGGGGGATTTCTTAATATTAAATCGATTTATAATTTAATGCAAAATTAGGCCCACATTTTGCAATTCAAGTAGTACATTTTTATTATAAAAATTAAATTATGCCTTCTTTTTATATTTTTCCCACAAAACTTTAGATCATTGAGTCACAAATTGTCCTCAAGAATACCACAACATCTTACTTAAAGTTTAAAGGTACAGAATTAACGTTACTTCAAGTTGATTTTAGTTACATAGGAACATTATTTTCTACAAATCACCTTTTAAAACACAAAGACCTTCATGAATGCATATATATGAATACATAAATAAAAACATTTATAAATAATAGATTGAAGCAACAGGATATGGATGCTTAATGTGCAATAAAAATAAGCCCTCCAAAATTAATATTTTTCTTTTAACACCTACAAAAGTTTAAATTTTAAATAGATATTTTGAATGAAAACCCTCAAAAAAATTAGAATAATAGCACAATAGAAGTTAAGTGAAAATAATAAGATATAAAGGTCTAGAAAACAAAAGGAAATACAATTATTTAGAGACGAAAGCAGTATGTTAAGTACTATTTTTCTATGCTAGGTTATGTAACGCTAAGTTTGTCGACTATTAACAGTTTCACAAATTTAAAAAAAAGTAAAGGGGAAATCTGGGAGCCAAATTTATAAAAATATAATAAAATAGCCAATATATAACAAATGCAATTACTTTTCATTTTAAAATTACTTAAATATACCAACCGGTGCAGTAAACAAATATTATGCAAGCTCTATTCAAACAGACTATGAGGAAGTAGACTGTCAGTAACAGAAATTATTATTATAACACTCAGTTCTTGTCCTTAACCTCCATCAAACTTAAGAAATTTCGCAATTTATAAACTTTATCCTTGATTAAAGTCTAACATGTGGAAATAGATCAGAAGATGTTCTCCGTAAAACTTTGGCAACAACTTCCTTCATTAGTTGCTATAGCAACTGTGCAAGTTACCTGCAAAGACGTATGACTAAATCTTGAACTTCATGATTGAAACTTTATTTCTAATTGGTTGTTGGTAGGTAAGAGGAAAGAAGAGTGTATGATCAACACCGCGAATTTGGAAAATGCCTACTCCTCAGAACCTTGGCGAAAAAACATAATCGGGCTTTGGCGAGCGCGAGTCATGATGATAGACGATAGGGTTGCTCGCATGTCTGATGACAAGCAGACGTCAGAATTCGTATTAGCAATAACAATAGAAATTTGTTCAATAATTTTAAATAAATATTAGGTGCTTTTGTCTCCTGAATTAGATACTTTGAAGTATGATTTAAAACATTCATTTTGTAATAGAATAACTATTTTTATTTTCTAAATAAGTTTCTAAACGTTCATAGCTAATTGGAAACATCCTACTTGTAAACAAATTGCCGTGTTTATTATGTCGAGATAAACTTGAAAAGAGATTGACGTATATTTATTTTATATTTTGCCTATGTATGAGTTATTATTTCATATATGCATTTAAGTGAATTAGTAATTAATAATGCTGGAATCCAAATGTTTATTTTGTGTGTGTGTGTGAAGAACTTATTGCAAGGTATGTTCACAACATTCAATGGTTTTATAATTATTAGTTTAATGTCTGTAAGTTGTATAAGTGCCTAGAATTAACATTTCTTTTATTTTTTTAATTAAAAGATAATATTTTGTACACTATTGCTATAACATATTGAAATATTAGTATCTGATATTATATCCTGATGACTCATCTTATATCAGGTAATTTGTTTAGACATTTGAAAACAAATTTGACTTAAAATTATGATATAATTGTGATCATTCGCCTTTTAATTAGTATATTAGTTAGATATTTATTTTGTTAAATATCACCGTTTGAAATGAAATTGGTCGAACTGATGATAACATGTAATTATCAGTTCAATCATTTTTCAGTTCATTCGATGAATATATTTATTACACACTACATTTTGAATATTATAGTGAGATATATTTACATAGAATAGATTGCATTATGTAGACTGCTGATTAAGTAGTACACATACATTCTGAGTGAAGTTAATTTGAATTTATAAAAACAAGAATTAATTTTTGTTAATTGTGAATAATAATACAGTTTATGGTATGACTTAGCGTGCTTTTAATAAATCAATAATTTGGCACAATTTTGCTATTATCCTTGGAATTTACAAACCTTTAGGAAAGGAAAGTTTATCAAAGAATGCCATACTCAAAATGGCAGAAAATGAAATTGCATCAAAATACATTTTAAAAAAAATTAAATGCAAAAAATGTATAAAGTACAATTTAAAAAAAAAAACAGTTGAAAAGCTCAAAATTATAAATAATCACAGTTTAAAAAAGATCGAAGAGAAATGAAGGAAGAGTGTTTCTTGGAAAGTTCTCTAGTTATGAAGTTCATCCTATGCCAGCTGGACCATAGCTTCAGTGCACGAAATTGATTTTGTGCCTGGAGACGTGGGCTTGCTAGCGATTTTTATTAATATCGACATCAGATAGAAGAAGAAAGAGGAGGATAAGCTTATTGAAGACCTTGTGACATGCTGTAAATAAATCTAAAAATAGATCAGCATTGAAATTTGACATTTGATTTTCTTGTATCCTTTTCAGTTGTTTGCCATTCGAACTTTTGTATGTTTTTTTAATTTTATGGTGTTTGTTTATAAAAATTTTGTTATAGTTCATTTATTTTATTTATTTATTATTATTTTTTATTTGTAGATAGGGTAAGTGCACCAGTGATTGACACTTTTAGAGCAATCTCTGATGTTTTTAATGTTCTAGTCATCAGAAAATATTTTCAGAAATCTTAAGTTAGTACATATGGCATGAAAGACATTCAGAACCACATATATGTAAAAATATATACATTTTATAACAATTATTTTTTTTTTTATGAATTTTTATTTGACACCCACTCAATGTTCCAGTAATTGACACTGCCAGTTTTTTATTTTATCAGTAATTGGACCCCTATGTTTCATTGTTTGACACTGCTAGTCAGGGGCATAGCTTGAGGGGGGGGGGAGCCTCCCCCCCCCCAATGTTTGAAAAAATAGGGCGGCATATTGAAGTTTCTGGGGGTGCTGTTTTGCGACTTAAAGTTCATTTGAAAGTGGATCATAATTTTGTTAATTATCGTTAGTTGCCAAAAACACTTAAGAGTTTTATGTATCACAAGCTGACCAACTGGTTCACCGACCAGCAAAAAAAGTTTGCGTTAAAATGTCTGACTGTAGCAAACTCCCGTTAGGTGGCGCCTGCGGCGCCCTCTAAACTAATTAAGACGCCTAAAACAGTCTGTTTTCCTACCGTGCAAACGACCCTTGAAAATTCTCATCGTATTCATGACGCTAAAAAAATCTGATCATAACAAATTCCTGTTTTGGGCGCCTATGGCATGATTTCTCGTTTTGTTCACTTACAATAGCCTGTTCGCTTACCGTACAAAAGACTGATGAATTCTAATCGTATTCGGGACCCTTTAAGAATAAGTTAGTAGCAAACTCCAGCTGAGCGGCGCCCTTCCCTTTTCAGGTATCTACAAAGGCATAATGAGGTTTCTGGGGTCGCTGTTTTGCGCCTTGAAGTTCATTTGAAAGTGGATCATAATTCTGTTTATTATCGTTAGTTATCAAAAACACTTAAGATTTTATGCATCAGAAGCTGCCTTCAGCGACCAACTGGTTCACCGACCAGCAAAAAAAGTTCGCATTAAAATGTCTGACTTTAGCAAACTCCCGTTAGGTGGCGCCCTCTTAACTAATTAGACGCCTAAAACAGCCTTTTTAAACGTGTATAACAGCCTATTTTCCTACTGTGCAAACAATCTTTGAAAATTCTCTTCGTATTCACGACCCTTAATAAAATCTGATTATAACAATTTCCTGTTTAGGGGCGCCTATGGCATGATTTCCCATTTCAAACACTTACAATAGTATGTTCACTTACCGTGCAAAAGACTGTTGAAAACGTTGATCGTATTCAGGACCCTTTATGAATAAGTTAGCAGCAAACTCCAGCTGAGTGGCGCCCTTCCCTGTTGAGGTACCTACAACAGCATGTTCGTTTACCATGCAACGACCCTTGAAAATTCTGACCTTAGCAAATTCGCGCTCTGTGGCGACTGCGGCACCCTTCTCCCATTTCAGATACTTACAACTGACTCGTAAGTAAAATCGCTTTCTCACCTCCAAAAACTTAAAATTACGATTTTTCAAGACCTTACCTCGAAAAAAAAAAAGCAATTTATTGTACATTATGGCTATTGTACAAAAACGACATTAGATGAGGTTTGATTTGTTTATAATGATTTCTCACTAACAATTTTTTATCCTAAGTGATCCTTTAAGCATTTTTTTTATTTTAGTTTCATTGCTTAAGGGTTTTGAAATATTTATAAGTCTATAAAATTCAACTAGTGCTTCTTGACATGAAACAGTGCGAGGAAGCTGATTTAACATCGCATTAATAGGCACATATTGGGCAATTGGCGACGGTTTGGGATTAACGCCCCAGTGGCGGTCTGAAGACAAGCCATCACAATTTTTATCTTCTGCGGAAGAGATGGCTCCCCCGCTTCAGTATCTCCTAGAGGTATTATTTGTACGGAGCTTGGAGGATATTGCAGCCACGACAGAGTTTATGTGTACCAGAGACTGACTTTCATGATGGTCTTCAATTGGCTCGATTATTGAATCCACAATCTTTCGGTCAAGCTGGTAGACGTGAGGTGCCGGGTACGATCCCAAGTCGCGCTTGTCGGCCTAGTCTGGAATTTTCTATGGTTTTCTCCGAAACTTGCGTAAATACGGGCTAGGACCCTCTAGAAAGACCTCCACAGAAGGCACTCCCCCTCAGGCCTAGGACCCTAGAGCAGTCAATCGGCCTTTTTCCCAAACACCGACACCAACACTTAAGTAAGATATAAATTTCTGTACAAAAAAGATTTAATTTTGGACAACGGGACTTTTTTTTTTAGTTTGTTCTTCCACATAAAGGCTTGCGGTAATTGTGTCGCGTTCCTTAGCAATGACTACTACATATCTTAAAATATTTTTCACACGATATGGGAAAAAAAAAAAAAAAAAAAAACGTTTTTTAATTGGTTTGAATATATAAAACAGCAATAATAAATAAATTACTGTTTTTTTTTTTTTCCCATAAGAGTGAACAATACCTAATTTCATAATAAGAAAACACCACAGAACTGGCGTTTATAAAAGCAATAATTACAAAACTTTGAATAAACGCCATAAAATGCAATAAACTTGCAATAATTGTTTTGGTTCGAAAGAACACATGATCCTTCGTCAGGCGAAAAAAGTAGGCACAAGTGCTGCAGTCAAAGCAGCAACGCACAAAACCGTTTTAAGGGAACAGCAAAAATATATACAGATGAATGTAAACCTAAATACTGGTGTGAGGAGAATAGTGCTGACTTTAAAATAAAAGGGCCGCCTGGGGGAAATTCAATAAAAAGGGACATTATTTGTATAATTTGCGGTGTTCTATGTTATTATTTTTGTACGTAACAAAAAAAATTACTAATTTTCCTTGTATATATATAGGCTGTATGCATTTGTTATTCCAGGAATGCTGCAGAAATGCTGCTAAGAAAGCTTAAAAGTCAGGGGGGGGGGGAATCTAAAGGCCTCTAAACATTTAAAATGTTAGAAAAGGCTACTTTGTACCAAAATGTTTTTAAAAGGGCCGCCAGGTGCTAAAATATGTTGAAAAAGGGTCGCAGGGTGCTAAAAACTGTTAAAAGGGCACCCTGCCAAATTAACCTAGAGTCAGCACTACAGAATTATGGAATAAAAGAAGAACATAAATAAATAAATAAATTAGATTAAAAAATGTAACAAAATCTACAAATTTAAAAAATATCAAAATTAAACAAAAACTGAACTTATATGAGTAATTTCATAGCATCATACAAGAACGGAGTGGAACAAATCATTAACAAGATTTTTCAAATTTTTAAATATGTAAAAATCTTCATGGATATTCAAATGGGAAGAGAAGACAGGAGATGAAATTATGTTAGTTTTAGAAAAATCAAAACGATTAGGACAACCAATACTCTGGTTGTCCTAAGAAAGATACTTTTGCTTAGTCTCATACAAGAATATATATATACATGTATTTATTTTTCTGCAAAGCACATTAATCATATCTGAACGCAATCCCTTCCCTTTATTGAATAGGCTAAATATGTAAGAGGAATTTTATGTCTGCGTATTAATATATAGATTTGCTGAAAAATTTTAGAATGCTCCAAAGATGTATATATATAAAAAAAGCTACTAAATGGAGGAAAAAAAAAAAGCTGTTAAATGGATGAAAAAAAAAAAAAAAAAAAAACAGCTTTTTTTCTTTCTTAGCAGATTTTAGGAATATGCCCCGAATGAGAGGGGGGGGGGGCACGTATTAACCGACGAGAGGGCCTGTGCCCTCCATTCCAAAGATGGCAACACTCTTGAAAGTATGTGGGTGGCATTTTCAGATGAGGAATACTAAAGGGCGCCAAACTTTGGATCTCCCCCCCCCCCCAATCAAATTTTCACGCTACGTCCCTGCTGCTAGTTATTCATTTTATCAGTTATTAGCACCCTATGCTCCAGTGTTTGACAAAAAATGTTAAAATTCTTATACGTAAAATATGATTTTCTTATTTATTAATTATTTCGGGATAGATGTCAATTAGTGGAGCATGCCAATCACTGGAGCACCTACCCTATAGCTTTATCTGATGAATTTGAAATAAGCAATTTCAGTGTATAAATCTATAGTTCCAAAAAATTGCACATTATCCTCAAATATTAAAATATGTATTTATATAGTTACTATTTAAAAAAGACTGAAGAAGAAAAGAAAGAGCAGTTTTCCTCAGAAAGTTCTCCATTTGTGAAGTCTTTGCATCCTACGCCAGCTGGAACATATCTATAGTGCACAAAATTGTTTTCGTGCCTGTAGATGTGGGCTTGCTAGCTCATTTCATTAACACTGATGTCAGATGGAAGAAAAGGGAGGAAAAACTTATTGAAGAAAGAAAGTTCATCATGACATGCAGTAAATAAATCTTTTCTTAAAATAGATAAATATTTATTTAATTTTCTTGCATTCTTTTGAATTGTTCGCCATTTGAACTTTTGTATTTTTTTTAATTTTATGGTGTTATTTATTTTGCTATTACTTAATTTTTATGGTAATATTCAATTGTTTCATTCAAATCGAACATAGTTTGATCAGTTAGCAACAATTCAGCTTTAGTCCAAAGAAAAAACACATTTTTCATTAATTGGCAATTTTTTGCTTACACTCCCTGACTCAGAATTTTACATATTACATATAAATTTAATAAGATAAAATTTTTAAAAATGCTCCATGCAAAATAATTTTTAATTCTTCTGCTGAGATCTTAATCATGAGAGACTTGAAGATTTAATCACCACACACCCAAAATTTTACAAATTTCATGAAAATTATACTTCATTTTTAACAAATTGTTTTTGAAGACTTAGCCTCATCTAGTAAATTTAAAAATTACAATTAAAGTATAAGTTTATTATTACCGCCAACAGAGAAAGAAAAAAAAGCATAGCATCCTAAAATGTTTAAAAAGTGAAATATTTGTGGCTGCAGCTATGGGTCTGCTAGCATATTTCACAAATATCATGAAACGGAAGATAACAGAAGAGAAAATAAGAAAGAACTGGCGTTTTAAAGTAATAAGTACACAACTTTGAATAAACACCATAAAATGCTACAAATTCACAATAATTGTTTTGGATCGAAAGAATACATGACCCTTCATCAGGCGAACAAAGGAAGCACGAGTGCTGCAAGCAAAGTGGCAACACACGCTGCCGCTTTGATATCAGCATTTGTGCTTACCGACAGTGACACGATCTAATTAAAGAGAAAGCAAGAGACAGAAGAAAACATCTACTACCGATGGCATGGACCACGAGGAAGTAAGCTGATGAAGGAGGAAACCCCCTCACAAAAGCAGCTATTCAGACTTCCATAAAGCTGTAATGTAAGGTTTTATTCTTTACAAAAATTTTCAGCAAATTGCTAAAATTGATGCCAAGATCAACATTTGCGTTGGCTACAAACTTGGCAGCCTGACGAGATTAGTAATCGAATTTGGTGACAAATAATGCTTCAGGAGAGCCAGAATTTGTAAACCTTTTCTCAATTTTAACAGAATTATTTGTTTTGGTAAAATGTATCATTTCTCACCACTAATTTTTGCCTACAAGAATAAAAGTAGACAATTTATACTGAAATGATTTTCATTGAACACTAAGCTGTGTTTAATATTTAAACTTAAAAACTTGTTCACATACCATAAAATTAATAAAACCACTACCAGTTTCAAAAGGACGTGGTCTTTCTTGTGCAAAGCACTTGCTATTACCTTGGAGAAAAAAGCAAGACTGGTGGTTTTTGTACCTGAAGAAGAAAGGCCATGTCTTTTCGAAACTGGTAATGCTTTCATAATTTTATGGTGTATGAAAAAGTTTTTTTAATTTAAATATTCATTGTACACCAGTTTTTTTTTTTTTTTTTTGTACTGTCTAAGCTGAGTATTTGCCAATGGTATTTTCTGTAATAAGCCATAGAAAATTCCTGAAAAATTTACAATTGGTGGTATATATAATCTTATCATCAGGACTGTTGTGGTTGGAGTAGCTTTTTTTTTTTTTTTTTTTGCTTGTTTTCAGGAATGTTCATGGACTAGAACCTGCCTGTTTAGTTACAAATCAATTACCTCACACAAAAATATCAATGTTTCCATAACCATATGTATATTCCAATAGATGTATAAGGAAGTCGTGGTGTCCACGTCATTTTTTTTTTTTTTTTTTTTTTTTTTTTTTAATGCTAGCTAAGCAAGCATACATGTATGGTACCGTGACCACTGCTATACAGATTTTCATGCAAAATGTGTAAGTTGTATTGTATCCAGTGATGTTTTTTTCTCTTTTGGTTTTAATGGTTGCAAAGTGAGTTCACATGCATGGAAGTGATCGCTACTATACAGATTTCTGTGCATAGTGAAATAGCTCAATTTTAAATATTTGTTTTATTAATCTTAAAAATAGGTTTCCATATTAAGGAAGTATTAATAAAAAATATGTACAACTGTATTAAAATATAGCTATAATTTATTAAAATGTATGTACGTATAACATCGTTAAGGCAATTCGTCATTTAATAAAGATTTTCTTTTTAAAGTTTAAATTATTAAAATAAATATGGCTGCAATATTGACAAGTAAGTTATACTAGGGTGCCTTGATAGAAAGAATGACAACATACGAAGGACTGTCATTGGCCAAAATTTCTATTTTACCAAATCTATGGGGGAAAAAAAATGATCAGGTGTACTTTGAAAATTAAGTGAATGACAGTAAATTTTACTCTTTATTTATTTATTTTTTAATAGGAAAATGTATTATTTATTACTAAGTACAAAACTTTGAATAAACACCATAGAAGCAAACACTCGCAACAATTGTTTCAGGTAAAAAAAAAAAAAAAAACCTTCATCAGGCAAAAAAAGTACACACGAGTGCTATAAAAGAAGCAACAACACACTGTTGCAGGTTGCACTGTGTTGCCGCTTTGTTACAGCACTTGTGCCTACTTTATTCACTTGACGAAGGGCTAGGTTTTCTTTTGACCCAAAACAACTGTTGGAAGTTCTTGTTTTTATGGTGTTTATTCAAAGTTTTGTAATTATTACTTTTAAGCGCCAGTTCTTTAATGCTCTTTTATAATGTACTAGCAGGCTTTGCCTGCTTCACTGGTCATTATATTGAAATGAATTTTCAAAACGCTATACCATTAATAATTTTAAAAAATCATTGAAATCAGTCAAAATCTAAGTTAAAGTTCTCGCTACCTTCGGTAAAGGTTTTTCCACTTGCCACACTTCACAAAATCCCTTTATAGTACATGTTGCATACACATACCTAACCAACACATTAAAAATCAGGATCCTGAGATTATTTGAAGCAGCATTATATTTTAAAACGTGTTTTTACCCCCTCAACGCTCTTAAATGGAAGAAGGAGGAGGGAATTTTGCTAAATAATTTTATATTATGAGTTCGATATATATAACTGACCCACACATCGAAAATCTCCTTCTTAAGATAATTTACTGCAGAGTTTACTCCCACCCCTAAGGGGCGGTAGTGTGGAATTTCACTAAATCACTTTGTAGTGTGTGTGGAATATGCATAAGCAGTCCACACATCAAAAATTGCCATTCTAAGATTATTTGGAACAGAGTTACGCATGCAAACATGTTTTTTAATCTCCCCCCCCAACCCTCAAGAGGGGAGATGGCACGGAATTTCAAATAATCCCTTTGTAGTTTGTGTGTGTTGAATACACATAACCAATCGACATATCAAAAAATCACTTTCATGAGATAATTTCATAGCTGTTGTTTTTAATCTTTTAAATCAAAATTCACATTAGTATTTTTGAATGGAATATGTTATATATATTTTCGACGATTAGTATCACTAAAATCAGCTATAAAATTTTTCCAGTTTAAGTCCCCGCCAAAAACAGTAGACTTGGTATCTATGTAATTTGGAGCAGTTACACTTTAAAAGGTGCTTTTGCCCCCTACTCAACACCCTTAAAGAGAGGAAAGGAGAAATTTCACAAAATAACTTCATAGTGCGTGTTGGAAACTCATAACCAGCCCACACATAAAAAATCACCTAGGATAGTTCGGAGCAGATTTGCACTTGGAAACATGTTTTCTCCTCTCCAACCCCAAGGGGGGAAATGTGGAATTTTACAAAATCTCTTTGTAGTATATGTCTTGAGAAAGCATAACCAATCGACATGTTAAAAAATCACTATCCTGAGATAATTTGGAGCGGAGTTACTCTTATAAACATATTTTTGCCTCCCTATCCACCTGCAAAGGAGGGAGGAAAAAATTGCATAAAAATACCTTTACAGTGCGTGTTGGGAAGGCATAAACAACCGACACATAAAATTAATCTTGCTGAGATAATTTGAAGCAAAGTTATGCTTGGAAACAGGTTTATTGCCCCCCCCCCCCAATTGGGAACTTTCGCAAAATCCCGTTACAATAGGTGTCAGGCATACATAAATAAGCCACACACTAAAATTTGTGATTCTATATATTTCCCCGGACAAATTTAGTGCTAAAAGGGGGACTTGAATTTGCCCACTCGTAACTCCTCCCCAAAATCGAAAATTGCAGAAAACCAATAATGATTTTTTGGAAATATCCTCAAGTTGACTCTTAGTGGTTTTCTATATCTTTGTGCTATTATTGGTAGAGATTAACCCTCGCTTTCTCAAGATGGGATCATTTTGACCCCATTTTGAAGTGAAATTTAGTTAAGCCGCCTCATTCAAAAAGTGCGCTAATTCGTCAGAGACAGCAAACATAACCAGTGGAATGTTGCAACTTCTAAATTGTACAAAAAGGTGCTGTGCTGGTGATTTTCGCCAAACATGCCAAGCGGCACCTGAAAGCGATTTTTCTGCAGTAACGCCTTGATGTTGGGAAAGCGAAGCTTAATTAAAAAATGCGTATTTTCTAAATTTGCCTCCAAAAATCATTTTTACTTCCTTAAAAATCCGGAATTCCAAAATTGCAGAAAATAATTTTTTTTTTTGTACTCAAGTCTAGTCTCTCCCTCTGAAATTTTTTCACCGTGAAGCAATTTTGAGCAGACTTATGTTTATAAAAATGTATTTGCTCTCTGATTTTGCAAAATCCCATTCTAGTGGTCATCAAGGTCCTAAAACCAACGTGCTCACCAAAATTTTAACCTGTATCTCCCATAGAATTGCCACGACTGTGTTGAGTCAGTAATCAGTGAGTTTACTCTTTTATATAGTATATAGATTATTTATTGTTAAAATAAGTTATTTTGGTGGATACATCTCAAATACTTATATCAACATTTTTATTAGAGTATATCAGGTATACTTCGAAAATTAAGTGGATATCCTTAATTACTGTAAATTTTACTTTTTAATTTCATGTTTTCAGATAGCAAAATGTAGCCTTTAGAAGTTATTTTGAGGAATCCATCTAAATTATCACAGATATCAATGTTTTTCTTACAGTGAATTATGATTAAGCTTTTAATGAATAACATATATTTCTAAATTAAATATATTTTTATATTTCTTTTATTTTGTAACATTTTCATTAAAAATATTCATTTCATCATTATCATGCGATTATCAGGGGAAAAATACTATGCACATAAAATGATGAGCAACTAGTGAGTTATGTCAACTTCTAGTGCCAATCTTTGTAATGACACCACCATATGTGCTGAGAAAATGGCTGTGATACTTTTTAATCACTTGTATATTAACTATATCAAAGTATCCTAAATTATATGACTAGTTAGCACAGTCTACTGCATCAACATAACTAAAAATTTCTCAATAATAAAAATTTAATTTTCAAATATCTTTTTTTTTTTTTTTTTTTGTCTCCATTCAAGTTGTAACAATATAAAAGGCTACAAAAAAGGCCTCTGAATGGAGAATTGTTTGCATGAATATTTAAAAATAAAAGGTTATATATATATAGAAAAAATATTAAGATTATATAAATACTTTTAAATGTTTGGACATAGTTCATTTTTACTAAAGCAAGATTATTACTGAAATAAATTGAGTTAAAAATCATTTACATAAAAATAATTAGAAATTTCATTCAAAGGAAGAGATTATAATACATGCAATTAATCATATTATCAATGTAATCAATCTATACCTGCACAAACATTTGAATTAGTTCAATTTTTAGAAAGTGAGCCTTATTTATTTATTAATCTAAATAAGTAAATAGAAGAAAATCAGTGTTTTGCTATTTTAAAAATTAATCGAGCTTAATAAATAAAACTGTGCATGCTATACTTAATTTCAGAGTTAGGCAAAGAAAAAAAAATCTGCATTAATGAAAATTAACATTACCTAACAAACATTTTACTTAATTACTTATGTTTGTAATTACTCAGTAATTACTTAAGTACATCATTACTTTACCAAGGATTAAAAAATTTTTTCCCTTAACGAAAACGAGACAGAAAGAAAGAATACTTCAGAAGAAATATGTAAAAGTATAAATGAATTTACTTGAATAAAAATAATTTATATTGAATAAAGAAAATTATTGAATGATAAAGTTAATAAACTGTGGAGAAATTTACTATGATACGTTTACGTATTGGTAAAAAAAGTTATCTGTAATAAATTTGTATTTTTATTTAGCACATTTTAAACATAAAAGAAAAAAAATGTCTTCTGTAAAATAATCGCCTTTCATTCAATGAAATGTGAAGAAAATTATTTTTTTTTTATAGAACAAAATGTTTTATTTTTGTACTACGATAAGAACGCAAGTACGGTGGATGGATGTGAATCGATGATTCATTCATTCTTGATTCATTCTGACAGGTTTGATTCAATCAAAGATTAGTTTCCACATTTCATATTTATCGTCACAAAATGCCGTATCGCGCCAAGCATCTATTGCCAAGGTTCTGAGGAGTAGGCATTTTCCAAATTCGCATCAACACCACCTCCGATGTGTTGGTATGATGATGTGCGAAGCATAGACATAGATTGATCAGCGAGAGGGAAAAAGTAAATTACACACAGGAATACACACGGATAATTTAGTAAATAAAATTTATGAATAATTTATTTACTAAAGGTGAATGAAAAACTCCAGACACAATTTCAAATTCATATTTCCTTTTTTCAATACTCTCTAATGGCTGATTTTAGAACTTCTTTTCGGCATCAAAAATTTTGCTCGATAACATGGGGATGGCCTTGTGCTATGTTTTACAGACAGTGGTGTCTCTAAAAATCCAAAAAAAAAGAAAGAAAAGTGAGATTAAGAGAATCCGTGGGCAACACCATAGAGGAAGAACGAGCGTATGTGTTTTGCACGGATTAGGATAATCCTTTTAATCCGTGGTGTTTTGGTTTCAGTTTAAAAAATCTAGGAATGCCGGGTGCAAGTTCACAATACCTACATAGTTTGTCCATTATGATGGAATAATCCCTTCTGATTGGATGTGATGTGAGGGCGCGTCGTAGCAGCAAATCACCGACTAGACATCCGAGATCAGACTTTTTTTTTTCTTATTAATATTTTAAATCAAATATTACGAAAACATTTACAAATATTTTCCGATATACATTTTTAGTATTATAGATTTTATCTACATGAAAAGATTAATGATCGAAATCATTTACTGGCTATTTGTTCATATTTAAGATGACATGTACTCATTTTTTTTTTTTTTTTTTCATCCCACACTAAAAAAATTATTTTATTATTATTATTATTATTATTAATTTTTAAGAGTAAATATTTGTAAGATCAAAATATGTAAGATTGACAGATTTTTTTCAGATTTATTTTATTTGTAAAAATGTAGAATTCGTACTTTTCAGAGTAAAATCATGCAATCTAAATAGCAGAAGATAAAAGTATGTTTGATGTCGCCATCTATTGACGACTTTCAATAATAAACGAGAGAGCATTTTTTTTTTTTTTCTTTTTTAATTAAATATGTGGCAAGCTATTATATCAGATAATGGTAAAGGAAGAAAGAAAAGAAATTGAAAAATAATGTAATATTACTGTAACAATAATAATAATAAGAACACTTTTTTTTTTTTTTTTTAAGAATTGCACAAGGGGGAAAAATCATCTTTCGAAATTAATCCGTAAGTCAAAAGAAATTAGTCTGCTTAAATTTAGTGCGAATTAAACATATTAAAGTCATGAAAAGAGGGGTTACATTTGGAGATAAATCGAATCAAATTGATTGGAGATGGTATTTAACTATTAATAATATTTAACTACATAAATGAATTGTATAAAGATCTACTAAAATTTGTTTTTAAATTACTAAAAATACACTAATTTCCTTGACTGTTTTTATTAATGAAAAGAATTCTAAGAAGAAAAGAGAAATCATTTTTCATATTACAAGTGTGTTATCAGCTTACTTTCAGCAAAATTTTTTTTTTTTTTTTTTTTTTTTTTTGAGTGGGGGGGGGGAATTATTTATTTATATTTTACTTTATTTATTTTGTTTATTTATTATATATATATATTTATGCTTTATAAAAATCTCAAGTACAAATAAATATTATTTAAAGTAGATATTGCATGGATTAATAAATAAACAGAAAATTAGGTTCATTTTTCAAATGCAATTTCACTGATGAAGATGACAATGCAAGTTAAAGATTTTCACATTAAAAGCTAAAATGTTTTATGCACAAATGTTAACTTTTAAAGGTATAAATTTGTTTTTCTATCCCGTCTTAATAAGGATTTAAAAAAAAAAAAATACATTTTATGCCATGTAAATAAAACAAATAATGAATATACGCTCATATTTGAAGCATTCATAATATTAATTTACCTACGAATTTTAAGCCCCTCTTGCATTGAAAGTAGCATAAATCCTATTTTTTTACCGATAAAATCAAACTAAAAGAAAAAAAAATCTCTTAAATCTCATGTATTTTAATCTTAAAAATATTCACTACTGCAAATTTTGATTCAAAGCATCAGTAATTTGTATGTGGGGAATAATAATAATAATGTATATATATTATCTTCAATAGGAACAAGTAGACAATAAAAAAAACGAAAAATATCCTGATATCCAGTCGTTATTTGCTACTGCTTTGCTTCCCCGTGACCAATCACAAAGCATTATTCCACCATTATGGACATGTCTGCTGCCTGCTTTGGTGTAAGTGTAAAGTAGGTTTTATAGTGGCCGTTGCGTTTTCGGAGGAAGGATAAGAATGGAGACGGCGAGAGCCGGTTTTCAATAGAGAAAGAGTGAAGTAACTGTATGAGGTCCTTTTAACTGGTGTCCCTTTAACTGGGCACCCAAAACATTCGCTTAAATTCTATTGCCGTTAGTGTTAAATGTATGAAAAAATGGTATAAATCACGGTTTATCCTTCAAAAATACCGAGAAATACTTTTTATTTAGTGTATCAATCTTTTTTTTTTTTTTTTTTTTTTTTTTTTTTTATAATGAAATAAAAGTAGGAGCATTTTATCGTTAAATATTCGTTTCCTTTTTCATGCCGTAAAATTAAATTACACAACACAGCGGCCTGGAATAACTTTCTTATTTAAAGTTAAATATCCCATTGAAAAAGCTAAAAACTTATAAGAAATATATTCGTTAAGATTATGTTAAATTGGCGAGAATATAGATTGCTTTCTATTTGAAACTGTGATAATGATAAAAATAACGATTTTCTGTATTCAGATTATGAATTCTTCTTCTATTCAGAAGAAGAAATTATTGAATTCGTGAAAATTTTTGATACATTTACACGTTTTGTAAAGTCTTGAAAATGATTTGACCATTTTTAAAAATGCAAGTCTGACTGTGTATCGTGCATGTGTTATCAAAATTTTGTGGGTGCTGTATCTCATTAAGTAGTGGGCGGAATTCCGCAAAACTTTATATTTATTTAAATCTTCATATGAATTGGTACTGATTATATTTCGCAGTAAAACGCCTATCAGGTGGCGCTACTATGCATATTACTCCCATTTAAGATAAAGCTATATCTCATCTTCTGTTGTGTATAATTTTATATTTATTTGGATCCTAATGGGATTTTATCCTGATAACACTGTGTAGTAAATTTCCCAACAGGTGGCGCTGCTATGCTGTGAGGCTTATTAAATGTAAGTGTAAAAATTGCAATATTGATTTTAATCATCATCTCAAAATAATTTTAAATGTTTGGGTTTTTTAAATAATGCTTTTGTAATTAAATATATTTACATAGTCATTGTGAGTGTATTTTTAGCCAGATAACATAATTAAAAATAAATTCTGATTCTCATTATCTGATAAAAACCTCAAGAACATTTTAATTCCTAAATGCAATGAAAATTTAATTTAACCCATATTGGACCACTCATTAAACGAATCATTAGAAAAATGTAATTTTTTAAAAACATGGTCAGTATAAGATACTTACACATATAAAAAGAAAAAATTATAATAATTTTACAAAAATTTTTATTTTGTTTGTTAGTCCATAAAACAGTCTCTACACAGTCCAAAACTGAGCCTTTTGCAAATTGTAAAGATTTTTACGAATGGAAGTCCAAAAAACAATCTCTACATCCAACATTGCACATGTTGCAAATTGTAACAGGTTTTTTATTGCATGATTTCAGTTGACATCGTCTTTGACGACCATTTGGATTTTTCACAAGCACATGCTCACTGTTTAGCAGAAGAAGTTCTTTATTATTCTGCAGCATTAATATTTTTTTCAAATTCCATTTTTCACAGTAATTTAATTAATTTAGTCTATTTCTAAAAAATTATGTCAAGTTTTTTGCAGATTTTAAATGTTTCTTTTACATTATTGACATTTAATTCAACTGTCCTATAAATAGGGCGGCGCACAGTGGTCGGAATTTCAAAAATGCTGGCCAAAAGTCGAAATTAAAGAAAACAAGTGAAATTGTGATGTATATATATGTTTTCGAGGTCGCTGAATCCGAATCTGACATTGGTTTTTTGAAAACTTCAAAGGCAAACTCAAAAACAAGATGGCGAAACCAATATGGCGCGCCATATTGGATTCGCCATCTTGTTTTTGAGTTTGCCTTTGAAGTTTTCAAAAAACCAATGTCAGATTCGGATTCAGCGACCTCGAAAACATATATATACATCACAATTTCACTTATTTTCTTTAATTTCGACTTTTGGCCAGCTTTTTTGAAATTCCGACCACTGTGTGGCGGATCAAAAATCAAAAAATTGATAGATGAAGGATAATTTTCACATTTAAGGGTTTTTGAGGGCGCTAAATTCAAATTTGATATCAGTTTTTATAAAAAAAAGTGATCTTGCACTCAAAAACAAGATGGCGGATCCAATATGGCAGACCAAAGTCCAAAAAATTAAATTAAAAAGTTAAAATTAAATTAAAAAGTTAAAACGCTTTTACACATACAGGGGCAGGCGGGGGCACCCAATTCTTTAACGGCTGAATAAAATGGACATCCCTTAACACTCTCCACTTTGAATCAATGCGGGATCTTGCGAGATAAAAAAGTTTCCATACTTTGAAACTTTTGGTTATGTTATAATTGAGGTTAACTTCAAAAAGCCGCTCAGGAGATCACTATCTACTAACCTCCACAATTGTCGGCCATATTTTGTTGAATGTTGTTGTTGCGAAATTTTCCGAGAAACACTATTTGTTTAACTGTTAAAATGCATTAACAATTAAAAAGAAAAAATTGTCACGTTTTCCGCCAGCCTACACTTAGAAATATGTAGATAGAATAAATTTTCCACCTCACAGTTTCATTCAGTGGCTCCCTCTGAAGGTATTTCCGCGGTACTTACGTCTAAAAACGCGCCTAAATTTTTCGACTTTTGGCCAGCTTTTTTGAAATTCCGAACACTGTGCGGCGGTCCAATATGGGTTAAAATAGTTATGAACAACAATTTAATTGTTCTTTGCTTAATAAAGCAAAATCTGCTACAAATGTAAGGCGATATTTTCTTTGTCCTATTTTCGGGGTTTGAAATTAATTCTTTAATATACATAATCTCAATATTTTATTTGAAAGATGGGCTGTTTATTTAAAGAATATTACTATTTTTAGAAAAACTTATGTTAATATTTATATATTTTTCTTTTTGTCAATTATATATTTATATAAATTCAGTCTCTATAATTTTGTTAAGAAGTTAAATAATCTGAATCCTGTTAATTGCTCAATGTTATCTCTTGATGTGAAGTCTTTATTTACTAATGTCCCCACTGAGGGTGCGCTTAATTGTTTAGAAAAAAGGCTACGCGAATTTCATTATTCTGACATTGAAATTAAAGAATTTGTTAATCTAACTAAACTCTTCCCAAACTACTTTTGAATTTAATAACAAATTTTATAAACAGTGTGATGGTTTAAGTATAGGTAATCCTTTATCTCCTATTCTTGCCGATATCTATATGCATTATTTTCAGGAAAAATTATTAAAGATGTTAAATTTAAAATGCTGGTTACGTTACGTAGATGACACTTTCATTCTTGTTGAAAATCCGTTTGATGTTTCTGCCATTCTTAATATTACTAATGCTATTGATCCCCATATTCAGTTTACCTTTGAGTTAGAAAATTGTAATCAACTTCCCTTTCTTGATGTTTTACTTACTAGGTGCGATTCCTCTTTTAAAACTTCTGTGTACAGGAAACCTTTCTCTGTTCCTAACCCTCCCCATGCTCTCTCTAATCATCCGGCTAAACAAAAAAAAGCACCTTTTACACTTACGTGTATCGTGCTCTTAATATTTGTTCTGATACTTCTTCTCTTAAAGAAGAACTCAATTATTTAAAGTCTATTGCTATTAAAAGAGGTTTTAGACCCTCTATAATTGATAAAGCTATCAAAAAGTTCAGTAGGCCAACTTATAATTCTACTCTTTCCATTGATGACAAAATTAAACCTGATAATCTTGTTGTCTTGCCTTATTATCCCCCCTTATGTTTTAAATTAGCCAAAGTTTTGAAGCGTTTCAATTTTCACGTTATTTTTAAACCTGTCAATAAATTCCAATTCCCTTCAACTAAATCCCCTGTTCCCGAGCTTCATAAGTGGGGTATCTATAATGTCTCTTGTAATAATTGTGATTTATCTTATATTGGTCAAACAAAAAGAAATCTTGAATGCCGTTTACGTGAACATTCTCGGTATGTTGTTAATCAAGAAATTTCCAAATCTTCTATTGCGAAGCACAGTTGGGAATTTGATCATTGTTTTAATTTTAAGAGTGCCAAAATTATCTTTCATGCCAAACGCGTTTCCGAACTGGATTTTTTGGAAAATTTAGCTATTTACCTTAATCGTGATAAAATTGTCAATGAAAAATCTTATTCCACTTTGCTGTCTACAGCATGGAAAAATTTCTTTAATTCAATTAAATAATTTCCTTCATTATGCTTATAACATAATAATAAATAAATAAATAAATCATTTAAAAAAAATTGTTTATTCCTTCCCTCCCTCCTTTTGTTTTTGTGTGTGCATGTGTGTTCCTCTCTGATTGGTCCTGGATGACGCTTCCTATTGGTTGTTTGTGTTGCTCCTCCCCCTCTGGGTTTTGCCCTGCTTTCAGTCTTGCTTTTGCCTCCAAGGCAGTAGCACGTGCTTTTTGCACCTGATGAAGGAAGGCTACGTCCTTTCGAAACCGGTTGTGCTGGCCTTAAATTTATGGTGTGTGAAGAAGTCTTATTGTCTATTTATCAGTCTCTATTGTCAAAAATGTCAATTTATAAAATCAACTGTTTTTACTTTCTTCTATATTCAATAGAAGAAAGTATTGGATTCGTAAAAATTTTCGACCTCGGGTTTTTGATGGATTTACACGTTTTGAGAGTAGTAGAACACGATTTGACCATTTTTAGAAAATGTCGGTCTGTCTGTCAGTCTGTGTGTGTGACAAAATTTTGTGGCAACTGTATCTCAGGAACTACTGCACAGAATTTCATACAAATTGGTATGTAGTTGCACCTTGACATAAATTAGTACCTATCAACTTTTGGTAAAAGTTGTCTTACAGGTTGCGTTGCCATCTGCCTTTTCTAAATTTTTAATATGGTGGTATAGGACAAAATTTTGTATAAATATGCATAAAGAGAATTATTTTTTAATAATCATTATGAAATTTACAAGAATTATTTATAATAGAGATAGTCAACTGGGAAAATTTTTTTGTATGTGTAGGAGCCTCGCCTCCCCCCTGGGGGGGGGGGAAGTATCCCCCTCAAGGGGAGTAAATTTTCATGATGGGTATCTCACAAAGGAGCTCATCAATGCCTTTAAAACGAATGGTTGAACCATCGATCTGCGATAATTTAAAATAAAGTTATCGATTTTTTTCATTTTTAACAAAAAAAAAAACTAGTATGTTGTGTCCACCACAAGACTTTCTTCTATATTTTCCTATACAAATTCACTCAGTAAAAATATTGAAAAAAAAAAAAATTTTTTTTTTCTTTAAAAGTAAAAAAAAAAAGTTTTTTTTTCGTTAAAAGTAAAAAAAAAAAAAACGATAACTTTGTTTTAAATTATCACATATTTATAGTTCAACCATTCGTTTTAAAGGTATTGACGAGACCTTTCGAAAGATACCCATCTTGGAAATTTACCCCACCCCGTAGGGTACTTTACCCCAGGGGGGGAAGCGATACTCCCAAATGCACAATTTTTTTTCCTAATTAACTACTGCTATTATTAATAATTCGTATTAATTTTACAATCACAGGTTAAGAATAACTCTCATTATGTACATTTATACGAAATTTTGTCCTATACTGCCATGTTAAAAATTTAGAAAAAATACGATCACAGCGCCTCCTGTTGTGCGATTGATCCCAAAATCTAATCAGCACCAGTTTATGGCAGGGGCCATCTAAATACCAAGTTTGGTTAAATTTCGTTAGTTTTTTTTTTTTTTTTTTTTTTTTAAATTACGATTTTTTGTCTGTTTTTTTTTTTTTTTCGTAAAAAGTAAAAAAAAATCGATAACTTTGTTTTAAATTATCACAGATTTATAGTTCAATCATTCTTTTAAAGGTATTGATGAGACCTTTCGAAAGATACCCATCTTGAAAATTTACTCCCCTCGAGGGGGGACTTCCCCCCCCAGGGGGGTTGACGAGGCTCCTGCACATACAAAAAAAATTTCCCAGTTGACTATCTCTATTATAAATAATTCTTGTAAATTTAATAATGATTACTAAAAAATAATTCTCTTTATGCACATTTATACAAAATTTTTTCATATGTCACCATGTTAAAAATTTAGAAAAAGTGGGATGGCAACGCAACCTGTAAGACAATTTTTACCAAAAGTTGATAGGCACTAATTTATGTCAAGCTGCAACTACATACCAATTTGTATGAAATGTTGTGCAGTAGTTCCTGAGATACAGTTGCCACAAAATTTTGTCACACACACACAGACAGACAGAAATTTTCTAAAAATGGTCAAATCGTGTTCTACAGCTCTCAAAACGTGTAAATCCATCAAAAACCTGAGGTCGAAAATTTTTACGAATCCAATACTTTCTTCTATTGAATATAGAAGAAAATAAAAAAATATATTTTTATATATATGTAATAGTGACAATAAAATTGACTTTTTTTAGGATATTTAGTGATATACTACTTCTCTAATATGGAAATCGTCTATATTATCATGGAAGATTTTTTTTTTAAATAATAATTTTAATAAATAATTTTTACTGAGGGAATTTGTATAGGAAAATATAGAAGAAAGTCACGTGGTCAATAAAAATAAACAATTTTGATGAATAATAATAATAATAATAAAGAATTTACATTACAAATTTTTGTAAAAAATTACAAATAAAACTAGGCTCTTTAATATTCAATGCTAAAAATAACAACCCTCCCCCCTAATGTAGATAATTGGGCTAATAATTTACCCAAGCACCAACACCATTTTTTAAATTAGTTAATTTTGTATCTCTCTATCTATCTACACATATATATATATATAAATTAAATCAATTTAGATCAAGAAATCAATCAAGATAAATACATACGGAAATTTGTCCTGTGTATGTTTCTGTGGTGATTTATTTGACTGATTATTCTTTGTTCTCATTCTTTTCTATTATTATCAAATGCATTATATAATATATACCGTAATTTCGCGTATATAACCCGCGGCGGAAGGTAACCCGCAGCATAAAAAATTTATTAAAAAATAATTATAACCGAAAGGTAACCCGCACTAGAAGATACCCCGCACTTTTAAAATCACATGATCGGCAATCGCCGTTTATAATTTCAATACTAATTGCTATTGTTTTAATAATAAGTAGGAAAAGATACAAATAATAAACAAATATACAACTAAATATAAATAATAAACAAATAAATTTACTTACGTATAACGAAAATGTAAATAATCATATCTTAGTATTAATCATTCTCTGTATATAAATTACTATAAACTGGAGTAACTTCTAATGATTAACACCTTTAATCAATTTATAAGAAAAATTATAGATTAATAATAAATTTATTTAGAAAATTCATTCAAATCCATAGAAATCGGATTCTTCCGTATCAGAATTAAAATGTTGCAATATTGTTTGGGACAGTTCGTTTTCTTCATCATCCTTATTAACCTCCTCATCAAGTTCCTTTCCACTGTCCTCAATTTCATCGTCATTATATGTTAATAATCCAGACATTTTGAATCCAAATTTTACCGTTTTGATAGTAATAGAGTCCCAAGCGTTTTTTACCCATTAAAATACTTTCACTAGCGATGCTTTTTTAAGATGTCCTGACTTAGTTAGCCGCTAGACATCGAGTCCTCCCACTAAGCTCAAAATTTGGTCTGAAATGATCGGTTAACGAAAATGTCTAATGGTAATAATTTGGTCAAACCACCAGGGATCACTGCTAATTTTGCTGTAACATTTCGCGAGGTAAAAGCTGCCTTTGCTGCATCATCTATATGACATTTCATGGAATCCATAATGAGCAGTCCTTTAGAGTTAAAATGAGAGTTGTGTTGATTTTCTCCTTGTTCGCGATAGATACCCCGCACCGGATGATAATCCGCAGGACATGCAAAGTCAGTTTTTTAATAGATTACCCGCGGGTTATATACGCGAAATTACGGTATATATATATATATATATATATATATATATACTGAAAATTAACTAATTTCAAAAATGGTATTGGTGCTTGGGTTAAGTCCAATTATCTACGACCTCGGTCTCAAAGGAGATACCTTACTTTGTAGGGGGGGTGGGGGGCTTTCTGAAGAGTCCTATCATGTATGTACTGAATTGCAGAGAAAACAATGGGAACAGCTAGTAGACGAATACGACCTGAGTTCAATGCTAAAACAAAATTCCTTGTAATGTTAAAATTAAAGAGATTAACTATTTAAAAATTATAACTTCATTCGGAAAATATATACTTCCAATCTTTATTCAAAAGGCTTGTAACATTCTGCATATAATCAGCTAAGTCTGTATGGTAATATAGTAATTTTTAATAGCATACATTTCATTAAAATAATAAAACAAAAATCAACAAGTATTAAAGGTACTTGGGAAAAGTTATCCCCGGAATTTTCTTTGGTGGTCTATTAGTGCAGCCAAATGCCGAACAAGACGGCATTATTAATTATACATATAATTATAAATAAGCTAAAAATTCAAAATGAAACGTTGATTCGAAAAAAAACACTAATAAAATATGTCATAATTTGCACTACCCAACACGTAGGTAGTTAGGTAGGTAGGGGGATACTGAGATTTGTGCTATGTCCCAAGGGACAGCTTCATCTCGGAAAATCCAAAAACGCAAACCAAACAAAGTGTTAGGTTAGGACGAGAAAGCTAGTCGAGAGAAGAGGATCAGATGCGCTAACGACCATTTCGAGCCGAAGGCAGCCAAGATAACGTCGCCATACGACGGGTTAGGGCCCAAATGAAGAGCATTGAACAAATTGTGGCGAGGGGAAGAGAGCTTGGAGCAATGGAGCAAGATGTGTTCGGGAGTTTCCAAATCGTAGCAGAAGTTACAGAGAGGGGAGAAGGTGAGGTTCATCCTATGAAGGCGTTGATTGGTTAGAATAGTTTTTGACCTCCAACGAGCCATCAGAACATCCATTTTGCGAGACGGGACCCAGCTGGGGAAGGACCTGTCAGGAAGGAGGAAGGGGAGAGAGATCGCGTAGTCGCAGTTTATCCAAGAATATTCTTGCTCAACCTTCCAGGTCTTCCGGACCTGAGATCGGAGATCTTCTGGGGCTATACGAAGGAAAGGGGCGCAGAGATATGGCCCATTTTTGGCAAGGGAGTCTGCAAGTTCGTTGGGAGGAATACCACAATGACCGGGGCACCAGACAAAGGTGATATGATAGCCGCGAGCGTTAAGCTTCTGGATATGGGAGATCAGCAGTAGGATCACATTCGGCGAACGAATAGACCAGTCCTCAAGAGCACCGGCACGAAGCACCGACAGACTATCAGACAGGATGAAAATGTTCGGATGAGAAAATGGAAGAGTAGAGAGAGCAAGATATAACGCCAGAGCCTCGGCAGTGAACACCGAGTTGTCATGAGGAACCAAGGTTGCGAAAGAAGTATTGCTGACAGGATCTACAGCAGCGATGGCGGTTTTAGCACCGTGTTTCGAGGCGTCGGTGGCTACGAAAGAGCAGGGGGGGAGGGAAGAAAACCATTGATGCCAGGCGTGAACTTTAGTAAGAGCCGGGAAGTCCGGACACTGAAAATCAAGACCGTTCGAAATCACCCGAAACTGGGCACAGCATGGGGGGGGAGGCCAGCAGAGACGGATAATGTACGAGAGGGGACAGCCCACCTGGGATTGTATCTCTTGTAACGGTAACCACCACTTCCACAACGGAGCGGGCTGGGCAAGAGCAGCATGAGCAGCTTCACTAAGGCGCAGCCCAGGAGGGCAGGCGAGGAGGCGGAGAAGAAACATCTTTGTGAGGAGGAGGAGGCGACTGGACACACTAGGTACCCCGGCTTCCCGACAGAGAACAGGGATAGGGGTGCATTTGGGAAGACCGGTAGCCAATCTGAGGGCAGCGTTATAACTGACCTCAAGAGTATTCAAGGCCGAAACAGGAGAATCATAAAACAGAGGAGCACCATATTCTAGGATGCTGCGAATGATGGAATTGACAATCTTTAGCATGTGGGAACTATTAATACCACGGGAGCGGCCCGTGATGGCCTTTAAGTAGTTCAGCCGGCGCTGGGCTTTGCACTTGATAGCAGTGAAGTGAGGGGAGAAACATAAAGTGCGAGAGAACCAGACTCCTAAGATTTTTATCGGAGAACTCCAAGGAATCTCCACGCCCCGAAGGGTGAACGGAGCCCCCTGGTCCCTGCAGCGAGTAAAGTTGATTGCCGAACATTTGGCAGGGGCAATGCTAAGCGCATTCGAGGAACACCAGCAGGTAATGCGCAAAAGGGTATCCTGGAGTTTTCTCCGTGCCTGGGTAGCCTCCGGACTCACGACATAGATAAAGAGGTCGTCCGCGTAAACGATCATGCGAACCCCGTCTTCCAGCGTCTCCACAATATCCAGCATATAGAAAATGAAAAGGAGCGGAGAAAGAACGCTGCCTTGAGGGACGCCCTGGTTACAAGGGGGCAGTGTCGGAAATAATAGCCTTCCAGCGAACCTGAATAACCCGAGAGTCCAGGAAAGAAGTTAGCCAAAGACCCATGATGCCTCTAATTCCATGAGAGGCAAGTTTGTAAATGAGGGTGTCTATATGAACAGAGTCATAGGCCGCTTTGATGTCAAGACAGATTACTGCGACATACCATTTACGAGAGCGAGCCGAGACAATATCGTTTATAAAGGTGCATAAAGCTAGGGTGCAGTCCCTAGTTGGGATGAAACCGAAATGATCTTGGTGGAACAACTGCCGCTGCCCGCCCCAAGCAAGGAGACTGCGAAGGATTATGCGTCCAAATAATTTGCACCCCGCCAAAGTGAGAGCTATCGGGCGGTAGGAGTCGACTCGATGAGCAGGTTTGCCAGGCTTCCGGATGGGAACGATGGTGGCAAGCTTCCAGGAGTTAGGGATTTCCCCCGAACCAAAATAAAGGTTAAAGGTGTTCAGCAGAGATTCGAGGTGTTTCTCAGAAAGCTTCTGAAAGAGCTTAATGGAGATGCCATCAGCGCCTGGAGTAATCGGACGAGAACGTTTTAGAGCGTGGCGAAGTTCCTCCAGGGAGAGGGGGGCGTCCAGGATCGGATCCCCATCACTGAGATCGACTGGAATAGGGTGGGGAAGGTTGGGTTTAGAGAAATATTCTAGGAAAGCCTGAGCTTGGGTTTGAATGGACGCGATGGGAACAGGGTCTTTGATAATATTGTCGCCAGAGGGGAGGTCACGACTGGCCAGGCGTTTCAGGATCTTAAAAATTCTCCCACTTTCGCAACTGTCTTGGCAGAGGGAATCCCAGAAGTTGCGGGCAGCTTGTTTGACATACCTTCGAAGTTTGGCCGCGTGCTTCTTGTAAAGAGTCCAATCTTCCCTGGAGCAATGCAAACGGGCAAGGCGGAGATGTTTCCGCTTCGAGCGCAGGAGTGACCGGCAGGTAGAATCCCACCAAGGACAGCCCAAGCGACTAGGCGAACTCAGGTGAGAGGAAGTGGAGTCCATAACCTCTCTGCAAGTGTGCTCAAAGTCCTGATAGGAAGAAGTTGGAAGATTATCTATCTTATTAAGAGCAGCAGAGGCTCTAGTCCAGTTGTAAACGCGACGAGTGGCCGTTGGGTAGCCCACAGGGGAGTAGGCCAAGAGAATGATGGGGTGGTGGTCCGAGTCGAACAAGTCAGGGTGGACGTAAAATCCAATTCCGGACTGGATAGAGGGAGACAGCATGGTGAGGTCTAAAAGGGAGGAGGAACCGAAAGAGCCGGAGCGAGTAGGGTGATCAAAATTCAAAACGCAAATATCCTGGATGCTAGCCCAGTCTAGCAGTTGTTGGACCCGCCGTGGGACGGGGGGGGGAGCGGGAAAGGATGTTGATATTGAAGTCACCAACAATAATAAAGGGGGGAGTCTCCGAGGATAGGATATCAGTAAGCCAATCCGACGGGAAGTAACAATTCAGCACTAAAGTCCAGCAGTTGTCCAAGAAAACTTTGACCCCGAGAACTTCGAAGTCCTGGACAGGGCAAGGCGGGAGAGTAGCCAGGTAGGAAGCCTTAGAGGCGTGAACAGCAGTGAGGAGACCACCACCGCGAGCATCAACCCTATCAGCCCTGTACAACGTCATGTCAGGGATGACAAAGGTGTCCGGGGGAGACAAAAAAGTTTCCTGCAGGCAAATCAGACGAGCATGGAGCTCAGGGGTAGAACGGAGCCAATGACCATTAGCCCTAAGACTGCGGCAGTTCCATTGAACTAAAAAATTGACAAAACCCATACAAAACAGAAACAGAGAAAGAGGGAAACAAAAGAAAAGGAGACTTATCCGAGAGAGCACCAGAAGCCAAGGCGCGCTATCCCACCGGGGGGGATTTGTCTGTCGAAACATCAGGGCGAGGCGGGTCTTGCAAATAGGTATCCATGGCAGTGGAGGAATCATGTGCGAGACGCGACGAGGAAGAGTCCATGATGGTTGAGTCCTGGGACTGCAAGCGCAACTTCTTTGATTTTTTCCGGAGGACTTCAGAGAAAACGTCCACCAGAGCAGCCTCTTGTGCCTTTTTTGGTTGTACCGCCTGCATAATTTCAGAGAGAGGCTGAAAGATAGCTTCTGCCAGCACTTGCAGCGATTGCTGGAACTCGGCAACGAGGGTTTGAACCATGTTGGTAAAGTGTTCAGTAATGCCCTGTAGGGCCGTGTGAAGATCAGATTTGGATACAGCGTCTTGCGGGCCGCTAGCCGCCACCGTCGCAAAGGACCTATTGGATGTTTTTCTTGATTCATTGTAAATGCGCCTCGCCTCCGTAATTGTGAGGTGGTTCTCACTTCTGAATCTTTGGATCTCAGATTCCTTTTTATAATCCGGGCATGCTTTGTCAGATGCTGCGTGTGAACCTTTGCAGTTGATGCATTTAGGGGATGCAGCCGTACACTCCTCCGAATGATGTTCAGCACATCGGACACAGAGCTTTTGGCTCCGACATGATTTTGTCGAGTGCCCAAACCTGTGACAGTTAAGGCAAGCACGAGGCCGGTCATAGAAGGGGGAGACATTGTGGCGAAGATACCACAACTTGACACTTGTTGGAAGGTTTGTACCGATTAGCGTTACCAGGACGGTTTGGGTGGAAGTCTCTTCACCCTGTGATTTCTTCATAAAGCGGCGGACCTCCAAGGCCGCTAGCCCTTGATCTGCAAGTTCATCAGCGATGTCAGCACAGGACACACTAGACTCAATATTATGCAACAAAAATCTCGATGAAATGGTATCAGTGATTATAAATGGGTCTACAGTGACCCCCAATAGCGAGTTAATGCTAAGTAGTTTTTGGGCAGCAGCTACTGATTTAGTTGTGAGCAACAACTTACCCTGTCTAGTTAATTTTATGTCCTCAATAGCTCTGCTATCCGCCACAATATTTGTTATTCCATCTTTTAAAGCTTTCGGATGAGTACGTGGAATAGAGCCATTTTTTGCCGCGATGATTATAGCGATGGAGTCATGTCCGTCATTTAGAGCTATACTAAGTGAGTCCGCCAACGCACCGGCGTTGGAGAAGTAGTTTAAGGAACATGGCGGCCTATCCAGGGAACCGCCTCCGGACATGAGGTCAAAAGACAACAAACGAGGAGAGATACCCCACAACAGAAAATAACGACAAACTCACACACCTTGGTGTGAAAGAGAAGGAAAAAGCAAAAACTTACCAACTTTCGACTAGAAAGCCGGAACCAAATTAAAAAAAACAAACCTTGACGAAAACACCAGCGACACGGCTGAAGTAGAAAAAGTAAACACGCTAGCAAGTAGAGTTGACTCTACCCAACACGTTTTTCGTAAATGTTTTGAGTGAACCAATATGGCTGAACCGGTTACAGTTGGAGCTTCACTTAAACGAGCTTTCACCCTCTCCATATCTATCCTTCCTCCGAGGTTGCGTTCCGCTGGGAATAGAGCCCCTAAATAAAATAATAGTCAAATTTTGGTTACCGAAGAATATACGGGAGTGTCCTATCTGTAAAATAATCTGTGCTCTAAAGCAACGTAAGACGATAAAAAAGAAAGGTTTGTCGTTTGTTTATCAGAGAAACGCGCTGGGTACATGTGGCAACACTAAGGCAACAAAATGCCTGATGCGCCAGCTCGTATATATAGGAGCCTTAGCTGGGAACTGGTGCAAGCGTTGATGGCCTACCTACACTGTAAAAAAATAACTATAACCAGCTGCAAGAAACTCTCTGTGATTGGAGAAAATACGGATACTGTGATTGGATAAAATATGGATACTTTATTTTCTCCAATCATAGAGAGTTTCTTGCAGCTGGCAATAGTTAATTTTTTACAGTGAGTGACATTCACTTTACGGCCAGTCTATGCCATAGATATAGTAATAAGACAGAGATTGATCAGCGAGAGGGAAAAAATGATACCTTTTTTCTCGGGAAAAGTCACTCTAATGACTGCTTTTCCCCGAGTAAATCACACACAGGAATAAACACGGATAATTTAGTAAATAAAATTTGTGAATAATTTATTTACTAAAGGGGAATGAAAAACTCCAGATACAGTTTCAAATTCTTTTTTTTTTTCTTTTTGTCAATACTCTCTGATTTTAGAACTTTTTTTCGGCATCAAAAATTTTTGCTCGATAACATGGGGATGATAGATCTATATATATTACTATATCTATGGTCTATGCATTGCCCAGACACACAAGAACAGAGCTAGAATATAAGGAGTGATAACTTCATATTCAGTTCAATTCTATTCAATTTCTTATTCAATAGATAGTTATCGTTCCTTATGTGCTTGCGGACAGCGGAACGGAACGGCCACTATAAAGGACTAGCGCTTCAATGTTAAGCTCGATCCCTACGAAGTGGATCATTCTATTTAATTTGCAGGTAAGACAGACCGTAAACGGAGGGATGGGATAGGAAGCAGAAGGGGAGATACGATAGATTGCGATTTCGGACTTCGTTATTTTATTATTATTATTATTATTACTTATTTTTGGAGATAAATGCAAATGCACTGAGCTAATAGGACGGTCGGAGAAGAGATTCAGGTTAGGTTCAATAGAATTACGATAAATTTCAATTTCGGACTCAGTTTTTTTTTTTTTTTTTTCAACTCTTAACATATGCACGAAAATAGTTTCTTCTTTTTCTCCCCCTCCCCTTATATATCTATGAGAATCTGAATTCAGGCAATTCAGGTAAAAATTGACAAAATCCTCATGTACTTGGTAAATTTTAACAGCAATATTTATGAAAGCTTTTCCAAATATTACTAAATAGCAAGTATAAGATAATTAATATTATATTAATAAACGAAAATGACTTTATTTTGTTTCTATTTACATTCATGTTAAAAAAAAAAAAAAAAAAAGTGAATAAACCTTACATTAAATTATACTTAATGCAAGAAAAGGAGGGTAATGTAGAACTTAGTTTTAATTAGTGAAAAGATGGTGTACCTCAAAACAAGTTTTAATGTAATGCTTTAAGATTATTTACTGGAATAAAATCAGTTTACTGCATTATTACTTTAATATAATTGCACTTAAAATATTATTTTCATCATATGATTGAAAACAATTGCGCATTGAATTGGAGCATTGATTGAAAACAATGCACTGTATGATTAAAAATATAGTGCAAGTTTATTATTATTATTATTATTATTATTATTATTATTATTATTATTATTATTAATTAACATTAGCTACAATACATGCAATGAATGTAAAACATTCTATGTCAACATAAACAAGTACAAATTGTTCCTTTCTTTTGACAGACAGGGCATTAAAAAAAAAAAAAAAAAAAGGCGAGTGAGAACTGTATTTTCTTGTAATTTTTATTTAATCAATTCACACTTTTCAATCCTTATCTTTTTCAAAAGTTGCAACTATAAGTATATAGATGATTTAAAGCATGTTTTGAAGAAATTTGAACAATATTTATTTCCTATATTTTGCAGTGCACGTTGATTTCCTTGTACAAAGAAATTCAGGAAAACTTAAAAAATGTTTACTCCCCAGTCACAATTAAAGAAAACTAGTATGTTGTGGCCACCACAAGACTTTCTTCTATATTTTCCTATACATATTCAATCAGTAACAATATTAAAAAAACTAGTATGTTGTGGCCACCACAAGACATTCTTCTAAATTTTCCTATACATATTCAATTAGTAACAATAAAAAAAAAAAAAAAAAAAAAAAAAAAAAATACGTTTTTTTTTTTTTTCTAAGAATTTTTTTTGTTAAAAGTAATACATATTCAATCAGTAACAATATTAAAAAAAAAAAAAAAAAATTACGATGTTTTTTCTAAGTTTTTTTTTTTTTTTTTTTTTTTTGTTAAAAGTAAAAAGAAATCGATAACTTTGTTTTAAATTATCACAGATTTATAGTTCAACCATTCATTTTAAAGGTATTGACGACATCTTTCGAAAGATACCCATCTTCAAAATTTACCCCACCGGGGGGGGGGGGTACTTCACTCCCAAGGGGGGAAGCGTTCCCCCCACATGCACAGAAGTTTTTTCCTAGTTAACTGTTACTATTATTAATAAATTATATTAATTTTACAATCACAATTCAAAAATAACTCTCATTATGTACATTTATACGAAATTTTGTCCTATACTGCCATGTTAAAAATTTAGAAAACAGGAGATCACAGCGCCACCTGTTGAGCGATTGATCACCAAATGTAATCAGTACCAGTTTATGTCGGGGACCAACTAAATACCAAGTTTGGTTAAATTTCGTCTAAAAAAAAAAATACGATTTTTTTTCTAAGTTTTTTTTCGTTAAAAGTAAAAAAAAAATCGATAACTTTGTTTTAAATTATCACATATTTATGGTTCAACCATTTGTTTTAAAGGTATTGACGAGACCTTTCGAAATATACCCATCTTGAAACTTTGCCCCCCCGGGAGGGTACTTCCCCCCTCAGTTGGGGGGGGAACCGATGCCCCCACATGCACAAAATATTTTTCCTAGTTAACTATTACTATTATCAACGAGACCTTTCGAAAGATACCCATCTTGAAAATTTACTTCCCCGGGGGGGGGGAGTACTTCCCCCCCTACTACTGTTATCAATAATTCATATTAATTTTACACTCACAAGTTTAAAATAACACTCATTATGTACATTTATACGAAATTTTGTCCCATACTGCAATGTTAAAAGTTTACATAAAATGCGATCGCAGCGCCATCTGCTGGGCGATTGATTCCCAAATCTAATCAGCACCATTCCATGTCAGGGTCCAACTATATACCAAGTTTGGTTCAATTTCATTCATTGGTTCGTTAGATACGGTGAAAAATATGAAATGTTGCGATCACAGCGCCACCTGCTGGGCGATTGATTCCCAAATCTAATTAGCACAATGCCCCGCCAGGGTCCAACTATATACCAAGTTTGGTTGAATTTCATTCATTGCTTCGTGAGATACGGTGAAAACAAGAAACCACAGACAGACAGACATTTTTTAAAAACTATCAATTCGTGTTCAGGATATCCCAAAACGTGTAGATCCGTCAAAAAACGGAGGTCGAAAATTTTCGCGAATCCAATACTTTCTCTATATTACATATAGAAGAAAGTAAAAATGCAGTTGAGTGTGTGATGTGTACAGTGAAAATTTTTAATTGTACATCTTTGTAAGCGTATTCAAAAACACCAATAACCACAATTTCATAAAAAATATTGTCAATCTGATTTAGATAGTAGAATTTGAAATGTCAAGAACTGAGATTTTAACCTTCATGTTGCGACATAGATACTTCCAAAAAAAGGATAATAATAAAATAATCATAATTATAATAAATTTATTGTTTACTCAATATATACGTGAGCTTAAATTTGGTAAATATTTTTAAACTTAAAAAAAAAAAAAAAAATCAATTTGAAATTTCTTTTGAAAAAAAAAAAAAAATGTATATATATCACCTTGACTTCAAGAAATTTGAGAACTGTTTGGAGAAATTTACTTTCGATCATCCGACAACACTAGCCCCAGAGCTTTTTTTGCGATAAATGAAAAAAAAAAAATTATCTCGTCAATCAAATCTTTGACAGGAGTCAAGATGAACTTAAAATTGTCAAGAAAGAATCAAGCAATAAGCAACAACCACGAGCCAAATCAAAATCGTAAACACTCACACCTCGCGCGCGCAATCGCAAGCAAAGGTTTCCACCCTTCTGTCTACCGATTTACCTGCAAATTAAATAGAATGATCCACTTCGTAGGGATCGAGCTTAACATTGAAGCGCTAGTCTATAAAGGCACCTTAATTACGGTTTGGCATATGGATTGGAGGGGATGTAATGTTTGGGAACGAAAAGATTAGTAGTCCGAAGTCTACTCTAATATGTAGTCAATGGTGTTCCCCAGTTTTATTTATTTATTTTTTCCTTCAATATGGTCGAATTTCTTAAAAACATCTCAACTTTAACCAGTGTTTCTGGCAATCATGGCGAATGTTTTGGTCTGGTGTTTTCACTTGATCAGGGGTCGATCTGTATCCAGGTCATCTTTAATTAATAATACTAGTTCATCTTGAGTTTCTCATATTTGCCATTTTACTTTTTAATAATCAATTTAGTTTCAGCTGATCATTTTTTTAAAAATTTGTTGTGGATATTTAATATCATTAACAGGTACGACTTAATTATTACCTCTGACTACTTACAATTGTAATATTTATTAGTGTTATTATTAATAAATCAATCAGAGTGTCTTGTTTGAGATTTTTATTGCTTTTTGTGAATGTAATTCTCTTTTATTATTTGGTTATTGAAATTTATTCTTGTAAAATACTGCGAAATGTATACCCTAACCAAATACATCCTCTGATGTTATTTTCCAATCTAGATAAATAGTTACGTGTTAAAACGTTAATTTAATTGTACACGCAAAGAAAATTTTAAAATATTTTTATACATAACTGTTTACAATATTTTAGTTTGCCTAAACAAATAGTTTATGTAATTTAACAATTAATAAAATATTTTGCGATATTTTATGTTTTTCGTATATTGTATAAAAGATGTTATAAAACAAAACTGTCATGTTTTCGTGGAATTCTTGCTTTAATATAAGAGGTAATTGAATTTCTAAATTAAATGCTTTATTTAGCTGAACATTTTATGCAAGAATTATATCTGGACATTGAAAAAAAATCTTATACCTGATGAGTTTTTATTATCAGTTATTCTTTAAAATAGATTATTTGAAGCTCAAATTTGCTTTCTTATGCAGTTTTAAGTATGAATTGATGACAGAATATAAACATAAACTAAATCTTTATTCTATTTTAGGGATTTCTTTTCCACCATCTGTGTTCCTGGGCTATTGTTTTAGAATGAATATTATTGAAGAAAATAAGTTTTAGTATCTATTATTGTAATCTCTAATCTCAAGGGCACAGGGATACTAAGGTATAAATAAATAAGTTAATTAAGCAGTAGTAAAATCAAATGTTTAATTTGTGAATAATTGTAGTATTGAGAAATATATATATATATATTTATTTACACATCATAAGAAAATTAAGAAGAGGAAAAATAATAACTGACATCATAATGTAGAACTCAGATGCATAAAAATTGCGAATTCATTGTTGTTCAATCTCACAAGATTATCAATCAACGCACAACAACAGATCAATCAACACATATATCTGAAATTAAATTTTTACTTCATTCTGTTAATTACATTTCAAGTTAGGAAAAGTATCCAATTTAGGCACAAAATCTAATAAGACTACTGAATCTAACTACTGAATTTTGAAAAAAAAAAAAAAAGCATTAAAATATGTGTTTTTCACAAGAAAGATCATGACTCTGGTTATGATAGTTAACTTCATTATTATTTAAGCAAAATGACTCTTTGCTTTGCATCGTGCTACAATAATATGACATACCACATCACCGACAAAAAAAAAAAGTTTTAAATTATGTCTGTATTGCTCAAGTTTTGAGAGATTATGAAAAATTGCTTGACTGTGTTTTGATACATAGGCTCTGTTCACATTTGGTAAAATTAGATGAACCAAAAGAAAAAAGTTTCATGCAGCAGTACTTTAATTAAGTTTATAACATAGACACCTAGGAGATGTAGATTGATAGATTTTGTCAAATTTTCTGAATTATTCATTTTCACATATAGGGTTTTTTGAAATAATAGGTTTTGTCAAGTAATGTGTAGTTATTATTATTATTATTTTCAGAAATTTTGCTGGTGCTGTTTATAAAATTTAAATAATTTTAAATTGTACAATATCTTTTTCATTTCTGTATAGCAATAAAAAATTATATGAGCAAATTATGTTTGAAAATACTTTACTTTTTTACAATAAGATACAATATTGGGATGTATGTATGGTTATTTGCAGATAGAATTATGTGTATTTCTTCTACTTTTCTGATTATTGTTAAATTGCTTTTGAAATTGTAATTAATATTGAAGCTAGTAATTGCTTCAATGAACAATTTGTTAATATTTTTAAATTCTTGTATAAATAATTTAGTCTATTAATTGCTTTATTTCAGGGTTAGCAAGTTTTTGACGGTTTAAACCACAGTTTAAACTCACATCAAAAACTTCAAATTTTATACCTCTTGGCATACTTTAAAGAATTAAAAAGTCATATTTATTATAGAAAGGTAAAAAACTGTAGTCTTAAAAAAGTGCTTAGTTTATATATCTTCCAAGGTTAAAAAATTTTCGAACAGTATTATGTGTTTCTTATGAATGCCAATGACTTCTATTTAAATACAAAAAATTGATATCCATTACCTTTACAAAATACAAAAATTAGTGTATTCTAAGGTGAACTACTTACTTATTGTATTTTGAGTTGTCAGAAATTTTACGAAGTCTTATTTTCAAAAAAGAAGTTTTAGTAGATGCATACTGATTGATAATTAAAAGGTGCTGTAAGAATATATCCCAATGAATGAATTTACTGTGCTATTGAATAATAAATCACGTCTTTTTATTTTGGGTTATAATCAATAGTATGTTTTAATGTTGCATGATTAAAATTTTCTAAGGTATTCCATGACTAGTTGAACTAAATTTTTAATATGAATTACACAATGCAATTTTAAACTAAGTATTTTTAATTAAGGAAATGCTGGACAAAATATCTTTTTTGTAAATTACAGTCTTAAAAGTATGAAAATTTCCATTTATATATGTAGTGAAATGCAATAATATTAAATACAAACTGTATTTCTAAAAAACAATAAATAAATAAATAAAAATTTCCTTCACTTTTTAAAAATACTCTGTGCTAATTATTTTTTTTTATTTTATACCTCGATTTTACATTATTGTAGTTTAATGATATATTCTAAAATATCTGGATATTATTTTATTAATTTTTTGATAGTTTAATTAAAAAATGAAAAAAGTTTGAATGCTAAAAATGTTCATTAAAATTTCAGCATTCTACTTAATTAAAAAAAAAAAAAAAATCTATCACTGAATGCACAAACACATACTAAAGCTAATATTTTAGTACAGTAAAGCACCGTTTATACGTCTTTTACATTTATATGTCTTTTTAGTGAAATCCCGATTCATTCATATTAATTTTAATGCAAAAATTCTTCATTTATATGCCGCTAATATTGGTTATACGTCTTTTCCACTTTTCTAAAATTCGCAAAATTTGTCGACCTGTCATTATTTTCCATTCTAAGTAAGACTGATTCTTCCTAGAAAGTATTTTAAGTGAAGAAACACAGGAAAGATCGAAGAATACTGATCAGAGAATCAATTGAATTCACAGTAGAATTTTTAATACTCATAAACAGGCAGCAAATCAGATGAATATTAAAGATTTTTAATGTTATTAAATAAATATCTGTATGGACATAAATCGTATGCTTATTATTAAAGATATGCAATATATATAATTAATATACATAATGTGTTCATATAGTTCTTAAGAAATGTAATATAGTACTCAATATATTATATATGTAATTAGTTAGTATATACCCAGTCATGCATTAATAGTATAATTTTTCCAATTTTTTATACTAAATCTTTTTTTTTTTTTAATTGTTGTCTTAAAAAATGTGTAATATACATGTACTGACTTAAGAAACTTTATTAATTAATATTTTCATATAAATTTTGCTAAAGTGTCATTAAGTTTGTAGTAATCAAAGTACTGTTATTAAAATTCCGATTATACGTCTTTTCATTTATATGTCTTTTCATTTACACATCCTTTTACGTCAGCCCCTTGAAAGACGTATAAACTGTGCTTTTCTCTATATATTTTTAAACCATAATAATGTTAATGTGAAAGAAATAATAATAATAATAATATGCAGAAAAATTTTCAAAAAATTAACTATTTTTTTTTTTTATTGATTTAGTTAGTTTTAAAGAATTTTTAATATACTTAATTGTATTACTATAATTTTAATCTATGTATGCAAATTTTCATAGCTCTAAGGCAATTTACATAAAAAGATTTATGATTACACTCCCCTTAAGACTATGTATTGATATGTTTCCTAACACAATTTTTCTTTTTCTGGAAATATATATATATATATGATTTTGAAAATATGTAGAGACTTGAAGACAAGTAGGCATGGTCAACAAGAAGAAAAAACATTAATAAAAACAAAGAAATAATGAATTAAAGTAATGAAGAACAATTGTAAAAACAACACTACATGTGAAAAAAAAACACTTCCGCTTCCTCTTCAGTGGGTGGGAGCAGCAGAACAGACAATAAAGTAAATTGAAAAAAGCCTAACTGGTTTCGGAAACATGGCGGAACTAGCATACTCCCAACAAAAATCAATGAAATTTTAAAACAAGATTAAATTACTGGTAAAATTATATATAATAACAGTAAATTAGATATAACAATATCAATGCTTCAGAAAAGCAACATAACTAAATTGATTTATTAGTCCAAAAAATATTTGGGATAAGAATAATTTAATAAAAGGACAATAGATCGTCATGTTCCCACCCAAGAAAAATATTGGGATAAGAATATTTGTTATTCTTATCCCAAATATTTTTTGGACTATTAAATTAATTTAGTTATGTTGCTTTTATGAAGCATTGATATTGTTATATCTAATTTACTGTTAATTTACATTACTGTTGTTGTATATAATTTTACCAGTAATTTAATCTTGTTTTAGAATTTCATTGATTTTTGTTGGGAGTATGCTAGTTTCGCCATGTTTCCGAAACCTGTTAGGCCTTTTTAATTTACTTTATTGACTGTTCTGCTGCTCCCACCCACTGAAGAGGAAGCAGAAAGGTGTTTTTCACATGTAGTGTTGTTTTTACAATTGTTCTTTGCTACTTTAATTCATTATTTCTTTGTTTTTATTAAAATTTTTTCTTCTTGTTGACCACGCCTACTTGTCTTCAAATCTTCTCTACATATTTTCAAAATTATATATTTTTGTATAATTTTTAGAGCTGCCTTTGGCGCCTTTTTTATACAAATACACTTTCATTAATAAGTAATTAAAACATATATATATATAATTAATATTAGTACATTGCAACTTAAAAATATGCATAAAATTATTTTAGATTATAGTTTCAAAATTTTTCATGGTTTTTGACGGTTTAAACCAGTTTTTGACACCTGTCACGTCCAAAACCCAACCCTGCTTTATTAATGTGTAATTTGTATGTAGTAAACTAAGAAGTGGTGTCATCAGAGTTCCTATAAGCTTTTAAAAATACATTAAATAAATAAAGAAAAAAAAAAAAAAACATTTTGTTAATATTATTTTTATAGAAAATCATATGTTTCATTAAGTGTTACAAATTTCTTAAAAAAAGAAAAACAAGGGGAGGAGTGGGTATAAAAATTCGACATTATATATATATAATTATTTAGCAATGTTTTTAGGTGTTTAGAATCTGGAAGGAAACGAAGATTTCCTACTTATCTAGCAAAGTGATAATACATTTTCCCAGATGACTTCATGCTGTTAAATATTTTTAGATAAAATTCATCTATCAATGTTTTGATGCAATGCCCATTGGCCCTGCTTTAGTATTGCTCACATGGATATTATTATTTTGATTATGTGTTGTACAAATATCCCTTGATTAGTATGGTTAATTGGTTCTGTGATATTACTTCATAATAAATGCACTTGTTTAATTGGTGCATGAATGGCATTCTTCTCTAAGACTCTAAAAGGAGCCTTTTATGTGAGAGTTCTATACAACATTGGTAAAAATTAAATAACAGTATAATGTAAAATTATTTATTAGATGATAATTTAACTTGTCTTTCCAAAAGATAATTTAATAAAGAAATGTTGGTCTTTGCAGGCAAAGCAATTTTGTCCAGTCCAGTCCCAAAGTTGTGAAAATATATCTATGGATTGGTGTGCTCAGTAAGAATTTCTTCTTACAGCTCAGATGATCTTAGAAATTTTCTCATTGAATTTTTCAGAATGTAAGGAATAGCCATCTCAATTTTACATTAATATTGTGTATTGTAATTTTATACAGTTTAACCGAAGACCAAAATTGGAAAAATCCATTAGTGGCCACTGGCCACCAGATGCAGTTTTTTTACTGGCCACTCCTTTTGAAGCAGCGAGCACTTTTTTTTTTTTTTCTTAAGTTAGTAATGATAAAGGCATTGATATGTTTTAAAAACTTCTGTATGGATTAGTAGCGATATAAAATTATACAATCCAAATAAATATGCTATTACTAATAATATTATAAATATTTTAAAAAAGTTATATTTAACGACAATTACTATAACTTTTTTGTAAATTCAGTAACTGGAGTAACTGACATTTACAAAGCAAAACAAAGTACTGTACAAATAAAAAATTTTGTTAAGTACTACACAAAAAATGCAACTTAAAAAGAAAAAAAAAAAACTCAGTTAATTATTTTTTCTGCTGAATTCAAATGTGTAGTTGAATTTAAAAAATGCTTTTTAGATAATTTTATAAAATTAATAGACCAGTGTTTCTTAAGATTCTAAAAAGTAATGTAAAAGAATAAAGAAGCTGACTTAGAAAGATGTGACACTCTTCTCATTTTGAAATGCTAATGCTATGAATAGATTGCTTGTAACAAGTGCAAATTTTTATACAATAAAAATTTGCACTTCCTGCAAGAACTTTCTTCTGAAAGTAACTAAGAATCAATATACAGGTTTCTGCAAAAACTAATCAATCAGTGGTAGAAAACTGACAAATACATTTTGAAAATAATGTAAGGCAGCCAGAAAATGGCCACTGTGCTCGCCGTGGCCCACCAATAGTAAAATTATTAGTGGCCAGTGCTAATTTTGCCGTATAAGTTTAACGCTTTTACGGTCATTGGTTTTGTACAAAACCAAACTTTTAACAGTGTTTTATGTTTCAATTTTTCAGTACTTTTTCCTTATTTAAATTGATTTTTAAACTTTTGTCATTTCCCTGTTTGGTAGATAGTAACACTTCTTTGAAATTTAGAAAGAACCAAATGCAAAAGTCACTTTAAGTTTCTCAATAAATGTGAGTGTATAGATGCTGTTTTAATGATGCACCAGTGCCTAGTTTTTTCACCTGATGAAGGGTCATGCTATTATTTTGATCTGAAATAACTGTTGTGGTTTTTTTTTTTTTGTAATTTATAGTGCTTACTTACAAAATTATTTATTTATTGAATTAATCATTTTTAATTTAAACAGATGAACAAATAGATGTTTCAAACCAAAAATTGAAAAATACTAATTTCTTCTTTTTGCATATTATATTTATGATCAGCTATGTATCCAATAGTCATTTTTGAAATTAGTGTAGCAATTTTCAAAATATGAAATGAATATTAAAGGGTTAAATAAATTGTTATTTTAATTGCTTTGTATTCTGATATCGACATTGTAAAATGTAGATATAAACCTTGAAATTGTTCAGCTATTATGTAACACCCACTAAGCATTTATATTAATAAATATATAATTTGTAGAGAAAATGTGAAATGTTTAATTAGCATGAGCTAATGAAAAAAAAAAAAAAAAAAAATATATATATATATATATATATATATATATATATATATATATATATATATATATGTATTTGCTTATGCAGAGTTTATTCCACATTTTTGGGCTCATTTTTAATTTTTCACTATAATAAGCCCTAAAAATTAAACTGAATCTACCCTTGAATGTTAACATTAAATATTTTTAAATATTAATTTTACAAATAACTTTTAAATGGAGCAACACAGAATTGTTATTTATATATATTATTATCATTATTATTTATTTTTTCTGGGCTTAATCAGTATATATTTTTTATTGTAATAAGTTTTTAATAAAATTCTTGCATAATTGGAAAAATTCTTCATAGTTAATCATATGTATATATATTTTTACTCCTTTTATTTGTAGGATATGGAATGTATTACGGATGTTAAAGGGAATTTGAAGGTTTTAAAATCTTGAGACTTAAGGTAGTCCTTTTTCTTTTTTCCACATTTCCATAGAAATTAATGGCCTGAAATTAATTCTTTTCTTGTCTCATGTATTGTTCAAATCTTCAACTTTTGAAAAGCATTTTTGCAATGAATGATGATGTATGAAATGTAAAGTACATATTCTTTTGAATGTTGAATTGTTTTTTGCAAAAAATGCACCTTTATTTTTGTGACTATAAAAAAAAGTAAATTATATTGAGGATGTTTTCGCATTTTTATATAAATTTTGTAAAATAAAATTTATAAACAAAAATAAGAATTTAATTTTTTTATACAAAGAGATCACCCTAGGCAGTGTTTACACTGAACTAACAAAAATCCGAGTCCCATGGGCCCAGTAAAGAAAAAAATGTGAGTTTTTCAATGAAAAAAGCGAGTCCCTTAAATTATAAACATAAAACCATATTAGCACAAAGACATTATAAAATACATAAAAAAAAACCTGGCATTTTTAAAGATGAAAAACATGTATTCTTAAATATATAAGCAAGAAAAAATAAATGAACGTAGATTACATGCACATTATATAAAAATAAATTATTTGGAATTGCTTTCCACCCCACCCCACCCCACCCCCTGTTAACAGAGAGCTTACTGAAAGTAGTGGGAAAGTACAGATAGTGAATAGTTGTAAAAGAAAAATGATAAAATCCTTTTTAATTTTTGTTCCTATCCCATAATATTCCATAAACTAAACTACTATTTTTAAAAATATAATAGAATGGGTGAACGGGCCAGTGAAAGTAAGTACGGACCAGAGAAATCTTAAAATTACTGGTCCTGTGGACCAGTGACATAAATTTTCTTACTTTTACTTCTGTATATACATATCAGAACAAATTAGACAGCTTAGCATTATATCTGAGTATTCAAGCCAAGGAAAAAATAATGTTATCTGACCTTTCAAAATGTCGCCCTTGAGAGAGGTACAAAAAAGTGTCTCTTAAATAGAGGTGGAATTTTTGAAAGGTTTTACTGTTTGTTTTTGGATTTCTTTTGTTGAACCATCATTTTACATCTTGATTTCAAAGGTAAAGGAGTTTTTCATTAGATATCAAGATTGATTTTGCTTTTCTCCTTCACCACTATCTCATTAAGTCCATTTCACATTAAAGTCCAAATACACAGTAGTTTAGAGGAGACACATTCAGGAATGTGTTTATATGGATAACCATAATTCTTCATCATTTCTGAGTGTAATCCCCCCCCCCCCCAAAAAAAAAAAAAAAAGCAATAGATACATTTCTCTGGTAGCTTTTTCCTGACGAAATTTAACATTTATAGTGAAGCTTTTATGGTAAAATGATGAATTGTTATCTTCAAAATTAAATTTTAAAATATTTTTCAGGGTAATCTGTATTAAGTTTGACTCCTCCCTTCTCCTCTTTAAAAAAAAAAAAAAAAAAAAAAAAAAAGGTTTAAAAAAGAAATACAATTATACCTTGCGATAAATAACCAAAATCATATTGAGGATTTTATTTATTTATTTTATTATTATTATTTGGGGGGGGGGGTAGTGAATTGATTATTTCCTGTTCTCTTATATAAGTATATCCATAATTATAACTATACATCATTCTTTCTAATATGCCAAATAGCTTTTATACAATAAATATGAACAATCGACATTGTATCTATCTAAATAAGTTTGAAACATATTTATTAGCAATCTGTTAAATGAAGATGGCAAAATAACTCTCTAAACAATACATTGATTAGCAGTAATATTGGAGTTAACTCCAAAAAATCTGTCATAAACCACTGCTCTTAGAATTGCCTGGTTTTGCTTTAAATAATACAATTTGGTGTCTTTAATACACACATACATATTGACATTCTACTGCAAAAATAATTTTTGTGCATGGTGTAGGTAACTGAATGCATCTCACTTTGCAAGTCATGCATAACATGTATACTGCAACATTGTAACTTTAGTTCTGGACACGTTTGTAGTAGACATACTTTGTACATTATGTACCATATTAATGTTTGACCCTAGTATCACCATTTAGGATTAAAGTTGGATAGACTAACGGATCCCAAAACATTATTTCATATTGTACCATTTACTTTTAAAAATGCAATCATATTTTAAAATAAAAAGGCTCAACATCGACAGTATTTAAAATAATGACTACATTTGTTTGAGCTGAATCTGTTGTCAATATGTCATAAGTTTGAAAAGAAAAAAAAAAGAATAAAATATATATATTTCTGTTTCTAGATAAATGATAAAAAACCTTAAAAAATAAAATTACTCATTTACAAGTGATAAAAAATGTGGAAATTTAAAAATAAGTAGGGAAAAATTAAATTCAGAAAATAAGCTAAATCACAAGCCGTTGTATTACATTTTGAAAAATTGCACACGCAGATTTAAAAACTTTCTTCTATAGAAATTTTAAATGCAAAACATTATGAGCATAAAATGAAAAAGTGTATATAAATAAAGGGATTTTTGCTGCTTTCTTAACTTATATGAGAATAATTTTGTTTTTCTACAATCATTATTATTCATTACGCGAAATTTCATGAATATGTAGATCTGCACATAGTCTTATGTTTTAATATTAAATAAATTATATTTAAAAAGATATATATGTTGTTCTGTTTTGATTGATTTTAAATTAGATTTTATATTTTAGTTTACAGTTCCTAATATAAATATATGATGTATAGTATATTAGATGCATCTTTAGATTATAAAAAAGCAAATGTGCTTTTGTTGAATTTTTATCCTTTTGTTCCACCAAAATTTAAGGAAGTAATTTAAGAAATAATCCAGAATGTTCCAAAAACCAGAATGCAAAATGCAAACTACCAGAATTTTTAATTATCGGGAAAAATAAGATTGAAAGTCAATCAGAATTATATTTTTATAATTCTACAAAAATGGAATTCTACTTTCGTTAATGCTACGGTGTTATTCTGGGGAAATATGGTGAGAGCAAAACTGTCCAAATATTTATTTGATAATTTTGCAAATTTAGGTTAGAAAATGAATTTTTATGATATTATTTAATAAATAAACATTAATAACACATACCCCTTAGAGGACCCATTAGCAGACGAATTTTATCCTTGACCTCAGGTCTTATGCATAAAATCTCAACTGTTATAAATATTTTAAATAGTTTTTATTAATTTCCATTATTTTTAGAATTCATTTCATAAAATATTCAGCATTAAAAATATTTGAAACATTTTTGAACAATTAGTACGAGAGACACACTAAACACAAAAAACTATCATAGAATTGTTTGCAAAATCCAAATGAAAGAATTTTACTCAAAAGTCCCAAAATTAAATTTTATGTATGTTTATTTATTTTTTATTACTATTATTTATAATTTAAAATTATAATTATAATTAATTTTTTTTTGTGTAATTAATTTATTAAATGAAGAAATCTATAAGTAATGTGTTTATATATATTATTCATGTATATCACTGCTATTTATTAAATTATTTTATACCATTTTTATACATACAGTAAAGTTTTCCAAATTACGGAAAAACCCCTTATCCAGAATACCCCAGATCCCAAGCTTTCTAGATAACGGATCCTATACTGTAACTATATTTCTAATACATTATGAATTAAAAAATAAATTGTGAGCACTCACAAAGTGGACCACTGTGCCACATTCTCTTTTGTTTACATTAAATTAATATAAATTACTTTTTTTTTTTCTCTCTAAAATTAGTTCCTTATGTTATTCTAGTCTAAATAACATAATTCTAGCATTTTCATGAAATAAAATAACCAAAATTAAATTAAAATAAACAAATAAGAAATCAAATCTCAGTAAGAAAATTTATTAAGTTTAAATAGATATTGTTTTTTATTCTTTTATTAATTTTATACAAATCAAATATTTTTTTAATTCAGATATTAATAAATATTATACTACTATTCAAATAGTTAATGTTTTAGTAATTATTTTGAGATATAATTAATTTACATTGTATAGTAAATTTAAATAAAATATATTAAGCTACTTCTTTTGCTTTTCACATGTGATCTCTAAAAACAACAAAAATAATAAATAATTCCTGCTATTTATTAAATTAGATATTTTTTCTTATTAATACTGTATAATTCAAATAGTTAATAAATTTAGATATTAACAATAATTATATTACTATTCAAATACTTACTCTTTCAGAAATTTATTATTATTTTTATTTTATTATAACATTACGATATTTATTACTTTGAGATATACTTTACATTATATTTGTATCTATAACTTTAACTAAAACAAATATATTAAATCTAATTTGTACTTTTGGGCACACTGAAAGGTGGTCCACTGTTCCCTGTGTCAGAGTAAAACAAATAATAATAATAAAATAATATATAGACTATAAATATGCTAATATTTTTTAGGAATTTAAAAAACAGCAATACCTTGCCTTCCTTTAACAGCTGTATAGTATTTATATTCACTAGTTCAATCATTATAAACATTTAAAAACTTCAATGAGAAAAAATTACTTTGAGCACCTCAAAACATAAAAACTGCTCAAAATGGTTATCTTACTATTTCCCATGTGATTTTTTTGGCTGCATACAACTAGTACTATGCTGCCATACATGTGTATCCATATGAACTAAAAGAGTTGAATATTAATAGATTTAAATAGGGGTGGTCCACTGTGCTCCGTCCTCCCCAACAATAGGCGCTCTGAAACTCCAGGTAGTTCTACAATATCGATAGTGGAGTGCCCAATTAAATGTGCATGTTCATTGCTTGAACAGTCTAAGATTAAACGGGATTATTTTGTCTCGCTATGAAAAATGTTTGCTTAAATTTTCAAAACCCTTTCTAGGAAATTTATAGAATGGTAGTATTACAATAATATTTTTAAGTTAAACAATTTCCCATGGACTCGTTTATAAATTTTACTTGTGGAAGGTGGTTGCATGAAAGTTGCATCATTTATAACAATGAGTGCAACGATTATAGACAACAACAGATTAGGTAAACAAACAAGAAACCATTCAAACTGAAAAGGAAATTTATTAATTTTAAGTTAAATATATTATTTAGTAACTAAATGTTACTTTTTATTATCTAGTCTTGTTTTTTTTTTTTTTTAAATCTGATTCCTTAATTTATTTTCTTTAAATAATAATTTTTAATACTTTTTAATTTTCTTTTTCTGTTTTTTTTTTTTTTTTTTTTTTTATTATTATTATTATTAAATTGAAATACCTACACGTAATACAAAAATACTTGTTTATAAAAGCCTTATACCAATGTCATTTAAGTGCATTTGTCCTTATTAACAATTTAATTGTACTTAAAATTAAGAGCAATCTCTTCTACCCATTTGCGCAATCTCTCCTACCCTATAAGGAGAGATTGCACAAAATAGCTCTCTTGGTTTTATTACAGCTGTTGCTTTAAATCATAGTAAAACAGCAAAATAGTAATGGAAATGCGTAGAAGAAGGATCACTTCAAAGCTATGCACCAACAGTTTAATAAAAAATTAAAATTTAGATTTTTTATAACATTTTGTTGAATTGTGTGCAAACTTTTCTAGCTTTACCTTATAGTTAAGTAATATGACTAAATATCTTATTGGTTTAATTTCATAGTAATGCTTTTAGCAGTAAAATTTCTGTTAATTGTATTTATATAAATGTATGAAAAGTTCCCCATTTTCTTTTTCGATTAAGAATGTTTAAACCCTCTCTACTAAAATGAACATGGATAGATTTAAAAAAGGTGAAATTTCATTATTCCCAATTATCAAGTTTGGATGATTCAATGATTAAGGAAAAATAAAATAAACATCTAATTATAGACTATTGTTTTGAACTGTTAGGATAATGAAAATTTATTTTTATTTCAGAAGTTCAAAATGGACTATTCCTGGTATATGTGTGACTCTGCTGCTTGATCAAGATGGGGGTTAGTGCTTCATCACCTGCATCATGCAGCAATACTCAACCAGAGCCTATGGCATCATCACTTCAAACCCAAAGTGTGTGTACAAGCTTTTCTTCCGGTAATGTAGACCAGTATGGCAAGGAAAAGAAGAGAAAGGTTGGATCATTGTCCACTCTCCGTAAACGTTTTACTCGTAGGCGGAGAACGAGCAAGGGATTCGATCATGCTCAAGTTTTCAGGGATTTTATTGCTGATTGGAGTCCACGAGATGTTGTTGCCCTTGTAGAAGAATATGAAGCTACTGCTGCTTTGAAAGAGATAACTCTTCAAGCAGAAATGGCTCGCCCTGCTGCCAGCTCTTGCAAACAAGATTTAGGATTATTATTTGAAAATAAATATTGTTCTGATATAAACTTGATATATCAAGGAACAGTATTTGCTGTTCATCGTGCAATTTTAGCTGCTAGGTGTCCTTTTTTCCGTGAAATGCTCAATAGTTTATCGTCTATATGCACTGAAGTTGCAGTTGACATCGACATTGCTGGTGTTAGTATATCAATGTTTAATGAACTATTAAGATATTTATATACTGGAGAACTCTCGGTTTCTGAGAGTTACAGTGGTAATTTTGATATTCTGTTTCAATTAAGCGAACAATTTGGTATACCAAATCCTCTGGAGCAAGATTTAAAGTATTTATTAGAAACAGGTATTTACAGTGATATTTCTTTAAGCTTTACTTCTCCTAGTGATACTGGCCACTCAGTTGTGCGTGGTCAAGCCTACATCTGTGATCATATATTGACTGATGCAGAGGGAAAGCCATGTAAAATATGCCATGGGACAAATGAATTTTGGTGTCATCGAGCAATTTTATCTGCCCGTTCGCCATTTTTTCGTAATGTTATACATAGGCAGTCAAGACGGTCTGCTGACATGCATGAAACACATAGAACTCGAATTTTACTAGATGACAGTATAATTCCTCGACGTTATGCATGTATTTTACTGCGAGCTGTATATCAGGATGCTTTGGAATTCGGAGCAGTGTTACCTGATAGTGCTAAGCGTGGAAGCTTAACTGATGTTCATGTTCCCCAGTCCTCTGTAGAAGAAGCTATGCAGCTCTTTGAAGTTGCTCGCTTCATTGAAATGGATGCACTTGTTCAAAGTATGTTTTTAAAGTCTTATTTATTGATACTAAAAAAAAAAATTTGTTTTTCTTTTCATATGTAATATAGCTCAGTGTGTTGTTTAAATGTTATTACTTGTTAGATACTAGAATATTTGTTTGCTGTGTTTCTCTACAAATGGGTTTAAGAATCAGTGCCCTAATTAGGTAAAATTGTCAGACCTTAATCTATACTAATCTATAATAATAAAGGAAGATGTCTGTCTGTCTCTCTGTCTGAGCATCTATATGTTCAGCCCATATTGAACACAGAACTACAAAATTTGACATGCCTGCCCGAATGCATGAAAAAAGAATTAAAAAATTTTAATTAGTTCCAGAGATATTAATTAAAACGTCGACCAATGTCTAATTAAAAAGCGAGCCGATCGTATTTTCCGCACTCCAAGTAAAATTCAGTCCGTTCCTCAAAAGAAGAAACACAGAGAGAATGTTTCACGCATTTGTGTAAAGCTATCCCAGCTTAGCAGTTGCAGATATTGAAAATGCACCTGTACCACAAGAAAGAGCATTTATTACAGATTCTTATGGTACAATTTTTTTTTTTTTAAATACGGTATTTTTATATTTTTAAAAAAAGTTTTAAAAAGGGTTCAAAATTTCTCTTTTTCTCGATCGTCATTTTTGAATTGCCCTGTACGGCAGAGTAATTGTTCCATTTTTTAACAACAGGTATATTTAAAAAGGTCATTTAATCCTCTTTCGAACCAAATAAACATTTTAATAAAATATGGATTATCGATCCATATTTTTAGATTTTATGAAACATCAATTTTTTCACAAAACATTTTATAACTCAAAATCTTTTTGAGATAAATCATTTTTTTTTTTTTTTTTGTACATAGACCTCGATTAGATGAATCATATTTCAAAAGATTGAGAGATTTTTTCAAAAACTGAATCCCTTATAAATTGATAAATTTTTTGCATGCCTGCAGTTTTTGATGACATTCTGAATCCATGTTTGCAATCGAACAACAGTGGAAACTCTCTTTTAAGTTCACAGAAGTTATTTCGAAAGTAGAGCGAAAGAGAAAGATCTTTTTCTGATTGAGGTCACATGTTTTTGGACTGCGATTAAAAATTGCAAATTTAAAAAATCTTCAATTATACTGAACATTGTTTTTTAAGAAATGGTATTTTAGTAATTTGAAAGAATTCTACTAAATAAAATGATCAAATCCTTGGCTGGTAAGGATTTCTACAGGGGTGCAGAAAATGTTCAGACCTCAGAAATTTCCCCCAAACACAGTATAAATTTCCCTCAAAGTCATTTGTTCTATGTAATAAATCTTTAAGAGAATAAGTATACAGTGTAACATAAAAATATCGCTGTTAGTGTATATTATAAGAACTTCAAAGCAGCAAATTTTTATTTTTTATTTACATTTTTATTTTCTTTAAAAAAAAATATTCAGATTTTTCCCCAGTTTGTTTAAATTTCCCAGGAACCTCGTTCGGACATATTCTGCACTACTGGATTTCTAAAAATTCCCCATCCCTGCTGAAGCAACATGAATATCTCATTTATATTCATATTTCACAAGCTGTCTTTTATTTCATGAACCAAATTTTATGACCTGGAATTTTATAAAAATAGACCTGGAAAAGTCGGGGGATTTTATTTTTGAAATTGAGTGGGAACCCTATTATAATTACCATTATTTATAAAGATATCGTATTTTATTATTATTATATATTTATTTATTTATTTAACCTCAGATAAAAATTTAAACTATTTAAAAAGGTTTTTCCCTTATACTGTAGTCCAAAACTTCAGTAGATAATTTTAATTGTTCTATTTTAGGTTGTGAAGATTTTATTGTTGAATCGTTAAGTTTAGAAAGCTTACTTCCTGTTTTACGTTGGAGTAGTCAGCCGCATGGATCACAGTGGGTTTACAGACAAGCCATCCATTTTATGCGGGAAGAATTTATGACTGTTTCTGCTTCACCTGTGTTATTCCAACTCGACAAGAGTCATTTAATTGATGTAATAAAGTCGGACTTTCTGCAGGTGAGTTGTACCATTTTGGAGATGTGTTTAGATTCATAATGATTTATTTACACTGAAAACTCGTATTTTAGAATTTCTGTGCCCCTCCCTGCTCCTCCTTGTGATCACATTTATGGATTAAAATTAAAAAGACTAAAAAAAAAAGAATCCATAATTTATCTCTGGAAATTTAGAATTTTTAACACATTCAAAAAATATGTTAAGAATTGTAATACATTAGAACCTGTATTTAACAAGGAGCTTGGGACACAGAGTATTGCACATTAAATCTGATCACTAAATCCAAATTTACATCCATACCAAATACAAATTTACATTTGTACAAAATATTTTTATATATAAAAAAACGTTTATTGTTTGATAATGTTTATTCAAAGGTGAAAAAACATTTAACCAAAGTTTATTGTTTGACTTTATAAAGTTTTGTTTAATTTAATTCTCTGTAGAAATTTTACTGAATTAAATATTGTTTAGTCAGCTGTAATTTCCATTGCCTTAATAAACTGTTTATAATTTCGTAGTAATTCTGCTGCATACATACATTTCAGTGTTTTATGAATAATTTTCTATTCCGCATAATTACAGTCATTTACTTTTTACTTGCATTACCCAACTACTGTAGCTAATGAAAGTACTATATTCGGTCAAAAATTTGCTATCAAATTTTCACCCAATTTACATTTTTTAAGGTCTTTTGGCAATTGGTCAGTAGGTGTGTGTGTGTGGGGGGGGGGATCTTCTTACTATCATATCTGTGAAGCTAATTAAGATAGAACTATGAAACTTCAGAATTGAGACAGGTCTGGTGTACAGATGATTTTTCCAACTTTTTGTGAAAATTGAAAAAACAGAAGTGGGGCATCGGGAACTGGAAGTCTGTATCTCAAAAATGGCTCTAACGATTTTTTTCGAAGTTGCTACATAAACACTCTGTTAGATGTACTTTTGTATGAATTAGTTGGTTAGTTCAGGAAAATTGATAGGTGCCCTGTATAAATAGCTCAATTTCAGGTCTTGCAAGTAATTTTCTTTAAAAATGCCTGTGTATATTTTCCAAACTCACCATATTAGACCCCTTTTAGATATCCTTTTGTATGCACTAGTTGTTTTCCATTCAACAATTGAGTATGCAGAGTTTTGGTAAAAGTTGGTATCTCAAAAACGGCTCTAACGATTTTCTTGAAAATTGTTACATAAACACCATTTTAGGTATACTTTCTCGTGTACTGCATGGGATAGTACCAGAAATTGAACACTCATCCTGATTACGTAGATCAGTTTTAGATCTCGGAAATTGGTATTTCAAAAAATGTCTGTACCTATTTTTTCTTTTTAACTTGCTATACACTATGTAAAACTGTTTTACATGTCTTTACACGAGTGTCAGCTTTCTCTCACCATAAAAATTTTAGGTGTCTGCAGTCTACTTTGTTAGGTCATTTTTATATATTCTTCACTTTATCTCCAAAAAGAGCATATAATATGTGTAATAGTGGGTTATGGAAGTCGTGTGGTTATTTCATACCAGATTTTTTTCTGTTCTGAAGCTTTTAGCACTTCCATGATGATATCCTTTAGAGATTATGTCCGACATTCTGACATCTCTTTTGTTTCCATTATTCTATTCAGCTTTCAAAAATGTTTATATTTTCTCTGCAAGAAGTAATGGGGGAAATTCGAGGCAAACTGTGTCTTTTTCATTAATTTATTTATTTATCATTCTTTTTTGTTTCTATATATTTATTTCCTTTGTTAAATCTGAATAAAGTAAAAAAAAAAAAAAAAGGAGGGGGGGGGGTGTTACTAAAAGTGGAAACTCCAATGCATGTAAAACATTATATCAAACAAAATACTCCATTTTCTTTGTTAACTCTGAAATCTCATTAGAAATGGAAGATCTATTAAAGGCTTTTTGATTTCTATAAATGACTCTTTGTAAACATTAAGATTTACTAAGAAAGGATTGTATAGTTCCTGGATTTGCCATTGTTCTCTAGTCAGTTTACAAATTTAATATATATACATGCAAAATTTCTTGTACAGTTATGTATTTTTTATATGAAGATTTTTATTTATTCAATTATTCATTGTTCTGATTCATGGTGATTATAAAAATTTACTTATTTCATTTATTTATTTTTAAAGGCTGGTGAATTAGAAGTGTTACAAGCTGTACTGAAGTGGGGAGAACACCAGTTATTCAAACGAGTTGAAGAAAGAGGTAATTTGTCTCTCTAGCTTTTCTTTAATAAAACTGTATCTGAGATCATTAATTTCATTCAATTAGTAAAAACTTTGTTATATGCACTATAGGCATTTCTTCCTTCAAAGTGAATTTATGTAATCCTTTTCTAAAATAATTTTACCTATAACATCACTTTTATTTATAAAACAAAATCTGTGAACTGGCTTTTTTTTTTTTTTTTTCTCTCACATAAAAAATAAATAAATTTATTATTAATAAATGAATAATAAAATTGCAATAAATGTATGTTTATCAGAAATTAAGCTTAATATGCACAAAAACTTCTAATAAAATTTATGTTTTTTTTTTTTTTTTTTTAAATAAGTATGTATATGTATTTAATATAGTTTGACTAATGTAACTTGTTTCCTAATTATTCTTAATTAACATGCTGCATTTTATATCCCAAAATATTTTAGAAATATTACATATTTAAAAAAAAAAAAAAAAAAAAAAATTAAACAGATATACAATTTTATGTTTCAATTTCTATCAATTTGAATTTGATTTTATTAAAATAAAGTAATTAAAAATTAATTATTAACTTAACTAGAATTCAGGCTTTACTGAGTTACTGATACTGCCTCTTGATGACCCAAAGTTACTAGTTGTTATAGTATAATGCATTAAAAATCTATTCATTATTTATTTTATCAGGGTAGCCACTAGTTAGAGGAATTTTGATAAATTTTGTGGAAATAAACCATATTTCATAGCTTATTATTCTAAATTGCTTAATTTAATAAGTCAAGCAAAAGTCAGGGAAAATGGTGAAATAAAAGTCAGGGAATTTGGAAATTTTCTAATGTTAGCAACCCTGTTTATTAAATACTAAGTCATTGATCATTAGTTCATCAGGTTATAAGTTTTCCAATACTTTTCACAGTATATTTCAAATCATTTAGTGCTGAACACTCGTCCAAATGAGCAGCAGTCATGAGATGTCCAGAAGTACACATAATACAATCAGGCCAAGTAGTTATATTAAAGCAAAACAAATAAGCACCAAGGCCATTATTGGGAATTAAGGGCTTCAACATATGAAATGGGCTCCAAGAAATAATTTTGCACAACAATTAAGCAGGATACTACAACTGTTTGTGCTTAAACATTGAATAAAGAAAAAATTAAAAAATAATGAAACTTTTAATCGCTAACTTTGAAAGTTTTGAGAGATTACTGCCCAAGAGAGATTCATTGTTCCCTCCCACAGGAACTGGAAAACAAAAACATAAAGTTCATGATAAGCGCCTCATTTACAGCAATCTAACTGGGAAGAGTGTTAGACTTAGCGTGTGAGTGACTTACCATGACTTGATTCAGTTCTCTCGCCACCTACTATGCTTAGTGTTGCAATAGCCTGATGTTTTGTAACAACTGCTTAGGAAATCGTGTGATGTAAGTATTAAGGCTGATTGACTATCAAAATATCCTAGGCCTGGGTGGAGTATCTTCCAGGGTTTTTCTAAAGGTTTCTAACCTATATTTTGCATAAGTTTCAGGGAAAATGGCAAAAAATTTCAAACCGAACCCGGCACTTTCCATCTCTACCAGCTATGAGAACAGAACCTCTTGATCATTGGTGGGGCTACTTGAGAAACAAAACTTCAAATTGAAAACTTTCTTCTTTATCATGAAAATTGTAACTATAGCTACTATTAAAACTAAAGGGATTACTTGGTGGAGTGGAAGCATCATGTAGATTGTTGAACAGATAAGGAAAATTCATTATTAAGAACATGAAAACACATAATTTAGTTAGTTACTGATGATAGACACACAGTAACTAACTTAACTATGTAACTAAATTTGTAGTTAATGTATTTTATGCAAATTTAATTAATCTGACTAATTGGAAGTACTCTGTTTTATAATTATGTATACTGTGCAAAAGATGAGTAACTGATTTTTTCTCCCCTTCAATTACTTGTTATCCAATATTTTTATTTCTGTAACAAAGGATTCATATGCTCTTTTCTTTGCACTCACTGACATGACTTCTGAAACTTTCTGTTTTTACAAATTATAGATTTGTACTGTAAAAATGTATAAATATTTGGATAGAATTGGAAAGTGGATCACAAATATTTATATTTGACACTCAACTTTTTATGCTATGGGTAATTCTTGGCTCATAAATAATTTTCTTTTTCCCTATTTGCAACATCGACCAAGGCAACCATGTCTGGTCTAGTTCAAAACTCTTTGCCATTCCTGCAACATGAGGGAAATCAAGAACACAGTAAGATAGGTGTCAAGTCTCTGTTATTTTCAATGGAGATTCTACAGTGCGTATCGAAATGATAGGTCCACCCGCAATTTTCAAAATTTCGAATCTTAATTGAGAATAAGAATCACTTTTTTGGTAGAGATAATTAATCAGTAACTGTTATAACTATTTATGAAGAAATTTCTTAAAAATAAATAATTCCTTTTTATTTTATGCAAATTTTCATTTTCAGACCGTTTCAAAAAGATAGGTCCGCCTTCAGAAATTCTGCACCAATCACGTTTATTTCCAAAAAATTTGCATAAATATCGTTGCTTAGTCTTACTGCGGGATTATGCTGGCTGCTGTGGAGGTATTTAAACAGATTTGAACATCACGTTGTAATCAAACGAAATGGGTCGCCGTTGCAGTCTTTCGCTGGTTGAGAAGGGGAAAATTGATGCATTTAAAACGTGTGGAAAATCGAATAGAGAAATAGGAAAACTTTTAAACAGATCACATAATGTTTTAAACAATTATTTGCGACTTAGAAATGCTTATGGCAGGGAAAAATCATCTGGCCGCCCATCAAAAGTGACATCCCGACAAAGAAGGACTATCGTAAAGGAGTTAAAATCTGGAAATATGAGCTTATCCACTGTGACAAGACAACAAAACCCTCCAATATCAAAATCTATAGTCCATAGAGTGGTAAAGAAGTTCGGCAATATAGTTTACGTGAAGAGGAAAGCGTCTCAGAAATTGACTAAAAAGCACAAAGAAAAGAGATTGAATTTCTCACATGAAGTGATGTCCTGGAAACAAGATTGGCATCGTGTGATATTCAGTGATGAAAAGAAATTCAACCTGGATGGTCCCGATGGCTGGCAGTACTACTGGCACGATCTGCGTAACGATAGACAGATATTCTCGAAGAGGCAAGCTGGTGGCGGTTCCGTTACGGTATGGGACGGATCCGGAGGTGCAGGAAAAACTGATATAGCATTTGTAGACAATCGTTTTAATGCTGCAGGCTACCAACAGCTGCTTGAACAATATTTTCTTCCACAATCAGAGCACATTGGGGGCCCATTCTTCATGTTCCAACAGGACAATGCTCATGTGCACACTGCAAAGTCCACTTTCGAATGGTTTCTGGATAATGGTGTACATGTTATCGATTGGCCACCTTGCAGCCCCGACCTGAATCTGGTAGAAAGCATGTGGGGTATACTCGCAAGAGCGGTGTATGCAGGCGGAAGGCAATACAACAGTACTGCAGACTTGAAAAAGGCTATTTCCTCCGAATGGTCAAAAATAGAGAAAAAGTGTTTGCAAAAACTTGTAGAAACCATGCCGAATAGGATTTATGAGCTTATTCTGTAACAAGGTGGAAAAATTATCTTATAAATCTTATTAATTTAACATTAATTTGATGATTGGTTCAGTGGACCTATCTTTTTGAAACAGCTTTTTCATGTAATTTTTGTTTTCCTTATTATTCCTATTATTTGTATATTATTCATGTATTATTTTACATTGAATGAAGTAATGTAGTTTATAAAATAGTACTTTGTACACAATAAAACCTTTTTTACCAACATAACTTTCGTTTTTACTGGTGGACCTATCATTTCGACACGCACTGTATACTGGAAATTTTTATAATTGTTTTCAGTTTATTTAATTTTATTTATTCTTCGAAAATAGATGGAACAGATTCCCTTTTAAAAATATTGTTGAATAAATTTGATTTAAAAATTAGTAATGTTGGCAGCTATGTACAAAGCACACTCCAATGCTTATCTTTAAGAAAGTGAGAAGCCACACAACAAAACAATTGTTTGAATATTCCCTAATTTTTAATCTAGCAGAATGGAGGGGCATGTCTTTTGAAGAATATCTGCACCTTTTTTCTCTCTTTCTCTCAAGATATCTGCCTTTTCATTTTCTGGAAGGCCACAGTGAGATTGTACAGATTGGAAAACAATCTTCTCTCAATCCCTTTCAAAAGTTTCCTACATTTCTGTACACAAGAGCTTATACTCTCCTGAATAATTGGTAAAGCCTGCAGGACAAAAATATAATCTGCTCTGTAATGATTTTAGATATAATATTTAATTATATCCATTATAATTAATTATACAACTATATTAAATGCTTAATCCCCCCCCCCCCCTGCAAGTTTGTTAGCACATTTTTAATTTTTTCCATGCTTTTTCTCTATTTCTGTTTCAGGGGTAGTCTGTTCAGAAATTTTAGAAAATTTAAATCTCTGTGTTCTGAAAAGAGAAAAAGAAAATTGTTTGATGTTTTTGATATTTTTTATTAATAATCACTTGTTTTTAATGTATAGAAAAGCATTTTAGTTTATAGCAATAAATTCATTTTCAAAATCAAGAAGAAACATAGACACGTTGTATATAATATGTAGGAAAAATACATTTATATGTATGTATGAAAGAGTGCTTTAGAAAATTTAATGTGTTAGATTTTTTTTTTTTTTTTTTAACTTAGAACTATATTTTAAGTTTTTATTTTATTATTATTATTTTATTTTTTTCAGAGCCTAATTTGGTTAGTCATACTGCACACAGTGTTAGCAGGCGCGGATTACGGCGAAGAGACCTGAGTGATGTGGAATTACGTGATTTGTTGTCTGATCTGTTAAGCTGTGTACGCATCAGTCATATTCTACCTCCTGATAGTGAAGTCCTAGTATCAGCTGTTCGAAGAGGTCTTATAAGTACACCACCATCGTATATGCTTGGGGATGATCTGTGTGTTGGTCATAGTTCTAACATTAAGCCAAAAGCTTGGATTAGAGGAAGGAACAGTCACGGATTGTATGTTAAACCCCGTCTCTTTACTCCATTTGTGGAAGAAGCTAAGGTATTTTTTTCTGCTTTTAAAGACTGTTATACTACTAATTTACGACAGATGTATATCTTTGTAATTTTGCTTAAGAAAAGGAATTTATTTATGCTCCTTCTTCTTTTTTTTTTTTTTTTCCTTCTCTCTTTCTTCATATTGGAAATTTGTTAAAATTTCGAAATGCAATTAAATTAAAAAATGTAGCTGCCAAAAATATTGATATGATGGCGAGAGAGGGTCATATTCATTTGTGCCATATAGATTTTAATAAATGTCATTTGATTTGTTCTCATTTAATTCTTTATTTTAAATTTATTAAATTTTAAATTTGTTTATTCATTTATAATGTTTAAAAACGTAAACAAAAAAAAAAAAAAAAAAGTTGTTAAAGCAGATTTTTTGCATATATAAAATTATATTCTACGTACAGTTATAACCTGTATATTATTACTTCTGACATCCTCAAAGTATTTTATACCTCAAATGATAATTAATAATGTAAAGTAGCGAAAAATATGTATGCACATGTATAAGTAATTATAAAATTTGCAAAATGTGTATGAAGGTTGCAGTTTTTTATTTTAAATGTTTAAAATTTAATACAGTTGAACCTCCAAAATTCAGAAATCTCTAAAATCCGGACATTTTTCCGATTTTAATTTCAATTGTAAAATTGGACTTTGTTGCATTTTATTTCCATATTTCTTGTTTAATGCAGTTTAAATTAATTTAATTGAAGATTGAACACATAAATATGGACATAATCTGAAATATATTTATACTGCTTGATTGTTAATTAAAAAATTTTTTTCCTTTTTTTCTTTTTTTTTGGTAGGGAAAAAAACAGAATAAAAAAAAAATCAACATAAAAATTACTTTGTTTACATAGTTTTATTTGAGTTCATTAAAAAATTAATGAATGAACAGTTTATTAGCAGTTATTTAGTAGGCATTATCAGCTGTTTATTATATTTTAATTCAACATAAGTGTATTATTGTATTTCTATTTTATTTTGTAATTCACCAATTTGATCATTGTTTATTTTCACTAGCATAAAAATTGCATTTTGTATGTTATTATAATATAATAAAAAATAAGTTTTTAATAAATCTATAAAATCTGGAAAATTTGAAAATCCAGAATTGCCAAGATCCTGCCAATTACAGATTTTTGAGCTTAATCTGTACAGATAATTTAAGATTGACTGCTATCTTCTCACTTTATACTAATTTACACTTTAGAATAAATAATTCTTCTTAAATGATTTTAGTTAATCTGTTATACAAGATAGCGTGCTTAAGAAGTAATTGTTTCTATAATAATAAAATATAACCTATAGAAATAACTTGAACACATTATGTATGTGTCACTTGATTTTTGCGCTATATTTGAAATATTTATATTACTGAGCAGTTAAAAAGATTTTGATCTTTAATTTCAATATTTGTCTTTGTTAGAAGCCACATTTTAAATCTAAATGACTAATTTCTGTTTCTAACAGACACTTTATTACAAAAACTAGTAAATCTTTTAGTTTTAGTTTATATATTATATATAAGAATTTGTCTCTCGCAAAATCTATTGTTGTTTCTTTTTCCCATGAAGACTTTTTACAAGTTATTATAAGACAAATGCATGACTATTTTATATTAATTCGTTTGTTTAAATTTTCTAGGCATGGCTTGAAGAACAGCTTGGTCAAGATACTGATGTTGTTCGTCAACAAGTTTGGCACATTTCTCACATTCCTGATACTCTCTACATGGTAGAGAAACCACTTTCTTTTAGTGAGGGTGTTGTTCCTCTTGGACATTTGTGTCCACTTTCCAGTCTTGAATTTATGAAAGATGTTGTTTTGGGTAATTATACGTTCCTTTGTGTATTTTTATTTGTGTTAATAGTTATCGTAATGAAACATGACTTTCTTTATAATAGTAAAATAATGATCGGTATTGCGAGTCTAATAATGTGCTAGAGAAAAAATAAATGATAGCATACAGCTTCATGTCCTTAGCAATTTGTTTTTATTGTATTTTCTACTTTGGCGCCATTCTTTCTGCTTATAGCAAAATTTGTTCTGAAATTTTCAATTATAATAGTAAATATTTAATTAGAATTTTCTCCTCAAAAATTTAAAACATTAAATTATAATTTTTTTTATCATTTTAACAATTTTTAAACAAAGAAATTACTATTTACAGAAAATGAATTAAGATTTTGAATGATAAAGAAAAAAATTGTTAATAATGAATTTACCTTTAAAAACTAAAGTTGATTTTGCGAAATCGTTATAATTTATTTTACATTATTAAAATATTTTATTACATTTAATATTTATTTTATGAAAAGTAATAATTGTAAAAATAATGATTTTATTAGTTAATTTTGTTTACTTGAGTACAATTAAGAAAATAATTTACATTTAAAAATAAAATTATTGCAATAATAATAAATAAAAAATTTTACACTAACAATTTTTTAAATTTTTATTAATGGGAAATATTATGCAATTTTAAGCATAACACTTAAGTATAGAACAGAAATATATTCATGTGATATACTGTATAAAAGCATTTTTTAGTACTATTATTTGATAAAAATTATCATTTCTTTTATGTTTCTTCATGTATTATTTCTTTCTTTCTTTATTTTTATTATTGTCTTTAGCAACACAAGCATAAAACTAGATTTATAAATATTCTTCATTTTAAGTGTAATTAAATATTATTTTTCTTCAAAATATAATTACATTTTCTACCAAATTAAAAAGAATTTTTAACTGTGAACTCAAAATCATTAATCTAAAAATCCTATGACTTATCATCTAAGATACATTGGAAATTGGAAGCTTGTAAAATTTAAAATATCAGTGCAAAGTGTCTTAAAAAAAAAGTAATATAAAATAATAATAATAAATAAAGATATTTTAATTAATTTTTAAAAATCTATTGAACAGATTTTTATCAAACATAACTGAATCATCCAATAATCAGCACTTAGATTAAAAAAAAAAAATATTGAAATTGGTCCATTTATTTTGTAGTTACAGCACCACAAATTCTCGCACAGACAGATAAATAAAGGCTTCATGCTTTATTCTTAGAAGATGCTTCTTACTCATAATTTAAAATTTTGGCAGAGTTTTTATTATATCTTTCCCTTTATTGCTAAACTCAGTTGAAAAAGGTAAAAAATTAGGAAATAGCTACTTGATTATAATTTTTATTCTGTGTGAATTTAACTTTTATTCTTTTCAGATGAAACAACTTTGCGACTAATGAAAAAGCGTGAAAAAGAACTGAGGCAAAGTCAAAGTGCACGTCGAGCTTATTCAGTTGTGAGAAATCACTGTGATGTTACAAAACTGTTACAATTACGTGTTGTTCGGGAATTTGGACTTCCAGACAAGGTAATGGAAGTTTTGCATCGAACTTCATACCAATTCTTGGAAGAATATAGTACTGAACATCACTCATCAGCTGCCTCAGTGACTCCTGGTCATCAGGCACGTTATGCTGGGGACCATTCTAGTCATGTCTATGGACTGCCACGCATGTACAAACCTTCTAGGCATCTTAGTTTGGAACTTGGAGAAGCTAGAGAAGATCCTCTTCAAAGTACAAACCAGGTAGTTGATTCCTTAGTTTCACGTGTTTTTTCTTATTTCATCAAATTTAGAATTTTGCTTATTTGTGCTTATAATGAGAAAAAATTTTATTCTAATCTCCTTTAATGAAAATTCTTATCACTTAACAGTGAGTTATTTGTATTAAATTACTTATCCTTTTTTTTTTTTACCACAGTTATACAGTAGTATGGATTATTACTTCCATTACCCTGCTACTGTAGGTAATGGCAATATTGTATTCGTTTCAAAAATTCAATATCGAGTTTTCACCTGATTTACACATTTTAAGTCATATAAAAAGAATAAGGTTATACAAGACAATGAAATTTTTAAATACAGTACCCACTGCTTATTAAAATCGTATTCGTTCTGAGCAAAAGTGATTTTATTAAGCAGCTGATTTTTGCTTCCGTTACCTGACTACTGTAGGTAATGGAAGTATTGTATTCGGTCCAAAAATTCGATATCGAGATTTCACCTGATTTAAATGTTTTAAGGTCTCCTGAGTCCAAAAAAGTGGTTTTAGGCAATTGGTCAGTGTGTGTGTGTATATGTGTGGGAAATCTTCTATCATATCTCCGAAACTAATAAAGATACAGCTAGGAAACTTCAGAATTGAGACACAACTGGTTCACAGATGAATTCTCCAAATTTTGGTCAAAATTAGAAAACTGGAAGTGGAACATCGGAAACCGGAAACAGGACCGTAAGTCCATATCTCGAAAACGGCTCTAACGATTTTCTTCAAAGTTGCTATATAAACATTATTAGTTGTAATTTCAAATTATATAGTTGGCTAGTTCAGAAAAATTGATAGGCGTCCTGTATAAATAGCTCAATTTCAAGTCTGGCAAGTGTGTTCCTTTAAAAACGACTGGACGGATTTTTTTTTTCAAACTCACCATATTAACTCCCTTTTAAATATCATGAGACACAGCCATGTCTCCGTGATGCAGTAAAGCTCAAACGAAGCTTACCTGTGACACTATATATATACAGCTAATTTAACAACAAAGGAATTTGGAAACGCCAACATTTAATATCTCAGTAAATAGCAGATTTTTTGATCTGATGTTTTCAGAATAATCTTTTATCTTCTGCCTGATGCTATCCTGAAAGTTTCACACTTCAACATTCTATATATTTTGTGATTTGGAATTGCAATTTAAGACTTCAATGAAAAAATTGTAATGGTGTAACTTTTTTTTCTCAATAACGGCTCGGAAAATTTTATGAAATTGATATATGATATTAATTTCTTTTGTCTGAGAAGCATGACGTGCCCCGTTTTTCCCAAAAACTCTTGTTTTTTATATATTTCACTTTAAAAATGGAACTATATTACCTCGCAGATTAAACTCTTTTCTTTCGCATCGCTCAAAAGAAAAGAATGTAATCCGGTTTAGAATGTTCACAGACACATGCAGACTTCGCTTCCATTTGAAATATTCAATCTCAGATAGGTAATTTGGCTCCATCTGTCGGCAGTTAGTGTAAAAAATGAATTTACAAAAATAAAAATTTTTTTTTTCTTTAATATATATATTAAATGAGTTATTTTTTTAGGTATTTGTATTTTATATAATATTTTTTTTATCAAAAATAATCATTCAATTCACATTGTTTTCAAGTTGATACATTGTTAACTTTCAAATTTGGTTTTATTTTAAAAAGTGATTGCAACAACAAAAACTTTTTTCTTTACTTTCATAAAAATGATCGATAATATCATAGTCATATGCAAATATTTGTAATTTTTTTTTTTTTTTTTTTAACTAATTCCCAGTAGCTCAGAATTCGGTGACAACACAATATTTCGAAGTCCGGTTTTTGAATTTTTGATTAGTTTTCTTATAATTAATTAAAATATGAAAATAATAACATCCTAATAACATTAAAATAGCCATTAAAATATTAGCTATAATTTAATTGTTGTCAAAAAAAAAAAATTACGAGTTCATTTACTTTCGACATAAAAATAAATACATTTAATTAAACGTGAACGTTAAAAAATTATAAAAAGTTAAATTATGCATCTCACAAAAATTGACGTCATTATCAATTTAAAAATTTTATGCACATTGATAAGAGCTCTGTGATTCATCTGAAAACATAGTATATAAAAAGTTTTTTTTATCTTATAATTATTTTCTGATAATATCCATCACTTTTTAGTAGTCATTTTAGCTTCTGAATTTATGTGTTCTTAAAACTAAAATAAACGTGGAAATAGCAAATGAACTATCTAGTGCAAGCGGATATGAATTAAAAAGTGAACATGATAATGTCAAACAATAACAAACTAAGATCCACTGTCAAAGAGCCTAAAAAGGCCAACTCATGACAGGGTTCGCGCGGGATCGCGGGAATCGCGCAATATAAAAAAAAATCCCACTTAAATTTTTCATATGCGCGCTTTTCCCGCACTTATTTTCCCGTGATTTTTTTTTTTTTTTTTTTTAATCTAATTCATTGAACTCCGCGAATTTATTTTTTCTATTTTTAAAAAAATCGCGAATATTGTTCGTTAAAAAATAAATAAATAAATAAAAATGGAACAATCGGCGATCAAATGTGATACAAAAGCTTTTGATTCCTAATCTTTCTCAATCCACAACATAAATGTCAATATCCATTTCCAATTTGCTTTATGAGATTCTAGAATCTGTAAATAAATACAATTTTTAAATATTTCTTGCTCGTGTAATTATTTTTTGCCCACCTTCCAGTGTTAGAAATAAGAATTTTGAAAGTAGGCGTCAAAATGACACCTGGATTAAATTTTTTGGGCGTCAAAATGAAAAATCTAGGTGCCATCTATAATTAAATGTGTATATTAAAAAAAATAATAAAGCATCAACTTGTAAATAATATATGCAAGATTATATAAAAAATATTTATGTAATGAATGTAATTACATTGACAATATTAAACGTATATATTTAAAATCGCAAATTCATTCTTCGCCCAGAAGATACATCATTCCACCACTATTTAATAGCATTTTCTGGGCAGAAATCTTCCAATTTAGAGTTGTTTAATTTAATCATTAACAAATCGTCAACTACTTTCATAGAGATATGATTTCTTAAATCAGTTTTTATAAGGTTCAATTGGCCGAAATAAACTTGTTTACAGTCTGATGGAATTGGGAAAATTATTAGGTATGATGAGGAAAAATTCCAGGCGTCAAATATGGCACCTATGATTGGAATTCTAGGCGTCAAAAGGAAAACACTGGTCGCAAAATGCGACTAACGACTGCTTATTTCTAACCCTGCCACCTTCCCCTTTATTTATCTCCATCTAGCGATCAGCAATCAAATGTTCTGCAGAAGTCTTGTTTCTCAATATTTACCCATCTGAAATATAAATTATATTTATAATATTCATTTTAAACTTGCTTTATTAGATTCTAGAAGTAGAATTGAAAGAGTTTAATATTTCTTACTCTGTAATTATTTTTTTAATCCCCCCCCCCTCTTTCCCATCTCCGGAATACAGATTGTGGTCAATGATCAATTCTAGAAACAAAGCAGTAGAAGTGTTCAATATTTTTGACATATGTAATTATTTTTAAACCTTTAGTGCTGAACTTAATGGATCTATTTATTTTTTCTCAATTAAATTAAATCTTTATGGGGTGTCATACCTATACCCAATTTGTAAACATGGGGGAAATGAAGAATAGATTTTTCAGGTAAGAAAATTTTTTCCAAATCAATTTAAGAAAATTAATACTCAGTTGGTTTTATGCACATTTGAAACTAATAATTAGTTACTGCTACTTTTATATCAATGATTAATGTACATACATAAAAATCATATTCTATATTTGCTTAACAAATTTGTTTTACTCTTGGTGTGAAATTTTAATAAGATTTTATGAGGATATAAAAGTTATTGCCGGTATATTGAAGATTTTTTTTACGCTAATGAAAAAATCCTGAAAATGTTTAATGTAGATAAAAACTATATATATAAATGTTTATGTCATCAGTTTATTGAAAGTGACATTATCAATATTCAACTAATCATCCAATTAATCATATTAGCGAAAAATTTTCAGCTAATTTCTAATTTCAGCAACCACATGTCTGTAATTTGCATATTTCCTGAAAATACTCTTTTTCTGTAAAATGTAATTACTGACTTAAATTTCAAAAATCTCACTTAAATTTTCAAAATCCCACTTAATTTTTTTGTTAGAGTGGGAGAATCCCACTCATTTTTTTTCCTTAGCGCGAACCCTGCATGATATTCTTTCACAAAACACTCATGGTGACCTTGTGTATCCTCCCCCCTCTCACAAAGAATAACTTTTAACTGATGTGCATATCAGTCTTATCTGTGGTGGAACAATACTCTATTCCCACACCTAAATTCTCAGATATTTAGTTTTTGTATTAAAAGGAGACTTGGTGCTGGATTATTAAAACAAATAAAAAATTCAACATTAGGGACACCGAAGAGAAAAAGTATGGGAACCATACTGCTGTTTCGGTAGCCTTTAGCATACCGTCTTCAGTGCATTCAGGGGTCTGTCCAGGTTTTTTTTCCAGGGTCCTATTTTTGTGAAAAATGTTCTTATTTATGTGAATTTTTCGTATTTTTGTGAAATTTTTTTTCTGACATAGTTATTATTTTTATTTTTGTGAAAATTTATTTCACAAATTTTATCTGCACACACACACATATGTATATATGTTTCATCTAGAGCAGGCAGGAGGACGCTGTGCCCTGCCTGTCCTTTTCTGAAAAAATGACACACTTCTTGCCCTTAATCTAAAAAAGTTGCGCCTTTGCCTTTTATTGAAAATAACCATCAAATTAAGATATGTTATAAATATAAATAAATGTATTGTGCATAACAATCAACAGTCGTTCATATATCAGTAACAAGCAAAATTAAGTTGTAAAGAAAGTTAATGTTTGAAAGTTTTTCTTTTATTTGTACTTAAAATCGAAATTTTAAAATAAATGTCTGGATTTTAAATATTAAATGAGCCCTTAAGAATCCAAAACTGCCCACATGAATCTAGAAAACGCCTTTTCATTAGCTGCACATTGCCTTTTTTATAATCCCGGGGGGCAATCCTAATATATATGCTTATACTTTTAATGGATGATTATAACTCATAGGTAAAAAACCCCAAAAAACTAGTGTTTCAGAAAAAAAAAAAAAAAAAACACATCTGAATTTCAAATGATACTCAAATTATTTAGACAGAAGCCCTAATCTTTCTGTACCTTGTTATCAGTCAATCAATAAAAGAGGAGCAACGTAATTTGAACGTATTTTTTTAACGTAATAGTCTGAATAACGGACATTTACTCCCGGGCCGGCCTCGCTTCATCTTTACTAATTGGAAGCGATCAAATTACTGACAAAATTACGAAAATACAAAATCACACATCTATAGCTATGCTACTCTACAAACCATATACTAAAGAATTACAAACTAAACAAAAACAAACACAACGCGGCAAAAGATGTTGCCAAAATATTTATGTAATTTTCGACAGAAAAATTTCGTCACATCAAGAAAAGGTACGCCACACCCATTATCGTGTTTGACGTTGTGAAGTCGTTCCTTCACATATATTAATTTTAATTACAGCTTTAAATAAAGGCAATAAATAATTATTATATTTTCAATAAATTAAATAGCTAATAAAAATAGATAACGAAATTCTAAATTACTTTTATTTATTCGCTTTTGTCTATAATAAATATCTTAATTCTAATAATACTTTCCTTTTAAATGACATTTATAAGCTCTTCTAAATCATTTAATAAATAAAATATAAAAATAATATTATTTCCAGTCATAAGCCGTTGGATACATAATTACATTTTCATTCTTTTAAATTGCGTATGTTTATTTATTCGAAGCTAAATTAAGCAATACATTTCCGTTCTAATATCATTAAAGAGTAATTTATATTTTTTTTATCACGGGATGTGCAATAAATCCTAGTCTGAGTGTCTCCCTTAAATAACGGCCTTCTGGCGATAAAGTTTGGCATTGAGGATTGGCGTTAGTTTTTTAACGGTCGTGCTAAGTTCAAAATATTTACATTAAATTATTCTACAAACAAAGGAATATCTTTGGCTATAAATTTGGCACTTTTTCAAAACTCTTGGCGTAATTCAACAGTCTGATCTGAGTTGCAATAGAATCAACTTTTAGAATTCGCTCTTAAATCTTGACGTAACAACACGTAATCGCGAAGCCCTCTCTCTCTCTCTCATCTAACCCTCTGTATGTCTGTTAAACTTTATAATAGATATTTGAAAATAGTACTTTTTATTATAGACTTTCTTGATTTTCATGCTGATTAAATAAAGATGATTGCTGCAAAATTATTGATTCTTATTTCCTCACGGCCTAAAGTTCACTGTTCCTGGAGTTTTATTGCGATTCTTATACTATAGCTCAAGTCTTCTTCGGAATCTTCTTGATAAACTTTGGTGCCAGACCTCTTCAGAGTGGTTACGAGATAAAAAGAGAGAGAGGGGCACTTGTTTAGATAAATTTACTAGCTAAAGAAACTATTTTATTTCTGTTGTTTCAAAGTTATACGGACTGACTTTCTTCAAAAAAAAAAATCGGCTCCTTGGAGACAGATGTGTAGTTCACCTTATAGTGGATATTTAACAGTCTGCTTAAAGTTCTATCTTATGTATGTACTATTTGATGTGTGAAATACTTCCTCAACGACAGCGGGATATGCAAGCATTCAATGAATGATCTTCCCATCGTGTTTTATTTTGACGCAATGGTTTCCCCGAACTATTGGAAGTTTCTTCGCTGCAATTTTTCATTGACTACCGGCGCTCGGCATTTTATCCCAAGTCAAAGTCGCTGGACCTCGTTTTCTATAAGCCGGGCTGGTGTTTCTCCTTCGTCCTCTCATACTGTGTGTTATGGAGGCTCACACTCTAAATGTTGCAAACCCGTGTTCATGTGGAGTGACGGAGTGACTTCATTTTTTTTATTGTTCGTCTTTTAGACATTTTTCAAGTTATTAACGGATTTATGTTTACGGAACTGCTAAACATTCAAACTTTAGTAGAAAGAAAAAAACTGCGCGTTGTGAAATAGGGTATTACGTTTGAGTAAATATAGACAGGATTTTCACTTTATCTGAGGGAACTCACGGATAGAACGTTGGTCATCTAGAAAGGCCATGTGTTTGTTTTTTTTAGTGCTCGGATTTTATGTCAGCTGTCTACACAGGGAAAGTTTTACAAGTATTGCTAAATCGGAATACTGGAAAATACATAATGTATTCTAGACTATATGAGACTTCAAACAGAATGTCACGTGTGAAAAAGATAAAATGCATATAAAGTATATATATATATATTTTTAAATAGTTTTTCGTTTGTCAGTTTAGCAGAATAACGTAAGTAGAATGTTTTTATATTTTATTGATGAAGATTGAAATTTTTATATAAAAAAAAAAATAATAATAAATATATTATTACTACCTTTTTCGTGTATAACAATAATTTTATGACTTTCTATAGTATATTCATGGTTACATTATGCATTCTTTGTCTAAATAATATATTTTTCATTTATATGGAAGCTATTTTATAAATCTATATATGGTAATTGATGATAAATTAAAAAAAAAATTGTTTTTTTCCATTGAATAAATTTCTTGTTTTTTCAATCAAGGGTAAAAAAAAAAAAAAAAAAAAAAAAAAGGTTTCATATATTTTTTACTGAATTGAAATGCTGTTTTACTGGTAATTTTTATTAAATGGGTTTGGAATAAATTAATTTTGTATATAATGTGTAAAAATAATTTTTCATTGATAATTTTGGTAATAATAATTATGAAATGGATCAATTAATATTCTAGAAGAAAACTAGGATATTCACATTTAGTGCAAAATTATTTCGAGATTTATGACATGAAGCACATATTATTTTCACAACTTAAATTTAATGTTGAATTTGTTTGTTTATCACAGTGGCGTAGCGTGACATTTGAATCTGGGCATGCTCTGAAGTCAACTATGGAAAGAACACTACTCATCAAGGCGATATCATTTCATTAAATTTAAGCTCGGATTTTTCCACTTTCTTGGTTGGTTGATTGTAGGATTGAAGTCCGATTGACTGTGCTTGGATCCCAGGCCTATGGGTGGAATGCCGTCCGCGGGAGTCTTTGTAAGAGGTTCTAGCCAGTTTTACGCGAGTTTCGTAGAAAACCACGGAAATCTCTGAACGGCTCGGTTGATGAGTGCGACCTTGGATCGAACCTGACACTTCCCATCTACCAATTTTGAGCGCAAACCCGCTCAGTCGCTGGTGGGCTTCAATTTCTCGGAATCTTATATAAAATTTTACATACAAATTTTGTCGCTTTAACTTTAAATCATACATCTAAAGGACTCTTATATTAACTTATTGAAGGCCGCTTCACTAATAGCTGTATTTAAATGAATTTTCAAAAAAAATTAATCACAATTTTTTATATCACTTTAGAAATAAAAAATTAAAAGAAAAGAAAGACAAAAGGAATAGTGGGAACCGGAAAGAAAAAATCCATTAAAATCGCTGAAAACTTGGCTTTAGGCTCTCGCTGCTGTGTCTTCCACAACCGCACAATGTCCGGCTGAAGACCCCACTGCTATTAGCACGCCTTAAGGGAGCGATTGAATGTAGGTGCTTATCTGACCTCTTATAGTTCTTATACAAGAAGTTAATTGTTATAATTTTTAATAAAGTTAAATATTTTATAAGTTTAATTCTTTCTATCATACTACCGTTTGATTTCGAGCAAAACAATGCATTAAAAATACAAGCGTTTCTCTTCAAAAAGAGGTATGACGGATGACGCCTTTACATAAACAATTATTTTTGAAAACGCAACTATTATGTTTTTTTTTTTTTTTTAAAGAAAGAAAGAAAGAAAAAAGAAAGTTTCGCTCAGGAAAAGATATAACCAAAATAAGGAAGTGTTTCTTGTTCAAAACAAACGTTAAAAAAAAAAAAAAAGGAAGAAGAAGTATTAAAATTTTATTATATAAAAACTATTTAATGTGAAAGAATGAAAAATAAATAGAATAGCGATCTTTACTAAGGAATGCAGGGTGAAAAGAAAAACACACAAATTTGATAAAATTTAATAAAATAAAGCAGAAAAATTAACGGAACATTACAAAATAAATAAACAAATAAAATAATTAATTTAAGAAATTCAGATTCGAAAATTAAGAAAAGAAAAGAAGCAAAAAAAGAAAAGGAAAAAAAAATATCTATGCACACCTGCAAGATCAAAGCTACGCATCTGCCAATTTTTTTATAAATCTGCGATCAGTGACCATCATAGCGGATACAGGCACACATAAAAAAGACATTAGGGAAAAAAAAAAACTTTTTCTGTCACATAAAACAAGTTTTGGAAATTTATCAAAATTTTATTTTGCAATTTAATCATCATTTTCAAATCAACTTTTTTTTTTTTTTTTTGTAAATTTTTTTTATTACATCATTGTAAAATGAAGTATAAGTTTTAATTTATCAATCAGTTGGAGAAACCAACTCTCTATGCGAACATCTCTACCGAAGGTAACAAAATCCGTAACTCTGTAAAAATACCTAATACTCCAGGATATGCTCTCCTAGGATCGCATGCCTTGAATCGTTTCTCCCCTTGTACTTAGTACGAGAGAAAATTAGAGGGACGTTGAATATTCCCTCAAATAGCAAAAAATCCCTATATCAGGACATGCTTTACAAAGGCAGCATGACCTAAGCAATAACCGGTCAGCAGAAGAGGGTGACGGTATCTCTGGGATGATATTGGTCAGCAGATGACGACTAAACAAAGCCGGGGGGTACTAACGACAATAGTAAGAAAGAAAAAAAAGCACTCGGATTTATACAGGAATAATTTAACAAAAGAAAATTTCCTTTCACTATAATTTTTCAAAACTGAGTGACGGATAATGTATAAATGGAAGCGATTATTTAACAAAATTAGTTGAAATAATTTATTTTAAAATAAATTCTGTTTAAAGTTTAGATAGTTTTTAGTGGGTATGCGGCGCATGCCTAGCATACCCAGAGAATACGCCACTGACAGTGAATATACAAGTGTAAAAATAAAATAAAAAAAGGGAATTAAGTAATTACATAAAATGATGTAATGTTTACAAAATTTTAGCGAATCTTTATTTTTTTTTAATTCATTAACATCGCAATATTTATTGTGTTTAAGGTGTTAAATTTTCCATGAAGTAAATTTCTTGTCTTTTAATCAAATGCTTAATAAAATTCGTTATTGATTATTAATTGTATGTTTTATATATATTTTTATTGCAAAATAATTATCACTGTGTTTGTTAATTGAATTTGATTAATTTTTAATTTAAGAATTAAATTTTGAGTTATTTCGCATGTTGGCATTTTCTAGGTTGGTTGGAAATACACATATTTTTTTTTATATATACCTTTTTAGAGACGTGTCGGCGAAAATTCGTTTTTGATATCAGTCGATATCTAGACACTTATTTCTCATCTTTTTACACACATATATTTTTTTTTGTTCAATTATTTTAACCTGCTTGGAACTGCCATTGCATAACAAATTAATAAATAAAATAATTGGAGTGATAATTTCAGGTATTCCCATACTTTTGTTCATAAACTTATATACTTTTGTTATTGCTTTTTAATTATGCATCACTGTGTCTCAAAAGCTAAATGTCAACACTACACTTTTCTCTAAATACCATTATTTATCCTTTCATTTAAAAATAGATAAACAAATAAAATAATTTAGATTTATACATCTAATTTAAGTCCTTGAATTGAAGGAGGCACAATTAATATGTTAGGATTCAAGTTTATGTAATTTTGTGCCACAATGTGCATTAGTAGAGCTCCTAATTGCGCTTGTGTTGTTGGCATTCAATGCTCTTTTCCTTATCTTGAATTACTGGCCAAATTTTTCTTGGTGAGGGGACCTGCATTGATTGTCATTGTTTGTATGATTTTACATTAAACTTTATTTAATTTGAGTATGAATATAATTAACTTACATTTTTTTACTATTTAAATTTTACATAAAATTTAACATTTTTTTACAGAAATCGAATGGAATTGTTTTTATTTAGGGTACATTTTTCTTATTGTTTACTAATATTGTTTCTATAAAAAGATCTTTCCCACAACGCATAGGTACATACTACATAGGACATAGCATAGGGTCCACAGTGACCGAATAAATAAATAAAATAAAATATTGAATAAAATATTAATTAATTGATTATATCTCCAACAATTTTCTTTTTTAACACTGTATGTATTAAGAACAATATGTAAATCCAGTACATAATATATTTTATGAATCTATACTGGCCGTATCTTGTTGCATGCAAGTGTCCTAAATAAATTTAACACACAATTTTCCAAATTTACATATTTCTTTTCTCATTTTTTTCGGATATTATGTACATTGACTTTCATGTAAACCTAACAAATTTGTTAGTCTTTGGTTGTCGTATTATTTTTGGTTGTCGTATATTTTTCAAGTTTCATTTTTTTACAATAACATAACACAGTATTTTCTTTGCCCATTTTAACTAAAATGTTACATTTTGACACAAATGTTTTAATTATTATTATTTTTCTTTTTTCTAATTTCATAAACGTTGAGAAATTTTATAACACATTATATATTTTTGTCAGTTAGATGTTATCGCTTAAATCCATGTACTCTTATGCTGGTCGTGAAATTTGACATCTAATGTAATTTTTCATTTCACACATTTTTTTTCCCACATTCATTCAATTTTGTTAGATGAAACCTATCATCATTTTCTAAAATTTTAACCCTTGATTACCTTTCATACGAAATTTATTTTATGTGCATAATAGTTTTATTTCGTTCATTTGCGTAAAAAAGAAAAGTTTAGGAGTAATCGAAATATGATTAAAAAGAAAAAGGGAAGACTGTTTAATTTTTTTTTCTCAAACAGAGATAAACATCTCGCCGTTTTCGCCTGAGTTTGTTTACGTTCAAATAATAATAGTGATATTTTTTTTTTTTTTCATTCAGTTCAAATACGTTGATTGCAGAGAAGTTTTTTTTTTTTTTTGTTTTTTTACTGTACATATCATGCCATATTTTTATCGCATTTATTCACTGTTTCATGTTTGTTTATTGGTGTTTATGTCAGTATGTCTATCATATATATATAGGAATATTTTATTACTATTGATAGCAAATAATTATGACAACAAGATATATAGTAAGCTTACTTTAACATCAAATTGGGCCCACTGCTGAATAATTGCAGTACTTTTTTTAAAAGAGAAGAGATAAAAAAAAAAAAAGATAAAAACATCTTTTGCACATGTGTGAACAGATTTATTTTACTGTTCTTTTTATCAGCTGATTTGGTGAAATTCTTTTTATTCACCTTTTTGAAGTGAGATTACACTTCTTGTACTCGAGTCTTTTTATTATTATTTTACTGAGCAATTTATAGCCTTTGAAGCTATTTCTTATATATCTATTTTATGCGCATTTTTAATCTTTGAGGCCTCATCGCAGCTCATCTCAGTTCATATATGCTCAGTTCAGTAGATAATACTGTTATTTTAGTCATGACTTTTTACTTTTACTTTGTGTTTATAATTTTCTGTGCACGTTAAATTTGCAATTTTTGCGCTTTCATCTGCGGCTATGGAAATTTATTTTGTGGCATTTTTTAAAAAAATTTTTTAAAAATTTAATGTTTGTTGGAACACTTACAGACATATACTAATTTTTTAATAATATAAATTATTTCACTTGATATTCACTTTTTACAATATTGCTTAAATATTTTGACGTATCACCCATTTAGTTATATTTTTAATTTTCACATATACACATTTACCCTCTAAGCACAATTGTGTTGCTCTGGTTGTCAATATATTAATGACTTCTATAATCTACGGATTTTGACCATTATATTGGTTTCAACACTTGTAATTGTGTAGGGGATTTCACACTTTCACAACAATTTTTGAAGGTTATGTTTTATTGGCTTTCAAGTACACTTATAATTCATTAACACATGTTCTATAAATATTTCGGGTGACAAAAATAAATAATTAAAATAGTGAAAATAATAATAAATAAAAAGATATTGATATAAAATTACTTACTAAATTTTAAATAAATAACATGAGGATGTATGTGACTTTTGGAAATATTTGGATTGTATATTTTTCCTAATTATATTTTCATTGGTTGTCAAAGTTTCGTTTGATACTATGCGTGAACACATCACCTCTTTCACAAGATGCATTTTTAACAAATTCACACTATATTTTTTTTATCTCATTTGAATAACATGATCAGTTATTTTAACGTTTGCAAACACTTTATAATTAATAATTCTCACACACACACACACCAAAAAGAATATATATATTTTTTTCTCCCTATGTTTCTACATGTGTTCCTGTATATGTTTTCTTTTGGGTCAGAAATTTATTGTATTATTGGCTGGTTTCTCAGTTTGTCAGTCATAATGCAAATTTATCCAATAGTATTCCATTGTCTTTCACATGTATGGTTTTCCATGCTTTTCTACGTTATTCTCAAACTTGGCCTCACAACCCAATGTTTGACACACACACACACTCACAAAATTTTATCTGACCTATTTAGTTGCTATTTCATTGGTTCACATGTGGAGATAATTACATTTTCTTTTATTAAATTTTCACAGGAATTTTTTTGTACAAAAAAACTAGTTACAATAATAATACACACATACATAAAAGTAAATAATTTTTGTTAGCTTGCAGTAAATTCTGTTATGTTTTTAGAGCCTGTTTTATTTTTCAAATACATACAAAAGTGAAATTTCCGTACATAGTCTGTACGTTTTAAAATTTTTATTTTTATTAAAAAAAAAAAAAAAAGTTTTTTTTTCTTGGTTAAAGAGTAAAATTCTTGCAGAAAATTTTCTGTCAGTTTAAATTAAATATTTAATTATTTAAAATTTCTTAATTAAAATAATTCCTTTTTGGAAGGTTTGCACCACAGATGTATTTTATATGGCCGTGAAATCATCTGTGCGTTGTAAGAAGTAGTCTGTGCAGAAGTATGTGGCTGGTTCACTCTTCTTTTTTTTTTTTAAAGACTATTTCTTACTGAGCAGTATTATGGAATTATCTGTATAACATACAGTATCCTTTTTAAGAAAGATATTGAATATTAATTGGGCTCGATAAAATAATAGTTCAATTCTAATTATAAAACAATAGTATATTTAGATTTTTTTTGCTGTTTTTTGACAATTTTTATAAGTTATATTCTTATCACCTATTTCAGGTCTACTCAGAGTTTATGCATTAAAAATTATATTATTATTTAGATCATATTTTTGTGAGAAATTCAAATGCTAATTCATTTATTAAAAATTTTGTTCAGGAAAAGGAAATTATTTCATACAAGTAAATTTTAATATTTTTTTTACCAACACAAGCTATTGAAATAAAGTTGGTTCATTAATTTATATATATATATAAAAAAAAAAAAAAAAAATTAGAAGGCATAAAAATAAATAAGAGTTAAAATAAAATAAAATAAATAATTTTTCTTGAACTCTTACATGTGCGCTTTTATTCTGACATAGGGCTAGATTTTTTTTTTACACATTTTTACACATACAAGGGACATTTCATTATGTCACTTTGCAGAAAGCTGGTTGTCATTTTTGCACAACATGAAGCCTCTTCTGCTTCACACATATTGTTCAGTACGCTATGTTCAGTTAGGCATCACAAAACCATCATATCTGTCATAGCTATTGTTCTATTATACACTCTCTGGCTCACTTTGTTAGAATTTAATTTTTCACGTGTACGATAATGGTCATTTTTAATCAAAAAAGTTTCATTTTTTTTTTCATTTTAATGCAATATTAAATTTTTTTTAGATTAACAAAATACAAATGTAATTGTTTTTCATATTTCTGGTTACTGATTTCCTTTTCCTTATTATCAACCATACATACACTGTAATGAATGATTATTTTTAATATTTTACACATTTTATATATCATATTTATATAATTTATTGATTGTGTGATTTGTTTCAGAATGTCACTTTAGCATCACGATGATTGAATATGTCTCATTGTTCCATAACTCATCATTATTGATTTTTTTTTTTCAAATTTATTGTTATATGCCACAATTTTTTTTTATTGTTTAACAAAAGGTTACTTTACATGTTCCACAATGCTATGCAGAAATTTTTGGAATTGTATTACACTGTTGTGAAGGTGAGAGAGAGCGTTCTATTTTTATAATTTTCGTCCATTTTGACGATTCATTTTTTTTTTTTTTTCCTCGTCGCTGGGGAGAAATATGTGAAGTCGTTCCTTCACATATATTAATTTTAATTACAGCTTTAAATAAAGGCAATAAATAATTATTATATTTTCAATAAATTAAATAGCTAATAAAAATCGATAACGAAATTCTAAATTACTTTTATTTATTCGCTTTTGTCTATAATAAATATCTTAATTCTAATAATACTTTCCTTTTAAATGACATTTATAAGCTCTTCTAAATCATTTAATAAATAAAATATAAAAATAATATTATTTCCAGTCATAAGCCGTTGGATACATAATTACATTTTCATTCTTTTAAATTGCGTATGTTTATTTATTCGAAGCTAAATTAAGCAATACATTTCCGTTCTAATATCATTAAAGAGTAATTTATATTTTTTTTATCACGGGATGTGCAATAAATCCTAGTCTGAGTGTCTCCCTTAAATAACGGCCTTCTGGCGATAAAGTTTGGCATTGAGGATTGGCGTTAGTTTTTTAACGGTCGTGCTAAGTTCAAAATATTTACATTAAATTATTCTACAAACAAAGGAATATCTTTGGCTATAAATTTGGCACTTTTTCAAAACTCTTGGCGTAATTCAACAGTCTGATCTGAGTTGCAATAGAATCAACTTTTAGAATTCGCTCTTAAATCTTGACGTAACAACACGTAATCGCGAAGCCCTCTCTCTCTCTCTCTCATCTAACCCTCTGTATGTCTGTTAAACTTTATAATAGATATTTGGAAATAGTACTTTTTATTATAGACTTTCTTGATTTTCATGCTGATTAAATAAAGATGATTGCTGCAAAATTATTGATTCTTATTTCCTCACGGCCTAAAGTTCACTGTTCCTGGAGTTTTATTGCGATTCTTATACTATAGCTCAAGTCTTCTTCGGAATCTTCTTGATAGACGTCATTCCCTTACTAATCAGCGTGGACTCCGCGAGAAATGGAGGCGTGGTTTTATTGTCATGTAGTAACGATAGTGACTAGTACGAGAACAAAAGAGAAAATTGATGGGATGCAATGTTTATATATTGCTGAGCGTGAGCAGATGTTTTTGCTCGGTATTATTTTATAAATACTTTGTTTTTCCAAAAAAATTCGGGAAAAGTTTGTTTATCTCCGAATTGAATTTTGTGAAGGGTCCGTTTTATGAGTATAGAATTTTGTGAAGGGTCCGTTTTATGAGTATGGAATTTTGTGAAGGGTCCGTTTTATGAATATGGAATTTTGTGAAGGGTCCGTTTTTTTAGCCTGGAATTTTGTGAAAGGTCCGTAAACGGACCCAGTTTCCCCCCTAGACAGACCCCTGGCATTAAGATAACTAGAACTGGAGAAGTGCTCACATATATAGAAGAAGGCTCGTATTCTGTTCAACCAATAGGATTACGGGAAAGGTGGGTACAGAGGCCAATAGGAATTTTGAAAGCACTAGTTGTGTAAACTGTAGAAAAATTAGGAAAATGTGCACCGAATGTAAAATTTCCAACAATCGGAAAAATAGGGAACAGCGAAATTAGAATTAACAAGATTTTTATAAATATAAAAAGCTTTAAAGAAATTGAATTCATGGATGGATTTAGGTCTGCAAATTATTTTAGCTGAATCAAATTTAAAATTATGATTTTCCTCCCAGCAATGCTTAGAAATAGCCGATTTATTGGTTTCTTGTTTACAGACGTATTTAATATGTTCTTTTAGACGGAATTTGAGACTGCATTTAGTTTGGCCAATGTATGACAAACCACACTGACAGGAAATACCATAGATGCCCCAAGAATTATACATATCAATCAGATCCTTTAGCTGAGAAAAGGTGAGTTTATTGAAAGGAGAAAAAATTATTTTAAAATCATGTTGTTTAAGAATTTTAGCTATGACATGACTGGATCTAGGAAAATAGGATAAAACAATACTGATATTAGAAGAGACTGATTTAGTGGATGAAGTACGAGGTAGTTGTAATTTTTGGATAGCTTTGTCTATAATGGAAGGGTCATAACCTCTGTCAGTTGCTATGGCTTTCAGATATTTGATTTCAGAGTTTAATAAAACAGGATCAGAACAAATACTAAACACACAATTAATAAAAGTATAGAAAGCAGCCATTTTTTGGGTAGGAGGATGACATTAACTTGCAGGGGGAGGTAGAGAGACTGCAAAACTTTTACTATAAACAGTGGTGGAAAAACCATCTTCAGTGTGAGAGACAAGGATATCAAGAAAAGGAAGTGAGCCATTATTTTCTATTTCATAAGTAAACTGGATATTACTTTCTGTGGAATTTAAAGTTTTTAAGACATGTTCAATATTGTGATGAGATGTGTCGATAAGAGTAAAGTCGTCACCAACGTAACGGGTCCAGAAAGGAAAGGACATTTTCTTTAAAAGCTTACTTTCAAAATAATGCATGTAAATATCTGCAAGAATTTGGGAGATCCCATGTCTAAACCTTCAGATTGATGATAAAATTTACTTTGGAAAGAAAAAGTAGTTTGTGATAAACAAATGTGGGTTAGAGAAATTAATTCTTGTACTTCAAAAGAATTTTCTTTTGAAATTAATTCTTTTGTGTATTTAAATTGTAAAATCTGCATTTAAATCTGTAAATAAATTTTTTAATTTAGTAAATAGCATTTGATAAGGTCATAAAGTTTGCACCCCTTTTAACTTTATATGCATTTGGTTATGGGTTCTATAATCAGTGATGCCATTAGGCTTTCGAAATCTGGGGTCCCCGGGACGGGACCCATGGGTTCCAAAAATCTGGGTCCTTTTTTCACCTTTTTTCAAAAGTTTGTCCACATGTAAATGAATTTAAATTTATATTATAAAGATATAAATTTTAGTTATATTATTGTAGCTAAAAAATAGTTTTTTATGAATTTTTAACCCATTCTTTTTGAGATTATCTTAAAGCTAATATTATATAGGAGATCATTGCTGTTAAGAAACAAATGAAAACATTTAGGCCAATATGCTCTGAAACCAGAAAGGAAAAATAAATAACAGAAAGTAGAGTATAATACCTAATTAACTTTTTTCTTTTTTAACTAGAAGCATTTTATTTTGGGTGATATAAAGTGTTATTTGTTAAAAAAAAAATATTGAAATTATCAGAATTAGGAAAACAAAATATAGAATTTTTTTTTTTTTTTTTTTTTTCCTTAGGAAATTTTGAGATCAACTGATGCTTGATTACAAAATATGTCAATATTTTAAATCAGATTTATCAAGGCTATTTTAAAATAAAAATCTGCCAGTTTATTTTTTAGGACTAAATAAATTAAAAATTGTTATAAAACTTGTATCTCATGTCCATCACAAAACTTTTTTTATACATCATTCTATATAACAGGCTCATTTACCGTTTAACATGCACAACAGTTTAATCATAGCTTTTCACAATAAAGATTTTATCTGTAGAACTTGGTACAGTTTCAATTCAATGCTGAGATGTAGCCATGTGGAAATCGCAGAAGGTGAGTAATAGCAGTGCCACCTGTGGCCGATATACACTCAAATTAAGTTAGCATCTGTTTTAGTGTATTTTTATGCCATAGAAGTTGGGAATTAGCCTTTCTATTCATAGGAGGTTAATTGTAGTAAAGCAGTGCCACCTGTTGGCCGATATATAGCCAGATTGAATCAGTAATGTTTCGTAGTTGGTGGTCCTTACATATACCAAGTTTTGCGCAATTAAGTGTAATAGAATCTAAGATATAGTTTTCCCGTTCACAGGAATATTGCAGCTCAAGTTTTGGTCCATTCAATATAACCTAAGATATTGGCTTCCCCTAAATATGAGAAATCACAGCGCCACCTGTTGAGAAATTTGCAGCAAAATTTAATAGATTATAATTTATGTTAAGCTCTACATATAAATTTATATGAAATGCTGTACAGTAGTTTGTGAGATACAGTCGCTACAAATTCTTGTCACACACCCACACAGACATTTTCTAAAAAATAGTCAAATCTTGTTTTAGACCTCTCAAAATGTGTAAATCCATCGAAAAAGAGAAGTTGAAAATCTTTCAAAACTAATAATTTCTTGTATTGAATATAGAAAAAAGTAAAAATTCAAGTATGAAGTCCCTGGAAAAAACAGAAAAGTTGATAGTTAGGTTCATGCCTTTCTCTGGAATGACCGGACTTTATGACGACCTGTGAGATTAATATTTAATCATTTCAATCATCATAATTAATATCACTTTCATCATTAAGTAAAACATTATTAGATTATAATTATTGATAAAACGACAAGTAATTACTGAGGTAATGATTTTTTATGGTTTAACCTTGAAAATCCAGAATCACCAAGATTGCGGCAATTCTAATTTTTAGAGGTTGTGATAATTGATTTCTTTTATGATAAGAAACATGACATATGCTATTTTTATTCCTTAAAAGCAAATTATGATTAAATTGGTGAATTAAATAACAAAATAGGAGAAATGCACTCCGGAATTTCATAAACCTGTATTTTTCAGTTTCTTACAGAAGTTGGGGAGATAATTAAAAGAAGTTACAAATATTCTGTGCTTTTAGATAACATAAATAAACTTTAGTATTATCTCTTTTTATGCTATGTTTGTAGTTCTCAAAAGAATAAAAAGGTGCAGATGAAGAAGTTAGTTTAATTAGTCTGCCTGTGGCCTACTTCAAGGTCAAGGAACCAATGTGATAGAAGTAGGTTAGTGATTTTGTTAGAATTTTGAAGGAGTTTGTTTATCATTTAACCAAGTCAAGAGATAAGGGAATATGGAGCATTATTTATTTATTTATATTATTAGCACTTGAGCGAGATTTTATTATTAAAATATGTAAATATACTTTTATTATGATTAAACATCGGACAAATAAGCATGCGTTTTTGGAAGTCAACGTGAATGTCAAACTGCCTTGTTCAAAATCCTTTATAATCTAAGTAATCTTTTGTTATTGTAAAATCAAAACCGTGTTAGAAAAAAAAAAAAAAAAAAAAATCATGAGGTGTTTTTAAATGCATGTGAGTGATTTTACAGAACTCTCATCCCGGGAAAAAAAAAAATGTTTGTTTCTTTTGAGAATAAAAATTGTGTGTCCATGTCATTGCTGTATAATTATAAATTATTTATTTGTAATTAATCAAATTTTATATTTTAACTGTGAAGCAGAAAATAAATTATTTTTAAGAATGAATTCATTATTTTCTATTGATTTTGTTATTGCTTCAGATGTCAAGAAGCTGTTGCAGTGATCACCTTAATGAAATCATTCCAGACATAGCCATGGCAACATCACTCCTTGAACAGATTCATATCAGTGAGTCTGAAACTAGCCCTGACAGTGGAGGATTCTCTCTTCGTATGTTTTGACTGAAGTGGTCATTTAGTGGACTAAGAAACAGTCTTCCATGTCAGTGTTTTTAAATACCATGGAAAATGATTTGTACATATTCATTGTAAATACACTCTCAGACTGACATTAATTTCATCATCAGACGGCTTATTATAACATTATTGAATGTGTTGACTTTTAAACAAACAAAAAGTGTTCATAGGTAGATATTTTATTTATTTATTATTATTATTATTTTTTTTTTTTTTCTAAAAAATACTTGTAAAGTTCATTATTCATCACTGTACAGTTAAGTTGTTGAACATGTTATTTGAAACATGTCTTTTTTTCAGAATTTACAAAAAAATTTCTTTCAATTTTGTATATATACTGTTAATTCTTGATTTAAATTTTTAATATATTAAGATTTTAAATATATTTTATGTTGTTGTATTTAAATTATCTATTTATGCATTTGTTAATGTTTCTCTTTAAACATCCTAACATGTTTACTTTTAACTGAAAATTTTTATTTCAAATTTTGTATCACAATTTATACCTACTTTGTAATTAATTATTTTATTTTATTTTTTACAATACGTATAACTTATGCTTTTAATTAAAAATTTTAAAATGAATTAATATATATTTATTTATTAAAAATTATTTATTTAAAAATAAATAAGCAAACATATAAGTATGAAAGAGTTCTCTATGGGAACATATTTTCTGCATCACTGCCATGAAATATTCACTTACTATCATTTATTACTTGACTTTTTTTTTTTTTTTTTTTTAATATTTATTATATTAAATTTTTATTTTTTATCGTTGATCATGCCAGTTTATTAAAAACTGGTACTTTATTGCTTCACATGTAAAAAATTGTAATAAAAATATTATCCTGTTTCTCATATTGTTGTTTTCAATTGTGTTTTTAAGACATTCCCACAAACATTTTTTAGAGAATATTTTATTTCAAAATTCCCATAAGTGGTAATTCCTAAACATCAAATTAATAATAGGGCAATAAATTTATAAATTGTTTCAACTGCAATAAATTTAAAGCACTCTTCATAAAGCACTCTTTATAAATACACATTTTTACCATAAGTGACTGGACAATTTTGATTTTAAATATTTTGTGATCTAGAAAAATGTTTGGTGAATTATCCTGAAACTTAGGAATTAAAAAAGCATATATTTCAACATACCTTAATTTACTTTAGTGAAACTTTTGTACCGAAGACAAAAGGGGAACCAGTGACTGATGAAAGGGAAAAAAAAATAATAATAATAATGAATGCCCTGAAACTTCAGGAATGTGGAGAACATGCTGTAATTTGATGCATCGGCATATATTTTATTAAAAATTTTGTTCTGAAGGCAAAAAAAATTAAAAAAATAGAGGGAGAGAGGTTATGGACCAGTAACAAATTGAAGGAAGTAAAAAAATAATGCTTGTCAAAAAATGTTTGAAGTGCAATGTACCTCCAGATTATGATTATCATACTTAAAACTAATGTAACATTTTAAATGAGATAAAAAATACAAAAATTTAAAACTTTAAAAATATATTTTAATTAAAAATATTAAAACACAAGACAGACGTTTCGGCTAGAACACTAGCTCTCCTCAGTGTCAAACATACAAGTACAACATTTACAAAAATTCATAATACATCATAGCAAGATTAAATATTCAGGAGGAATAGCTTTAGCCTCGTTCAAGGCAGTATGTTGCATTTTAGTAAAAGTGCCCTCTAGAAAAATACGGATTCATAAATATTTACATTAGAAGCTAAAATTTTAAAGTTTTCAAAATCTGGTATATGATCACTATTGAGAGAATGGATTATGAGTTTTGATTTTAAATCTCCTGTTTTAAATGAGCGTTTATGTTCCTTTAATCTAATTTCACCTGTTCTACCAGTTTCAGGTGAAATTAGATTAAAGTTTCTCCCATTCTAATATTTTCAAAAAATCGGACTAAAAACGCTAATTTTTGACAATTCGTAGGTGCCATCTTTTCTAATTTACAAAAGCCTTCCAATTCACAATCTTTCTCCATCCTCAACATAAATCTCAATATTCATTTAAAACTTACTTTATGAGATTTTAGAATCTCTAAAGAAACAGAATCCTTCAATGTATCTCGCTCACGTAATTAAACTCTTTCTCCAACCCCCTATTTTCTTATCTCCAACTAGTGATCAGTGATCAAGTGCTCTATGAAACTTTTTTGTTTCCTATTCTTTCTCCATCCACAAGTCACAACGAAAATGTCAATATTCATTTTAAACTTGCTTTATTAGATTCTAGAGCCTATAAAGAAGTAGAAATGTTTAACAGTTCACACTCATGTAATTATCGTTTTTCACCATTTTCCTACTGCCTTGGAGGCAAAAGTAAGACACACTGTCTTGCTTTTGCCTCCAAGGCAGTAGCATGTGATTTTTTGCACCTGATGAAGGAAGGCTACATCCTTTCACTTGTGCTGGCTTAAAATTTATGGTGTGTGAAGAAGTCTTGTTTTCTATTTATCAACTGAAATGGTTCTAAAATCTAATAAAGTGCTCAGTATTCTTTATATACAGTGAAAAACGTTTAACACGAAACTAAGGGGACTGAAATACTTTTTCGTGTAAAAAGATTCGTAGAAAAAGTACAAAATTCGCCAATGTTTTCCATGTTTTCAATTTTTATTTCCATTTCCTGTAAAACTACTACTAACTTGCATCCATTAAGATAAAAATCAAGAACATATATATATATATATATATATTTTTTTTTTTTTTGGAAAAAAAATTCAGATTCAGATACCTTTTACTGAAGTGTCTTTTTCAGCACCATATTGTTCAAAAATTGATTGAGATCATCCATTGTTATCTCTCAATTCGAATGCGTATCTAAATAACTGCGGATACTCATTATTTTCTTCATCTCTGAAGCAGCGGGGGCAGGAACTGCATCTTTGATTCAGTTATCAGATTCATCATCAGAATTTACTAATGGAATCATTTTAATTATGAACGATGTCAAAAATCTCATTATCGGTGCTGTACACACATAATCATCGACGGCAACATATCGTAGCATTGTTGCCAACATTATAATTTATTCCAGAGCATTTTTATCCCCGCTTTTAACCTTCACCACTTTATTTACAGACTATTTTCCTTCAATATATAAGTGCGATAAAATAAAGAAACATTACTCTTAAGAAAAATATGGTATGGAAATAAAGGCGTAGTTAAAAATGCTCTGGAATAAATTAAACTGTTGGCATCTCTGTTGTAGCAAACATGTCACTGATGATCGAAAGTGAGTCTTTTTCGTGTTAAACAATTTTTGTTTTGTGTTAAAAGAAACAAAAATGTATTAAATAGCATAGTACACTGTCCGGACCGCTATATCATTTCGTGTTAAACGTATTTCACTGTATGTAGTTATTTTTAGACTTTGCTAATGAACTTGTTAACTATTTGTTTTTTCCCAGTAAGTTTAAAATATAAATCACCAAACAAAAGTTATATGAGGTCTCTTCAGTTAAAAAATATGTGTTGAATAAAATAGATTTTTTTTTTGTTTTTCTCCACGAAACCGTAAATCTCCCTTTTTTTCCCTTTAAGATTACGTAAAATCTCCTGTTTTTTTCCCCCACCAAGGTTGGCAGGTCTGTGTGTGCTATAAATCATAGATAAGATCTATGTTAAAAATAGAAACACTAAGGTGTCTTTCGTAAAATGGGAAAAGAAGAAGAGAGAGGAAGATATCTTTTCACTTAAAAAAGGATTTAGTTAAGTTTAAAAAAAAAAAAATCATATAAAACAATCTAACTAAAATATTTTCATAAAACGTGTCTGAAATTAAATAAAATTTCTTTGTCTGTGTTCTACAAAAGTTTCAGAGTATTATTTTGCATACTTTTTGAGATATTATAATTTAAAAGTAATGTAGACAGTAACATTGCTTCAAAAAAAAAATTAAAAATTGGTCAGAATCAAAAAATAATAATTGCATATTGCACCCCACAATCAACTGATGTATGATATATGATAAGGTAGCCAAGAATAGTTTTTGATTTTATAAAACTTTTACAACTGAAATGTTTTGCTGTATATTTAATGTCACCTAAAATAATGCTTTGGCATATAAACGGTACAAAACTGACAGTTTTTGCTGTATAAGCCACAAAAAGGAAAAAGACACAATAAATTGAAATGTGGCAGTGGTAGTAACTTTTTTTTTTTAGAATAGAGAGAGAATATATGCAACAATATGTCATTTCCAGTGGTGTAGCTAGGTGGGTGCGGTCTGCCCCAGGTCTGATCAATTTGAGAAGGTGCATTATAAGTGTTTTTGTGGAAATATTTAAAAAATATGTAAAATGAATTTTCCAGCCTAAAGCATAAAGTAACTTCACTCTATTAGTAGTGATGAGATTGTATGCAAAATAGAGTGACATAAATAAAGCAGTTGCCAAAAACTTATTAATTTGATTTAGGTCACATCAAGCACAGCACACGAGAAAGAACCATTATTGAAATTCTATTGAAACATAATAAATGCTTTATTTTCGATTCTGAATGATAATATTATTTTTAAATACACAATATACTAACGAACAAAATAAAGGTGTATTAAAGGCCCAGTTAAAAAAAAAATTCTGGTCCATTAGGCGCAACATATGTTGGCCGATGCACTTCGTAAAACATAGGGTTCGTTGAATTTGTTTTGACTTATTGCATTGGATTGACTAATGCAGATTGATAAGTTTTGAATATTGCAGTATATAATAATTTTGAATATTTTATTTGAAAAAAAAAAATAAATAAATAAAACTACTGTTAAGAAAGGTGGTATTTTTAGCAAAATTTATATATAGTGATCTTCTATCTGTTGCTTGGCTTCTACTATGCTTAATAGATCATCTTTATTATATATATATATATATATATATATATGTATTTTTTTAAATAAAAATTTCAGGGGACTTTCAAAAAGGAAAATCAGGGCTTATGTCACCTGCTTGAGTAAATGACAGATTTTTGTGACAGTACAATGATTATTTTTTGTAACCCATCAATTGGTAATGTTGTCAATCTTATGAAACTGTGGTTATTAGCTTCATTGATTGATATATTTCATGCACTTATTTATCTAGATATATTGAAAGATGTAAGGGTACATCCACTCACTCACTGGCTCAATATAGCCTCGGCGATTCTATGGGAGACAGGAATGAGAATTTTCAGACTTTTTTTTTTTTTTTTTTAACCTTTTTCAGGTTTTTTGTGTTCTAAATATTATTATTTTTGTTCAATTTTCTTTCTTTTGACTGCTTCTAAACAACTTATTTTCATATATTCTCCATTTTTGCTTATAGAAAGTATGATTTTGTGTATCTGTTTCTTCTTTTATTACTAAAATTAAATTATCTTTGAGTTTTGCTGATACTTTCAGACTTTTTGTCTATTTCCCACTCTCATCTCTGATGGGAGATAAGGTGACGAATTTCGGTGTAAATGTTGGTTTTGATGCCCGACTCCTACTAAAATGGGATTTTGTAAAATTTCCCCTTTTTCCCCCTAGGGGGAGGCAAGTGACAAAAACATGTTTGCAAACATAACTCGCCTTGGATAGAACTTTTGCTACTTCGATAAGGAACGGGTCAGTTTCAGAAGATTTTTTTTTTAAAGGCTGACGGTGAAAAAATTTTTCGATTATGGATGACTTATTCATTAACTTCTAACGAGTTGTATTGGTTTTGCTGCAACTTATTTGGGCATGGACACGAAGTCTATATTTATAAATAAATTTTGTGAATGGTGGAAAATAAATCCTAAAGTGGCTAATCATGAGGTCACAAATGAACATACATATTGGAAATCTTAAAAAATGGAAAACTCTGGAAACAAGATTAAGATTTAATTCAACAATTGATACACAGCCAGTGGCGCACCCACGGAGGGGGCTTAGGGGGCTGAAGCCCCCTCCAGAACCAGCTGACATGGTAAAAAACATGCATGAAAAAATATTATTCAAACACAGATACTGTAAGCAAAAATAAAGTTTATAAATTATACATTAAATTTTTAGGAATTTTTGAAATTCTTACATTCAAACACAAAAACAGTGAACTTGTTCTTTGTTTTTTAGTTGAAAGATACCCTAGACATTCCATTGCAATTTTTAGGAATCGGCTTCTAAGGCCCTAAAGCATATACTGTTATTATGAAATCGAGGGAGTACCGAAAAAGTCAGGCAGGAGAAGCAATCTGATTTGGAAAGCAGGGATGTATTTGTCAGAAAAATGGGATACCAGGCTCATAAAATTTTATATTTTAATTCGTGAGTATTTATAGTATCTTTGTGAAAGTTTGTTTTGTCCTTGGGCAAAATTAACACATTCACATCGGCAAATGAAAATTCTCGTTTCATATAAAGTAAAAGATCAGCCCTGCTCTTAGTCGTTCCTCTAAAACAATATTTTAAGTTAAAAATGAAATTTGTATATTTGTTAAACCTTTTATATGCCACTAGCACATATACATGCTAGTGAAATTTCACATCAATTGACGATAAAATTTAATTGGTTTAATCTGAAATACGCAAAATTATTTCTCTAAAAATATAACAATTTAGAGGAATGCCAAAAGGCATAGTTTATTGTTCAAAATAGGAAAATACCCCGATAGCAATATGTTAAGATATTTTACAGATGCTTCTGAGGATGGGGCCACTTATTTATTTTTATCATGGTTAGTAGAACATACAGTAGGGTCCATGCACAGCTTTCATTTTTGCCTCTCATGTCATTAAGATCTAAGCTTCATTTTTGGATAATGCAATTTTTTCCTGTTATAAAAATTCAAATTTCACAATATATATAAATATTATCCTGGAATACGATATTCTGTAATGAACTCAGAAAGGTAATGCTTGAAATATTTGCTAACTGAACAAATTAAAATTCTAAGTAATATATTATAATAGAATTAATGTTTTAGGATTTTAAGAGGTTCTGCCCCCTACTTGCCGCGTTGACTAACACCCACGAAGACTACACGTCCGACTTGCTTCTGTTAACCGAACCTAGATGCATCGCCCCAATACTCCAGATAATTAAATGAAAATAGCAATGTAAAAATTTACACTGAAATTCTGTTATAATTCCTACATATTACAACTGTAGCTTTTATTTGGCTATAATTATTATAATTTCTTAATTACTTATGTGTTACTGCATATGCATGTAAAGCAGCGCAAAAGAGTATTAAATTTGATCAAATTTTATTTTAAATGGAAATATGGGGGAAGGCATTTCATTTCGGAGGAATTTTGTGTTCACTAGCTTGTCATATTGTACACAATATATATATTTTTTTAATCATAGATGAACAGACAACTTCATGTTTACAAGCTCAGTGTCAATTCCAACTGACCGAACTACTGTAACTTAGCTTGTTATATACTGATATAAATTTCTCGATTGCACTATTCAACTTAAATTCAATCTCATCCATTCGTTTACTTATTTCAAAAGAAATATTTAAAGCAGATTCTTTACTATATGTATGTGTTGCGTATATGCCCATAAACCTGTTTACTGTACTACACGACCCGATTATTCTTCAGCCCCCTCCAGACAGAAATTCTGGGTGCGCCACTGTACACAGCAATACAGTTAGCAGATGCCAAATAAAGGAAAAGGAAAGCTTTATTGTAATAAGATTATCACTAAGATTATCACTATTAAGAACTTATTTTTATCGAAGCAAAAATTGCCATTTTGTGGTTATGAAGTAATCAGGAACTCTACTAATAAAAGCTATTTTCTGGTATTAGTTGAATTGTTTTCAAAATATATTGTGTTGAAGGAACATCTGATTAGTTTACATCATACATCAGAGTATCTTATCTGTCTACAACAATACAAAATGTATCTATAAAACTAACATCTTAAAAATACCATAAAATTCTAAGATTGGCAGTTAATTTTTAAATTTTAAATATTTCTTCATAGGTAAATGGATGTATTACCACAACAAGGTTAGAAATAAATGAGTAATTAATGCTATTTTTTAATGTACTTTCTCAGTGACATACAACTATTTGACTAAAAACAAAAGTTTTACTTTTTAAATTTGAGCAATGAATCAGATTTTTAAGGCGTATTTAAAATTTTATTTTTATCCTGTCGTAATTTGGATTAGTATTTTACTTTTTAGTTTTTTATTATACTAATCTTATGTTTTCTCTTGTACACCTAAATATTATAAAAAGTAGATAACAGTAATTCAAAAAATTAAAAGTTATGACTTACGTTTCCTTTTTCTATAATTATATTTACCTTGTATGAATAATACATTTAATATCACCTTCTTCAATTTGGCAGAGGCATTTGAATATATAATACTAGTATATAACCCCGTCTAAAATGACGGAATGTGAAATCAGTTAAGGTAGTGAATCAACGAATGCTTTGCCAGCTTCGCTGGACACTACATTTAAAGGGAACTAATGTGCAAGTTGCACCAAACGAACAAACTTATTTCTTTTAACGAAAATACCTACTAACCCTGGACGATAGATTTAATATAATGTATCATATTATATATCGTATTTATCGTAATATAACTCAGTACTTATTTCGCTTCCTTCTTCGACTCATTTTAATAAGTATTTTTTATATGCATGGGCAAATGTAATATTTTTTATTTTTTGTGTGAAAACATTTTTTCATCTTATGCCCCCCCCCCCCCTAAATATATATATATATATAACAATAACTGGTAAATTTTTTTGGCAACAATCATAAATTTAAATGTCCAATTTTGAAATTAATTTCATATTTTAATTCTAAAATATCTAATTAAAGTTACAAATACGGTACCAAATGAAAGGTAATATTTGTAACGAAGTAACCTTAGGTACTTTATTTGTAACCTTATTTATTTTAACTAATTTGATAAATATGACGTCACAATCAACTATTTGTTTATATCAGATAAGTACATTATCATGATTGCAAGAAAATGATGTAATAACTATTAGCCCATAATTTTTATGATTGAATTTTATATTACATTTTAATTTTATCCTCCATGGGTATTTTAGAATTGCAATGGTAGTTATAAACTTTCGTTGAAATCTTTTTACATATTGAGATTAAGGAAAAAGTGCAAGCACAAAAAATGTTCAGTTTTGAAAGACCTTTCTAATGATGTAATTATTTATGCAGATTAATAAAAAAATAAAAATAAAAATACATTGCATTTCTAAGGGGAAAAAATACTACCAAAAGTCTCTGTTTTGAAGCGGTCTAAACCGGAATCGTTCCTGACAGAAGATGGTCATTATTATTATTAATTAAAAAAAAAAAATCTGGAGTGACTCCACTCGACTTTTTGAATGTTAAGTAATTAATAGTTGTATAAATAAATAAAAGTAAGAGAAATCATTAAATAAACTAAGGAGAAAATTATAATAGAGTGTTTAAGTATTTTTCTCCATATAGTTAAGTTCTTTAATTAAACGCTATTGCATTTCATATAACTTGATCCCATAAATTTTAAAGAATCTTTCGTTATGTTCCCATAAAAATCTATAAGTGCTAGATTCTCCAAAATCTATACAGTTTGTGCAACAGTAACCAATAACATGTATACAAATTTTAAATTCAGTCCAATAAGGCATTTAGTAGACGCTATCACACTTAAAATAATTTGGGCCCACGAGTCATAATAATAAAGAATTTTCCTTTGTGTTCCTGTAAAAAAAAAATATAAGTTCTAGATTCACCAAAATCAATAGGGTTTGTGTTATGGTGGCCTATAACATGCGTACCAGCTTTCAGCTCATTCGAACAAAGTGTTTAGGCGCTATCATGGTCACTCACACACATACATGACCGTAAAAATAGCAAAAATGAGCAAAGGACACCTCAAAACTTATCGAAACACCAAATTCTCAAAGTTGAATTTTTGTCATAATAACAATACATTCCTTACATATGCATGCTCGGAAAGTTAAAAAAAATATATGTATATATATACATATATCAGTGTAAGGAGTGACACTATTTATAACTGCCCCGGGTGTCACCCATCATAGCTACGCCACTGGTCAGTTCAACAGTATTATCAGAACTATTCTCTCTAGTACTCAGCATTACTAGATCATGTCAAGAGCAAGAGCAACCCTACCAATAAGCTGATGTCACCAGTTCTACACAAATATTCCGAAAGTTTGGAATTTCCAATGAAGCTGCTGCTCTCAGCAGGGGTGAGTAAGTAGGAGGAACCAGTTACAATAATAAACCCAAACACCCCACACACACACAAAAAAAAAAGCATGTGTAAAAATTGTTATGTAGTAAGGTTCTAAACAAGGAGTATCCAAGAGATTAGATGTCATGTGACCACAGCTTCATAAATTCAGCACACATGGATACGGTTACTCATCCATCAGAGGTTGCAAGTGTATAAAAATTATAAGTGTTGTTTAGCTTTGCCTTAATGATACAGTTTAGTTCAAGAAACTCTGACCTCAAATTAAAACCTGAACCTTGTTGATTTCTTTTGAGAGCGACAAAGTCTTCATAATTTTTTTTATGAAGTTACTTTCATTACTTTAATTATTCTTATTGAATTTTCAGTATATTTTGTTTAACTATTTTTCACAATTTTTCATATTTAAAGTAATATTTTGAAAGTTGGACATTTAGGATGCCAAACATTTGTAAATCATCTTCTTCTTTTTTTTTTTTTTTTTTTTTTTTTCTTTTTGACTTTTTTGTACCAATAAGTAACTTAAATGGAGTTTTCTGGGTGCTATGTTGATAAGTATAATCAATGAACTATCAACATTATCATAGATTATTTGCAAGTTACAGGGGTCGCAGTGTTTCTGTATTTTTATTTGAGTTTTATTATTTTGTTACCATTATTTCAGAACAATAATTTTTTAAATATTAAAACTTCCAAGAGAAATTTATTTAAAAAAATAGTGGTGACAAATTAATAAAGTGCACATAAAAATATATTAATACTGTGAACCCTGAAATTATCTACATATTGATAACTTGTTGAACTGTAGAAACATTTTTGAACCACTTACCTGGGACATCCCTAGATATCTTAGAGATAATAGAAATGACTGTAAAGCTAAGGTTATTCAACTTGACCATTTGCATAAGAAAGCCCATAATGGTAATTATGTGTTTGTTTTCTTCTTGACAAAATTATTGGTAAAAGCAAAACCTCTATCACTGATTATAACTCAGGGATTACCAAAAATGTAACTTTGTAATTGAAGTTTAAAAAAACGACCTCAGAAGTGAAAGTTGTTTCATAGGGATACAACTACACAAGTTTAGTAAAAATGTCAATTGTGCACAAAATATGTTTATAGATTTTATTTATTGTTTGTAACAGAGGTGATCAATATGCTAAGTGGCATTTCTTCTTTAGGAAATGGATTCATTTTGCCTTCTTGTTTACTATTGTACAAGATGCAAGTAACACAATTAGTCATTGTATCATTTTTTTTTTTTTTTTTAATATATTAGAAATTTAAAAAAATTACTCTTTAAGGAATTCTTCACTATGTTTGTGACCAAAATGTTCCTGTTTGTGGATGTGCTTAATGGTTCATAGCATTTCACCACCAGATCGAGGTCATTCTGACTTTCACAAAGAATACTAATTTTGCAGAAATAATTGTTACTGGGCATTTTTTTTTTTTTTTTAATGGCTTTTATGTGTTTATCAGTATTTTGTGATTGTATAAATTTAGAGATGAAAGAATCCTAAATAATCATACATAGCAGGTTGTTACTTAAATCATCTATGTGAAACACACAAGTAATTGTGTGCATCGCATAATCATAGATTATGGAATGCACACAGATTACATAATCACATAGTTTATAACTACACAATCAAGCTTAATCATAGACACAAGTACTGTGTCTATACTTGAATTTGTAGTTATAATCTGACTGCATAAATTCCCATTAAATTATTTTAGTATAGAAAGAGGTCTTTTAAGTTAATTTTTTTTTTTTTTTTTTTTTTTTTTTAGAAATTAACAGACTGCGATCACTTTATCTCTCTCTGTCTATATATATATATATTATATTATAATGATTTATTAAGCAACAGATACAAGATCATTGAAACCACAAAGACCAATAAGAATGAAAAATTTCTTTATGTAGGAGAAGTTCAGAAAGGTGAAAAAATTCATGAAGGGATGAAATACACATATTTAAAGAAACCAAATTTATTAATTAACAGTCTGCATAACAAACGAAACAATAAACTAACTCAACAAAATCTTAACAGAAAAACACAAACTAAATCGAAATTTATGTTAAATTGATTTAAGAAACTTAAGAAAGGAAGGAAGGAGGCAGGCAGCAAGACTTGTGACTTGTCTGCATGGTTAAACTAGTTTCACGCCCGCAATACTCCCCCAGCCTGTCAAGACCAGAATAGGAGCCATACGGATAAAAAAAAAAAGCAACATTTCATAGCAGATAAAGAATAATGAAACTATGAAGCAACAATGAAATTTATAGATTGATTACTATGTGTTTAATAGTATGATAAGATTTTTAAGAACAGTTGGCGACTCAACAATGAAGAAACTTAAAATTTAATGGGAAAAGAAAGATTGAAAATTAATACAATGTAAATGCAACAAGCCTTCTGCCTGTTTTTTTTTTTTTTTAATTTCACAATCCCACCCAACCATCTAGCAAAACAACACCACCCATCCTCCGTAATCAAACATCTGCCCACCCAACTGCCACTTTTTTTATTGTCTTTTATTATTTTATAATGTTTTTTTGTTAAGTTACACTAATGTGTATGCTTTTTTTTTTTTTTTATGTACTGACAGAGACATGGTTATGGATATAAAATAGAAAATACAAAGTTTTTAGGAAAACCCATTTTAGCAGTGGCTGTGATCAGTTTATTAACATTCTTGTTTTTTATACTTCAGAGAGCATAAATTAATAATTCGAAATAAATGGTTAAGGATGATGTTTCTAAATACCGAAAGATGCAGATAGGAATTAAAATGTGTAAATAAGTTTACTTTAATTATATATAATATATAATGGAAAATTTGTCTCTATTCCTGCAGAAGCATTGTGTGCAAAATTTTTGCACTTGAAAAGTAAACAAGCCACCCAACCATCAACTGACTTTGGGCAAAAATCACCACAATATGAACATTAAAAATCAGAACAATCCTCAGAATCAATCTTGTTAGTTTTGCATTCTCTCTCCAGCTTCTCCATTTTTCCAATTATCTTCAGGTACTTTCCTTTGGTTTTTTACATTTCTAATTTCTTTTCTTTTTTTTTTTCAGTAATTTTATCCTTTCACTTTCCTATTTGGCAAAGTTGTCCTCTTTTTCCTTAACAGCGACTTCTCTGTGTGTGTCTTTTTGTGTGTGTGTGTGTGTAGGGAGTCTTTTCGGACAGCATTCTTCCCCCTTTTCCAATTCATCTTTTTCGTGTTTTCTTTAACTTTTGGATGGATGGATGGATGGTTGGGTTTTACGTCGCACTAGTGCTGCGCAGATGGGCAATTGGCGACGGTCTGAGACGCACACCTAGAGGTGGTCCGGAGAAATGCCATCACAATTTTGATCCTCCACGGAAGGGACAAACTTTTGGTATATACTGCCACTCACTGCCAGGACCTCCTTGACACCAAAAATCTCCGAACTTCATTCCATTATTTCTTTTTAGTTTCTTGGAAATAGCTCAAACGATTTTTATAATGGTTTAGGATTAGGGATTTTTTTAAAGGGGAAAAATCGATTGGACTTATCCTCATCTTCAGGAAAATTCACATTCGCTGTTAACCCTTCATCCGACATTTGCAACATATGGTAGGAATTGGTTAACTCAAATGGAGAAAACGATTTTATAAAAGTTTGGAATTAAGGATTTTTTTGAGAGAAAAATCAATTAGACTTATCTTCATCTTCAGAAAAATTCGCTTTCATTATTAACCCTTTTCGGCTGTTTTCAAAATATGGCAGAAATAGGATTTGCATGGAAATGTATGTAATGATTATGATGTAAATTTAGGATTAAGAGTTTTCGGGGGAGTGAAAAATCGATTGGACTTTATGTCCAAGAAAATTCTCGTTTGTCGTTTACCCTATATCCATCAATTGCAAAATATTGCAGAAACTGGATTTACTCGGGAATGGATATAACTATTCTGCTTGAAGTTAAAAGCTTCTTAGAGTGAAAAACCGATTGGACTTACTTTCAACTTCATGATAATTCATTTTCTTTGTTCACCCTTTATCTGCCGGTTGCAAAATGTGGCAGAAATTGAGTTTGCTCGGAAATGGACATAATGATTTTGATAAAAGTTTGGAGTTAAGAGTTTTTTAGGGAGAAAAATTGATTGGACTTAAAAATTCGTGTTAACCCTTTATCCGACGATTGCAAAATATGGCAAATTTGGTTTACTCGAAAATGGATACAGTAGGACCTCGATCCATTGTTTTTCATGGGGTGCGTGAAAAAAAAAAAAAAAAAAAAAAAACTAGTATGTTGTGGCCACCACAAGACTTTCTTCTATATTTACCTATACATATTCAATCAGTAACAATATTTAAAAAAAAAAAAAAAAAAAAAAAAAAAGTACGATTTTTTTTTTTTTTCCCTAAGTTTTTTTTTTTTTTTTTTTTTTTTTTTGTTAAAAGTAAAAAAAAATGATAACTTTGTTTTAAATTATCACAGATTTATAGTTCAACCATTCGTTTTAAAGGTATTGACGAGACCTTTCGAAAGATACCCATCTTGAAAATTTATCCCCACCGGGGGGGAAGCGATGCCCCCCCATGCAGAAATTTTTTTTCCTAGTTACATACTACTATTATCAATAATTCATATTAATTTTACAATCGCAAGTTTAAAACAACTCTAATTATGCACATTTATACGAATTTTTGTCCTATGCTGCCATGTTAAAAATTTAGATAAAATGCTATCACAGCGCCACCTGTTGAGCTATTGATCCCCAAACATAATCAGCACCAGTTTATGTCGGGGACCAACTAAATACCAAGTTTGGTTAAATTTCGTTAAAAAAAAAAAAAAATTGCGATATTTTTCTGTTTTTTTTTGTTAAAAGTAAAAAAAAATCGATAACTTTGTTTTAAATTATCACAGATTTATCGTTCAACCATTCGTTTTAAAGGTATTGACGAGATCTTTCGAAAGATACCCATCTTGAAACTTTGCCCCCCGGGTGGGAACCCCCCCCCCCCGGTGGGGGGGGGGGGAACCGATGCCCCCACATGCACAAATTTTTTTTCCAAGTTAACTATTACTATTATTAACGAGACCTTTCGAAAGATACCCATCTTGAAAATTTACTTCCCCGGGGGGGGGGGGAGGACCGATGCCCCCACATGCACAAAATTTTTTTCCTAGCTAACTACTACTATTATCAATAATTCATATTAATTTTACAATCACAAGTGTAAAATAACTCTCTTTATGCCCATTTATACGGAATTTTGTCCTATGCTGCCATGTTAAAAATTTGCATAAAATGCGATCACAACGCCACCTATTGAGCGATTGATCCCAAAATCTAATCAGCACCAGTTTATGTCAGGGTGCAACTAAATACTGAGTTTGGTTAAATTTCATTCATTGGTTCGTGAGATACAGCGTCCACAAAAAAATGATACAGACAGACAGACAGACATTTTCTAAAAACTATTAATTCGTGTTCTCCATATCCCAAAACATGTAAATCCATCAAAAAGTGGACTTCGAAAATTTTCGCGAATCCAATACTTTCTCTATATTACATATAGAAGAAAGTAATAAATGAAAGTTTTAGAACATTCAGTGATATTTATTTTAAAAAATCAGTAATTTTATGTCGGGTTTTATGTTTATTTTATAAATTAAACAGGAAGTTTTCCATATTTACATTATTTTTTTAGTCCTTTTCTGTAATTTCATTTGCGCATATAAAAGTTCGTGCATTTTCAAACGCCGTAATTACGTCAAATACACTTGCATTAGCGTACCCTTTTTTTTCTTCACAATTATTTTCATTTTTTGGAATCGCATATTTCTTTTATGCTTTAGAATACCGCTTGTCAGAACATTTTGAATGCAAATACTAAATGTCGCATCAGAAACATCATCTGCTACACACAACCCGTCTTCATGTACATTATCAGCTTTATTATAATTTTCTTACCCTTCTGTTTGATATATTTAATTTTTTTTTTTTTTTTTCTCACATAACCGCATTTTCTGGATTACTGAAGAAGTTATTTTCTTGCCATGCTGAAATTACAAAATGAATAGGCTGCAGATAATCCGGAGATATGGCATCACAATTTTAATCCTCCATGGGAATGGGGAAAAGAGTTATTTTACGATGAAAGAAGTAATTTCAGTTTATATATGCCATATGGAACTGCTTGACCTTCAGGAAAAAAATTTTATAAGGTCAGAAGAAAAATTTTACAGTGATAAATGTGGGTAAACGACTTTTTGAAGAAAGGTACGGGCGGGTTTTGTTAACATTATTTAAATACAATTTGTGCAGGGACCATAGAAATAAAACGTGTGATTTTTATTTGGTAGGTGGTGTGAATTCTTTCTTCATAACAGCCGTGAAGATAATCAGAAGAAGCGTTTTGTCGCAAAAAATACCACAGGCAAGCGAAATCTTTAATGCAATCATTTAATAGAAATCCAAGTCAACATATGTCTTGCAATTTCAATAACACATAAATTCCTTTGAAGAAATTGACAGTACAAATAGTCACCCGAAACATCCAGAAGAAAGTTTTTTATGTATAATATATGGAAGGATGAGTATGAATTAACATTACAGGTACGGAATGGACATGGGGAGAGAAGCAAATCAACAGACGTCTTAACAGGAACAGCGAAGAGGCAGAAGTGATGAAATTGTTGGCTGGATACATTACACAAAACCACAGAAAAAAATGAAGCCAAGACAACGCCCAACTTTTTCAGTTACAGCTAATTTAGTGTAACTTTTTAAAATATATTGGCGATTGATTTCTTAGCCAAAAAATCCGTTATCAGTTCGTGAGAATCTGGCAAACCAACCTTAACTCTTGACCACAAGAATTTTATCGTTAAATTTTTATTCATAGACTTTAGTCGAAAAGTATACGCGATTTCTATTTTTAAGTAACAGATGTGAGATCTGTTCAATGTTCAAAAATGACATCAGGAAACATTTTATTCTGTTTTATTTAATTGAGATGAAACGAATTGTTCTCCACAGAATTAAGCGATTGAAAGATCATCGCTTGCTTTTATTATTATTATTTCTTTTAAATGAAAGGAATAGTATGGCTTGCTCTTTTTGTAAGAAGGAATAAAGAATGAAACCGCATATATTAACTCGCTTTTTATACAGATAGAAAATGAATTGGGAAAGAATTAAATTTATCAGAAATGTAATACATAATTTAGAATATGTGATTTTCGATATCACAAAACGATCAATGCGGGAATAATAGATTGGGGTTTCACTGTATAATAATTTTGGTAAAAATTTAGGTTTAAAGTATTCTGCAGATGGCAAACTCATCTGATTTAGGATCATAGTCAGGAAAAACAGCCTTAATTGTTAACCCTCAGTCTATCCACCAAAAAATGCGGCAGAAACGTGTTGTGATCGAGAATAGTTGAAACGAGTTTGATAAAAACTTAGTGTTAACCCTTTCTGCGTCTGTAACAAAAAATGGCAGAAAGTGGTTTATCTAATGAATCTAACGACAGTTATTAAAACTTGGAGTTAATGTTTATTTATAGAAGACAAACTTATTCTCATGGACGGACTTATCTTCATGGAAAAATCTTGGTCCTTATGACCATCTGACTTATCCTCATAGGAAAAATCGCATTTGGTGTTTATCCTAAATCGGCCGCTTGCAACATGCGAAATTGGTCTTATACGAAAATGGACCTAACAATTTTAATAAAAACTTGTTAAGGGACTTTTGCAAAGACAAACCTATCTGACTTATCTACATATTCAGAAAAACTTGCATTCGTCATTAATCCTTACTCTACCTGTTTCAAAATATGACTGAAACTCGATTTTCTCGGAAATGGATCAAGCGATTTAAAAAAAACATAGGGTTAAGTTTTTTTTTTAATGTGAAACCAATCTGGCATATCCTAATTTTTAGGGAAATCAGTGTTCAGTGCTATTTAACCTTCACTCCGCCGTAATAAATGGCAGAAACTTGGTTGTTTGGTTGGGTTTAGCGTCGCACATGTACTTGCACAATGGGTAATTGGTGACACTCTGGGACGCACTCCTAAGGATAGTCCGGAGACATGCCATCACAATTTTGGATCCTCCATGGAGGGGATGGTTCCTCCGCTTCCTTTGTTTTCTTGAAGACTGCTTGAATGGTTTTGATAAATATTTAAGGACATGACAATTCAAAATTAATTTTCTTTATCTTCAGGGAAGTTAACGTTCACAGTTAAACTTCAATCTGCCCACTGCAAACTATAACAGAAACTTGGTTTTCTGGGAAATAGCTCTAACGATTATGATAAAATCTTAGTTTTAAGCTTTTTTGAAATAATCCATCTGCCTTATCCTCCTCTTCACGGAAATTTGCGTTCATTGTTAACCCTCACATCGCTGCCCGTAACAAAGTATGGCAGAGACTTGGTTTTCTTAGAAATTACTTGAATGATTTTAATAAAAATTTCGATTTAAGTCTTCTTTTTTGAATTCATAAGTCAATGTGAATTTTAATCTAAAAAATCTGCCCATCACTTTAGAACTATTATCTTTCATCGGTAACATTTCTTCGCCCGCGAAAAAATTGCAGAAACTTTGTTTTACTTGAAAATACTCAAATCGTTTTGATAAAAATTTAGAGTTAGTGTGTTGTTTTTGAGAGACAACAGCTCTATCAAATACCCTCGCCTCATCTTCAATATAACTAGCGTTCACTGGTAACCCGCACTCCGCCCGGTAGAAATATGGTACAAACTTGATTTTCTTGGTTCTTGGTCGACTGAATCGTTGAAACGATTTTGAAAAAAAAAAAAAAAAAAGAAAAAGAAATATATATTTATATATATAGAGAGAGAGAGTTAAGGTTTTTTTTAGATGAAACACCGGTTTTACTTATCTTCTTCTTCGGAAAAATTAGCCGTCGCTGGTAACCCGTGTTTTGCGCAGAACAAAATAGAACAGAAATTTTATTTTCTAGGAAAGTGCGAAACCTGTTTAGATCAGAAAATATAGGTATGGTTTTGAGATGATACTTCGATTTAAATTTTCCTGATCTCCAGGAAAATTAGCTTTCATTGATAATCTGCGCTTCGCCGAGGGCAATCAAATAAAAATTTCAGGAAAGAAAACACTGTATTTACCCTATGAACAATGAGACCGAGTGAACTCTGTCATCCAAGTATTAAATCGATAAACATCTTTAAAAAGGAAAATTATAAAATATTCGGGGATTAATACTTATTTCATTCAATAATTATTTCATGACGATTTTGATATTTTCGATTTTAAGGTGGGATGGGGAGAAATAGATTTTATGAGAAATTTTTCACAAAATCTGAATTCTACCAAAAAAGGCACAAAGGTGTGGAAAACGGCTGTGTGTCTTTTGAGTATTTCCTAAAATCTAGTTTAGGTTTTATGTGATTTTTTATTTTATTTTATTTTTTATTTATTTGTAGGGGGGGGGGTCAAAGTGGAGAAACCCCTTTTCGAGTTAAATTAGTCCTCGAAAATTTATGGGCGTTGCAGACACAAATTTTGGTGTGTGGGTTTGTTATGCGCATTCAACACCTACTGCGACAGGTCCCTCGTTGTCCTTTTAGGGGCGGAAATTTTTAGAAGCAAAAAACACGTTTCTAAGCATAATTCTACTCCAAATTATCTCAAGAAGGCAATTTTCGGTGCATAAGTTGATTATGTGTATCCAACACACACTACAAAGGAATTTTGTGAAATCCCCCTTACCTCTAACATATACTTTGATGGAATTTTGTGAAATTCTCCTTTCATGCGCGAAGGGTGAAATGCAAAACATAATTTAAAGTGTAAGTCTGTTCTAAATTACCCCAGGAAGGTGATTTATTATTATTATTACTGTGTGTGTGTTTAGGTTGGTTTTGGGGTCAGGGAATTGATTGCACTTACTTTCGTGGCTATAAAGTTAACTTTTTCACGCCGGGAGGGAGGGGCAAATGCACGCTTACCGTTCAAGCCGGCATTCTCTTTCGCAAGCGTTTGTCCAAGGTTTTTTGCTATTAAGCTTAAATCTATGAAATTATCGAAATATGAACACATTGTTTCTGTAGAGTATATAAACGGATATGCTTTTATATTTTTAATTAATACTTTATTTACTTAAGATATTTCTTGTTTAAATACATTTATTTACACTTTTTTTTTTTTTTCAAGTATTTACTTACCATTTAATGACTTTTGACATTATTCTTTTGACAACTAAATGTTTTTCTTAAAATTATTTTTTAGTGTAAAAATTTTTGAAAACAGGGATCTACATACAGGCCTACGTCACACTTATTGTACTCGTAATAACTCATTTGCCGTTTCGGAAGATTTTTGTGACAAATGATGATGGGAATGTGAACAAACGAAGCATCATCGTCTTACTGTCTTAGTAGTTTCTTTTGAACAAATATAAAGGTGACATTATCACTACACTCAGTGTCTGTATTAGAATCAATATCTGAAATATTTTGAATTATTCCTGCTATTTCAAGTTTAGTTAAACATTTTCGACACTCGGCATTGTAACGATGAAAAAAGAAAATTTTCATGTCTGAAGATCTAATTATCGATTAAAAACTGGCAACTGCACTGCAAACCCAAATATCCAATGCTGTAGCGAAAATAAATCCCTCCTACTTATTAGAAACAAAGAAACCTTGTGCTCATTTAAAGATACGTCATAAAGTAAAAGTATGCAATTTGGAAACATTCCTTTACCCTTATGTTTCAACAACCAAAATACTCATGCATATGAAGCACGTTATTCTCATTTCGAGTAGAAGGCCAAACTAGATGTTTCATGTATCTCAAATCCTACACCGTGTCCCAAAAGTTTAGACAATGAATAAAATTTGCATTAACATAAAAAGTAATAAGGTACAATTAAAATTCGTGAGATAGGTAATAAATAAAAACAGTTTTGCTGATATACACATATAAATTATAATTAAAGGTTTGAAATTATAAAATGTACATTAAATTATATAAAAATACGTTGTCCCAAAAGTATAGACAACTGTATGTGTTTTTAGTTTTACATTTATAAAAGTAACTAAAAACTTACTTTTAATATTTAATTGTATTGCCACGACACTTTATAACATCAAATACACGTTGTTCCATAGAATTAATTATGCATTGCATTACAGAAGGAAATATTTCATACCACACTCACTTTGTCAATTGCAGTTTTTAAGTCATTTACACACGTATATTGCTCTCCATTTTCATATATTTTACGAGATAAGATCCCCCATATGTTCTCCATGGGATTCAAATCCGGACTAAGTGCTGGCCAGTCTTATAGTGTGATATTGTTTAGCATAAATCATGTTTTCGTTGATCTGGGGGTATGGATGGAGGCCTCATCTTGTTAGAAAACACAGTCCGGTTCCGCTAGCAAATCCATAATTGGCAGTAAATTGGTATGTAAAATATCCTCTGATAATCCTCTGATTTCATTTTTCTGTCCGTAAATCCTAGAAATGTTTGACGGTGGAAACAAAACCCTCCCCGCGTCATTACGGATCCTCCGCCTTGTTTCCTGCTGAAACAGTTCTTCGGTTCTTTTCTTAGGTCATACCAGTAAAATTTATAACCGTCAGGGCCGTCCAAATTTCATTTCTATTCATCACTGAAGATGACTGAAAGCCACTTTTCACCGTTATACTTTCTAGCCCACTTTAGACATGCATCTTTATTTCTCTGCTTTAAGCAAGGTTTTGCTTTCATTCTCCTGTAAACAATGTGTTTTGAAGTTTTAATATTTCTGTGTACAGTACTTTTTGAAATTCTAGAAGTTGATGCAATTGCATGCACAGATAAATTATCAACTGAAGACTTTTTTAATAGCATTCTATCATCACGCAACGTTGTTTTCTTCGGTCTTCCGACTCGCTTTCGAGTATTCTATGTTCAACCTGATCTCAAAACTCTATAAATACTGCTCAAGGATCTCTTTATTCTTCTCGATATTTGTACAGGATTTTGTCCTTGCACTTTTAACTGTAAAATTTTAATAATTTTATCTTTAAAAATTTCTTTAGAGCGTGGCATTTTTATCAGAATACGCAGGAAACGTCTTTTCCGAATCACAAACAAAACGATACATCGAACTCATTAAAATATCATGCTAAAAATATAGCAGACGATATTTCAATTAAAGGAAAAAATTAGAGCGTGTTCAGTAGAGCGCCCGAGATGGATCAATGCGACCGGGCGATGACGTCACTGATCCTGGACCGACCGGTCTTGGATCGGGCCAGGAATCTACTGAACGCTTTGGAACAATTTTGACGTGATAGGAGCAGCGCCATCTATCTAATTTGACCTGTATTAGCAAGTTATATATTGTATTTCTGTTGTTATTTTGTCTGGACTTTTAATACGTAATTCCATAAAATGCTAAACTATATTACGTTTTTTCTTTAAAAAAAAAAAAAAAAAAAAGGAAAGAAAGATCTTCTATGTAATAACAGTTTTACTTCTTTCTTATTAATGTAGAATTTTGTACTCTGCTAACAAAAAATAAGAAGCTATTAATTGATTGTACTGATAAATTACTAATATACATTACTTTGGTTATGATTTTTCTAAATTCACGTATAAATTTTAATCATGAAAATGTTAAGAATGTTACGTTACATTTATTTTTAAAGGAGCAGAGAAGATTTATCTTAAATGAGCACTTAAAACACCTTTCTTTCTCTTCGAATTTTATTATGAACAGAAATGTACAACAAAAACGTTTTTGAAAAAAAAAAAAAAAAAAAAAAAAAAAAAAAATTATATAAAATATGAAATATGCTGTTCAGTTAATATAATGGATTTATATAAAAAATAATCTTATTTTCTTCTTCGATTTATGAAGCAATACAAAGAGCTTTTTCTCTTATTACCGACTGAATATTAAAATAAACTAGCAATGTAAACAACACTGCATAATTTTATAGCTACTTTTTTTACAGTCTGTTTTGTTTATTAAATTTAATAATTGACATCTTAAACTTATTTTTACCTAAATTAAAAATATGTGGAAGGATTTTAATTTATTTACTTATAGTTAACTTATTGTTTTAAAGGTAAAAAATACAATACTTTTCTATTTGTAAACAAAAAACAATCGCATGAATGAAAAGCTTTGTCTGAAAAAAAAAGAAATATAATTTTTCCCAGCTTATTTTTATATATTAAATTAACAAAATATGATAGCGTCCGAATTAAAAAAAAAATATTTTTTTGTTTCAATTAAAATTGTGTAAATTTTTGTTTTAATTTTATGTTTGAATGTTACGTTCATCAATAAAAAAAATTACGTATCGAAAATCGTTATTACGTAAAAAATCTTTTTTACACAATAAATAAATAAACATAATATAGTTTAGCATTTTATGGAATTACTTACCTTATTTTCTACAGCACAAACAATGCATATAAATAGGTACATCTGTATTAATCCTCAGCTAATCAAACAAATAAACAATCATTGTCAAAAACAGATGTTCATTGTTCAGGTTTTCACTGCGTAATGTCAATAAGAGCCTGATTTTCAACCTATTGCGCATTTGATCCATCACGTGACCAAATGGATCAAGAAATTTTTCTGGGCTTTCTGATCCACGACCGGTCGAGATCGGTCCATTCCACTGAACGACGTGACTCTGGATCGGTCGACACCACTGAACGCTTTGGCTCGGAATCTTTCGACCGGTCGTGGATCGGGCGCTCTACTGAACACGCCCTTATTCTGCATTTATAGACTCAGACGACTGTAAAAATATTTTATTCTGCGAACAAAAATGTAAAAGAAAACATGTAACGATATATTGTGTCTATACTTTTGGGACAGCACATTTTTATATAATTTAATGTACATTTATAATTTCAAACATTTGATCATAATTTATAAGTGTACATCAGTAAAACCGTTTTTATTTATTACCTATCTCATGAATTTTAACTGTACCTTATTACTTTTTATGTTAAGGCAAATTTTATTGATTGTCTAAACTTTTGGGACACGGTGTATGGACATACAAAGCCATCTTGCACAAAAAATTATAGTTTTTTAAACGTTCCAGAACGCTGACACAAATATGCAACGGCCGGGCCGGGGGTGATCAAGAAATTATTTTGAAAACGTCGGGAAGACAAAATGTTAGATCGCGCCCATCACAAATGCTCCAGCTTGCTCCTTCTGTTCTCCTTTCTTCAAGTGCTAAGCGAGAAGGAAGGTCTCAGAAATTGAGAGCAGCGGTGCTTCCTTCTATTAACGGTTAATTTAAACAAACATTTTAAGAGAATTTTTATTTTTATTTTTTCCTTCTTTTAAAACATTTTTTTTTTTAAATAATGAAAATCTCAGAATCAGAGTTATTTTACTCTAAAGTCAACTTCCACCAATTAAAATATATATAGGATTTAGCACGGCCCTACTAGATCACTCCTCGGCGCCAACGCGCTAACGTCGTGAAAGCGGCCATAACAATCGACGATTTTTCCGGAATCAAATGCATTGGAAGTTAGGGTTAGCGCACAGCGCCGCCACGGCAGAACTAACTTAGTTTTGTATATGAAGCTGCATAAGTTTTTTCCGTTTGTAGAGCATTTAAATTGATTTAATTAAATTTAAAATACAGTCTTCCGATACGCAGAAATATATGAATCATAAAAATAATTGTGGCAATAATTTTAAACCAATTCATTGAAAAATAATAAATGATATTAGTCGTTTTCTCCTAAATAAAATATACTCTTCTTCAAATTTTTGTTTTGCGTGAAAGAAATGAAATAAGGACTAGAAAGAAAGTAAAAAAAAAAAAAAAAAAGAAAACAATCATTTAAGATTTTTTTTAAAGGAAAAAAAAATTAAGAGGAGACAGATCCCTACCCTTTCTTTATGAATAGCAAGGTACATAAATAGTCCACAATTTTACAAGATACAATGCTTATTTTCACGTTTGTTTACAATTGAAATCGATAACACAAACTGATTTTCAGGGTTGGCAGAAAGTTTATTCCACGGCATGCATTGATCTTTGCAGTTTTGTTACGGCCGCTTACGACGTTGGCGCCGAGGAGTGATCTAGTAAGGCCGTGGATTTAGAAACAGATTAAAATAAATATTTAAAAGTGTAGGAGGTCCTCATTAATAAAAATATTAATGGATTATCAAAGTTTCTTTCCTTTTTTTTCCAGAAATTTTACTTCAACAATATTTTTTAGAAATTTTGTTTGTACTTTTATTTATTTTGTATAAAATTTCTCTACAGATATTTTTAATATTATTTCAAGATATACTTTTAAAATTTAAAATAAGAGAGATGTATGAGATATAATAATTCCATAATAATTTTGTTAGCATTTTGGGAATTTCTGTATATTAGTTTTTCCCATCAAATACTTCGTATGAAAGATTCAAATATATACAAATTAAGTAGAAAATTGATTTTACATTAAATTATATACACTTTTGTATACTGCATGTAAAACTGTTTATTACAATTTCCAGTAATTTACCATATTAAGAAAAAAATAAATGAAATATTTCTGTTTTAAATTCCATTACATTATTATCAATAAATTTTAAAGAAAGTAAATTTAAAATAATTTAACTTTCACATATTAAACTATGCATATGTTATATATTATTAATGACACAGAAAATTACAATTTTTCCTGGCAAGTATTTGCGATAGTCCCACCAATACTAAATGAGAATTTTATTGAGTTTTAAAAAGTACTTAAATGTAGACATCTAAAAAAATTGAGCAAATGAAAGTTAATGCTTATCACTAATAAACATTAAGAGGATGAACTTATTTTTCTATGTTGACATCTGTATGCGAATTTTATTTTTTATCGGTATTGTATTACTACAAGGTACCTGTACAGTCGCAAAAACATTTTAGTTAATTTTTTTTTTTTAAATAAGTTTTCAAGTCGCATTCATGACTTCAACTGTTAAATAGTAATAATAATAATAATAAAGTAACATAAACAGGAAGCATTAATTTACTTCTAGGCATAAGTTTAATATATTCTAATTATTATATATTATAGTTTATGGCTGCTACAAAGACTTTTCTTTATTTTTATATGGAAAAGAAATAAGTAATATTATAATCAAATGATAAATATTTGAAATTTATTTAAATCAGTAATGGGCTATAGCTATTCATATAGCTATACTTTAAATATTAATCCCCCTCCCCCCCCCCACTTTTTTTTTTTTTTTTTTTTTTTTTTTTTTTTTTTTTACATTGTGACATTTTATTTTATCAAAATAATACACTTCTTAAAAAAAAAAAAAAAAAAAAAAAAAGTAAATTAATAAACATAATTAATGTAATATTTTAAAGTGTTTTTTTCTCCCTCATTAAAATTGTCGAATAATAAATTACATTATTAAACTGTTTGCCTCCATAAAATTTTTAATATTTTATGAAGTCTTAAATAATTTTTAAATGCGTTATAATGTTGCTTTTAAAAACTATAATAATTAGAATATACCACACCATGTCTAAGAGCAAATTAATGCTTTCAGTTTATTTTATTTTTATTTATTTATTTAACAGTAGGAGGAATAAATGTAACTAAAAATATATAAAATAAAATAAATCATTTTTATGACTCATATAGTAAGTACAATATTTACATATAATACTAAGATAGAATTAAATTTTGATACAGTTAGCTACTTCTAAATTAGATATTAATAATAAAATTGTAAATATTGACAAGAAGGAAGGGGAGATGATAAACAGCTTAATTGATCCTCTTAATGTTTATTAGTGATAAACATTACCTCTCATTTGCTAAGTTTATAAGATGTCCATTTTTAAGCACTTCTTTTTTACATCCAATACAATTCTAACTGAATATTAAACAAAATATCTGAAATATTTGTTAGAAATTTTTTTTATGCATTATTTATTTATTTGTTATTATTATTATAAGTGTCATCATTATTATTTGTCTAGATATAATATATAGAATTGAAATTAAATCAAGTTTATTTTCTTTAAAATTTACTGATGATAAATTTAATTTATCATTATTTATTTATTTATTTTATTTTATTTTTAGGCATGATTATAACTAGAAAATATATAAAATAATATAAATAAACTGTTTTTGTTAAGATATTTCAATTTACAACTAATATGTTATTATTATTACATTTTTAAATAAATTAATTCAAAATAGTAATAAGCAGTCTTATATGAAGGATAGGAAAATATACATAGTTTAATATAAAACTAATTTTCTACATAATTTGTATCAATTTGAAAATTAAATTTTGATACAGTTAGCTACTTCTAAATTAGATATTAATAATAAAATTGTAAATATTGACAAGAAGGAAGGGGAGATGATAAACAGCTTAATTGATCCTCTTAATGTTTATTAGTGATAAACATTACCTCTCATTTGCTCAGTTTATAAGATGTCCATTTTTAAGCACTTCTTTTTTACATCCAATACAATTCTAACTGAATATTAAACAAAATATCTGAAATATTTGTTAGAAATTTTTTTATGCATTATTTATTTATTTGTTATTATTATTATAAGTGTCATCATTATTATTTGTCTAGATATAATATATAGAATTGAAATTAAATCAAGTTTATTTTCTTTAAAATTTACTGATGATAAATTTAATTTATCATTATTTATTTATTTATTTTATTTTATTTTTAGGCATGATTATAACTAGAAAATATATAAAATAATATAAATAAACTGTTTTTGTTAAGATATTTCAATTTACAACTAATATGTTATTATTATTACATTTTTAAATAAATTAATTCAAAATAGTAATAAGCAGTCTTATATGAAGGATAGGAAAATATACACAGTTTAATATAAAACTAATTTTCTACATAATTTGTATCAATTTGAAAATTTCATACAAAGTATTCGATGTGAAAAATTAATATAAAGGTAATAAAAAAAATATAATAAATATGATTTTGGAATTATTATATCTCATACATTTCTGTTATTTTAAAAATGTATCTTGAAATAATGATATTTTTAAAAATATTGTTAAAGTAAAATTCCTGAAAAAAAAAAAAAAAAAAAAAATGATAATCCATTAATATTTTTATTAGGGAAAACTTCCTACACTTTTAAATATTTATTTTAATCTGTTTCTAAATCCTACATATTTTTTAACTGATAGAAGCTGACTTTCAAGTAAAATAACTCCGATTCTGAGATTTTCATTATTTTAAAAAATGTTTTAAAAGAAGGAAAAAATAAAATAAATAAATAAAAATTCTCTTAAAATGTTTGTTTAAATTAATCGTTAATAGAGGGAAGCACCGCTGCTCTCAATTTCTGAGACTTTTCCTCGCGCATGCTCATTAGTAGAAGGAGCAAGCTGGAGCATTGGTGATGGGCACGATCTAATGTATTGTTTAATAGATCCTATGCTCTTGCAGCAGTACGGATACAATTGGCCAGTGCAACTGTCATATCTATTTTAGCCTTGTTTATGACTTGCCTTGTCAAGGGGATAGGGAGGGGGTGGTATTCATTCTAGTCTGGTTCATATCATTTTGATTTCACGCAAAAAATCCGAATCAGCAAAGTCTGTTGAGTTTAGTACATGCTTGTGCAGTTTAGTATCGCGAATCTCATTATACTTATATGTTATTTGCATCAACATTAAAATATTGGGAAAGACAGAGCAAAATTCCAAGATTCCTGGTTAGAAAAGGTATATGACAGTGCTTTGATGAAATAATTAGCTGTGAATAGTGATATTTATTCCTCTAAATGCACTTTGTGTTGTGAAACTTTTTGGATTTCAAACAGTGACATCAAACAAATGGAAGCACACCATAAAGGTTAAAAACATCCTTTGAAATTCAGTAAAAAATTTTAAAATCAGGTATTTTTAGTGTGCTACGACAACCAGCATCAGATAATGAATGAATCCCTGAACTGAACCATCAGAATCAAGTTGTGTAAACTGAAATTCTATGGGCTTTACATGTAGCTAAACCTAAGCATGACATTTCAAAATATTTTGAAAAGTGATATAGAAGATATTGCCTCAACTAAATTAACATAGGTGTTTGAGAGTAATAATGGGCAAAATAAATGCCAATTCAATATATATGCCCGATACTAGTCAAGTGAATTTAATATGGTGACCTCTAGTTATCTTAAAATAGTATTTACAGTACTTGCTGTATATTCTTAACTTATTTTCATTGTAGATGCAATTTTTACATATTTTATGAATTGTTGATACTTCTTGTTATGCTAAACTTGGTCCGCTATTCCTGAATCGCAGACAAAATTTGTTTTGCTGTGAATAGATACAGAAAATGTTGCTGCTGATATAAAGTTGAATTTCAAATTCAGTGTTTCATTGAATCAAGTAAAAGTAATCATTTGAAAAATAACACTGAAAATGTGGAAAATTTTTGCAAAGTGGATGATTTTATATAAAACATAACTTTTGTGAAGAGGCCCATTCTATAGATTTTAATTTTGTGAAGCGGTCCATTTTATAGATTTAAATCTATTTTGTAAAGAAACACCAAAAGGGCCCCAATTTTCACTTGCTTCAGCCCTTAAATATAAAAAACACATATTTCTAATTTTAATAAGTCAGTTATTACGTATTTAGAAGTTTAACAAAATCATCAGTTTGTTCTTAAATTTTCCCTAAAATTTTAAGAAAATTTCCTAAAATTCCTCCCTAAAACTTTGAAAAGCCCTACTACTAGCCCTGGATTGAAAACATAAACATTTCATTCCAAAGGATGATATTTATACAATAAATATCCAACTAATATACTAATTAAAAGGAAAATGATAAATATTCTATCATAATTTGAAGTCAAATTTGTTTTCAAATGGCTAAATAAAGTATCTGATGTAAGATAAAGATATTAATATGTTGCAGCGGGATAGATTTCACATCTGTCATCCTTGGTGGAAAAAAAAATCGTCAAATTATCTGGCGAACATATTTAATTCCTTTCTAAAATCATGGTTATTTTAACAACGTATACTAAGAAAATAATCAATAATATGAAACAATATTTCATACAATACATATTACGAAAATATAGATCTGGCATATATATTTTCGTATTACATTTTTGATCGCCAAATAAAAAAAATGCCAAGGACGAAAGAATCTAAAATTTAAAATTTTGTCAATTTGACAGCAAAATAACTCAATCTAACACACGCACATGATAACTAATACATATCTATACCCAAATATGGGGATTAAAATGGGGAAATAATTTTCCTCCATTTTTAATCATTTTTTACAAAAAATTCAATGAGCGATTAGTCGCCAATTGTCCATCTGCGCAGCACTAGTGCCACGTTAAACCCATCCATCCATCAATGGGTGATTAACATAGGAAATATTCAACCTACTTATCATGAAAAACGACAGTTTTTTGAGTGACGCAAGTGGAGGGACAAACGGGACGCTGCGAACTCATATATACGGCTAGTTTGACATCAAAGAGATTTGTAAAAGCCGACACTTAATATCTCAGCAAATATGCCATATTTTGTTCTGATCTTTTCAAAATAATCTTTTATCTTCGGTGTTAATCTATCCTGAAAATTTTACATTTCTACATGTAATATGTTTTGAGATCTGAATCTCAATTTAAAGCCAAAAAGGAAAAATGTAAGGTGTAAGGTTGTAATGGACTCAAATTCTGAAAAAATATCTCTAAAACGGCTCGAAGGATTTTCATATAATTAGTAACTGCAAGTAAAATTTGTGTAAATGTTTTCTTTACGTCACACTACCTCTTTGAGCAAATTTTCACTTAGTTGGATACTATGATACTATGTTTTGGATAGCGTGATGCAAAAGATAAATCAATTTATTGAAATAAATAATTTTACTTTATAATGCAAACTCGGTGAAAGTATAATTATTTGACAGTATATTTGAAAATTAAAAGCACTGTTTAAATGTGTAAATATACTTTATTAGACAAAACAAAAGTAATTTTAATGGTATCTAAAAACATATCTTTTAAAATAACATCGAGGCGCCACTGTAATTTTTATATAATTCCTTTTAAAACTGTTATTTTGAATTTTAAATACGAATGAAAAAGCATCTAGTGAGTGTATTTTATATATCTGCCTGATCTTGAAGTTAAAAATATTACGTTTGCATTATAAATATAAATAAAAGATAAAAGCAAATGATCAAATATGAAAATCTATGTATACTTTAACTAATTGCAAAGCGTCACTTAAAATTTGGTATCATTATTTTTAAGACTCATATTTCAAATTCTTATAGCCATAAAGTAGCGGCGTCACAAACTTTTAAGCCGTTAAGGGTTTTTTGAACTAATTATTTATACGAATGCTAAATATTTGCCTTAAATTTCAGCATTCAAACATTTAATAATTGATTTAAATCATTCTTACCTTAGATAATAATAAAATTTGAACCCACTTCTCTTTTTACATGAAATGTTTGAATGTTAAATATTTGCTTTAAACTTCAGCATTCCAACTTTAAAATATTTAGCAAAAATTAGCTTGTTAATAAATCCACAAAATAATACTTTAAATTGTTTACAATATATCGTTAACATACAATAATGTACAATTGAGGGAAATAATTAAAAAATTTTTCGCTGAAAAAATTGCTTAAATTAAAATTTTATTTATTTTTTTTTTATTTAAATAATTTTCTAAAAAGAATAATATAATTAATATTATTGTATTTCAGTTTCAGTGCATATGTACGGAACTATGTAGAATAGAAAAAATAGATATGCATCTATCTTTTTTTTATTCATAGTTAAATTAAATTTTTCTTTAATTAAGTAAATTTTGTATTATTTTATAGCTAATTTCAAACTAAGCATACAGATGGCAGCACTAATTTTGATCCAATCTTAGATTGATCAGCGAGAGGCAAAAAGTGATGCATTTTTTTTCGGGAAAAGTCCCTCTAATGGCTGCCTTTCCCAGAGTAAATCACACACAGGAATACACACGAATAATTTAGTAAATAAAATTTATGAATAATTTATTTACTAAAGGGGAATAAAAAACTCCAGATACGGTTTCAAATTCATTTTTCTTTTTATTCTTTTTTTTTCAATACTCTCTAATGGCTGATTTTAGAACTTTTTTTCGGCATCAAAATTTTTTGCTCGATAACTACATGGATGTGATCCGCGATTGTAATGAAATGCTCGCCCTCTGGTGGGCTAAGGTGAAATTACAATAAACGTGGTTTAATTCGAATTCCATACGTCCGCCATTGCTTGCCGATATTTAGTTTCACATATATTTATTGAATAAAAATGAATAAATACGGTAAAAAAGATAACACATACTGTTATGTGCTACAATCTAACTCCATAGGATCAAGAAATCCAGAATTGAGCTTCCATTTATTTCCAAATGACAAATTTAAAATTTTAGTTGCTTCGGCTAATGGAAGTAAAGAATTAATCAGATGATTTGAAACTAATATTTGTTCAACTTCAGTTAAAAATCTACTTCCGATCGAACTTTGAATAAACTGAAGTATTTTTTCCAAAAGCAATCAATTTTCCATGATGTAATGGCGGAGAAATTATAGTACGAATATTAAGTAGAATAACAAAGAACACTAATGGAACACACGTGTCTATAATGTTTACAAACAACTGCAGTGCTGAGAAAGCGCCATCTATCGATCATTACAATCGCGGATAGATCTATTTATTATTTATATTTTCGACCGGTCGTGGATCAAATGTCTCAGGGACCAGTTGGATTGATCGAAATGATCCAGAGGCTGGACTCACCCGTTTACTCAACTCAAGAACGATATCGATATGCATTTCTTTCCAATTCCCATCTTAATCGTTTTCGCATGGTGGAAACTCCATTTTTATTAAGTCCAACTTGGCATTTATCTTAAGATTTATAAAGTTTGAAAAGTATAAATAGGTATATTTTTCTTTTCTGATTATTATTTCATTCTAACAATGTAAATGTTTGTTTACAGCTTTTGTATACAATTGTTCTAATGTTTTGATCACTATATATGTTTTCATACACGTGTTGTTTTTTTGGTTATGACGATACATTATTATAAGATTTTTTAAAAACATATTTTAAAGGTCATCGCTGAATTAAGTCTTGTTGAAGATACATAATTTGTGCTGTCCATCTTGATTTGTCTTATAAATCCCCCTTCTTTCGAATGAGGTAACTATGTAAACGCAGTTTATCCTATTTCTAATGAGAGTATAGTATATGGAGTTGGATGTCCTATGTGACAATTTTTAAAAATATAAGTAACTTTGGAAAGTACTTGTGTGCAATTGTATCGTAAATATTTAACATTCATTGTAATTGGTAGGTATTTTCTTTGTAGTTAATTTTTAAAAACATCTCTTTAATTTTTAAGCGATTTTACACAAAGTTCTGATTTTATTTCTAAAATTATATGGTGGTTTTACATATTATTAAAATAACTTGCAATTAAAAACATACGTGATTTAAATTTTGTATTTAAGTATATAAGAGGTTCACATGATTGTTCAAGTTACATACGATAAGTTTGCATCAAGAAAACAGTGATTTGTTTTCAAAATTTGCCTGATAAATGCTAGGATTTCTTATGCAAAACACCGCCTATGAAAGGCATATCACCCAGAACCAGACTCAGGTCCTTACAGTTGTCGATTGGTTGTTATCTATAGACCAGTGGCGGATTTAAGGGCGGGGGGGCTAGGGGCGGAAGCCCCCCCCCCCAAAAAAAAAAAACGCTGACATTCACAATTGAATATTGCAATTGCAAATTTTTTATTGGTCTAGAATAACACTTTGAAAAATCTTAGCCACCCCCAAAAGTCAAGTTCTGGATCCGCCACTGCTATAGACCACATTTTTTTTTTTTCATTTATAATTTGTGTATCCTTATTGTGACACAGCTTCAGTGTGAAACCCCTCTTGACGACTTTAAATTTTTCTTGCCTTTTTGATGATAAATTGAAATGGCGATAACAACTGAATGAGTAAAGACCTTGATGAGAAACTCTAAGCTACTTTTGTGCCAAATTTCAAATTTCTCCAATAGATCACCATACTAAAGCTGTGCCATATCTATAAACATTTGCTATATTGTGCTTTAAGTACATTATATGTTAAATTGTGTTTATTACTCATATCACATGCAATCTATGTTTCAGATAGAAATGACAGATACATGGGATGAAGCCAGTCCTGTTCCTGTTCAGGAATTACCGGAAATTAAATTATTTGGTAAATGGAGCTCTAGTGATGTACAAGTCAGTGATATCAGTTTAACTGTAAGTATATATTTTTATAGCTTGGCTTTATGTTTATAGGGAATTTGTTACAGGGTTGGTTTTTGACACGACAGGTGTGAAAAATGGGAACTATAATGTAAATCCTGTGGTAAAATTAAGGCAACACAGTGACATTGTCACAGGAAAGAATTTCCAGAAAGGTTTACTCATAAAAATTAAAGATTCTTAATTTCAGTAGAAAACAGAAACTCATATACCTTTTTATTTAAAAATTCTTCTGCAGTATACTATTAATAATGCTTATTAATATCTTTATAATTAAATGTACGTACGTGTAAATTAAAAAATGTTTATTATGAAATAACATCTTGATCTTGCAGAAAAGTTTTGTAGGAGTGAGGCTTGTTGCAGAAAGCAAAAAAATATTCTGTCACAGGAAATTTTACAAAGAAAGGAAAGAACACATCTGGGTGGACCACTCCTATTTTTGATTGGTCTAGATTTAACTACTTTGGTGGTGAAAGTTAGCCAGTTTTTTTTTTTAGTAAAAACCAATGAATTTTTTTAAAAGGTACAGTCGGTAACAAAAGTCTCCAAACACTAGCGAAAATTCCCATGTAAAAAAAGTACACTTAATACAGTTTTGTTAAATAAATCCTTGTCGAATGTCGTTCTTAGTCAGTGTAAGAACATGATTTATTTAACAAATCTGTATTAAGTGTACTTTTTTTATATAGGAATTTTTGCTAGTGTTCGGAGACTTTTGTTACCGACTGTACTGCATAGATGTTATACTTTTTAAAAGAGCTCTAAAAACTGTTCATTTTTTGTGTGGACACTGTATACCTATACACTGCAAAGTTTTCTTTTAATTAATTAAAATATGGGTTTCATCCTAATGTATACCACAACAAAAGTGGCAATGATGCATTGCGCCTGGCAAATCCATCTGCTGGTCCCGTAAATTCGCTCTCCTCTTGCTTCTCCTAGTGCAATCCATCAGCACTTTCATCTCATTGACTTAGCCACATAACAGGAGCATTAGAATTAGTATGTCATTAGCTTATTGGTTTGGTTTTCGTAACAGAGCCGATTTTAATTTAAATTAATTGAGAATATGCCTTTTGCGTGAGGATGGTGAATTGTTATAGATGGTTTTTATCTTCTCTTCTACTTTTTAAAAAAACTCTGCAGTATCTGTAAGTAAGATTAATTCTAGATTTTACTGTTTTTAAATGGTTTTTTTTTTAAAGTTTAAAACAAACATTTTTCTTTGTATTTAATATATTTTTTAATAAACTTAAAAAAAAAAAAATGTTGGGGCATGATAGCCATTGTTTCAGTATAGATTTTTTCATGCATTTTTTTTTATTCATGCACCATGATTGAGGTGCATTCAGTGATTTATTTATTTAAAATGCTTGCATAGCGATCTTGCATCAAAATACTGACTGTTACAGTACACATTTCATGCATTTTTTGATTCATGCGTCTGAAATTAGGTGTGATTAGTGCCTTTTTTTAAAAAAAAAAAAAAAGCTTGGAAGGCAAGCATACAGTAGCGAGTGTACTGATCGCGGCCTATACAAATTTTCGTTCATTTACTGATTCATGCGTCGCAAATTAGAGGTATCCAGTGATTTATTTTACTTCTTGTTTTAATGCTTGCGAAGCAAGCATACAGCAGCGAGTGTACTGACTGCGGCTTATACAAATTTTCCTGCCTTTCAAATTAGGGGTATCCAGTTATGTGTTTTTTTTTTTTTTTTTAGTTTTAATGCTTGCGAAGCAGGGATACAGCAGCAAGCATACTTACCACAGCAGTTCAGATTTCAGCAGGATACTGCTTGATACCGACCTCTGCAATCTACAGAATGAAAAAAAAGTCTAAATTAATTTTTTTTTTTTTTTAATAATATATATTTAAGTACTATTCTTATTATATTGAATGCAACTTTTGTTGGTGCAATCCTCGTCATCTTGTTGGTGGGATTTACATTTTAAATGGCGTTTAATGATGTTTTTTGTATTTAAAATTCCATTAACGATAAAAGTTTTTCATTTGCAAACGTAAAAATGATCGTTAACGTCAACAATTGCCATCTTGGAAAGTAAATCATGCCCTTGAAGCCGGCGGGGATTGTGCCAACAAAAGTTGCCAAAAAGTGCCAAGGGGTACTGTACAATAGGATTTCACTACTTTTATTTGATGTGAATTTTTTAAAGTATAATTTTAGGTAAAATAGATGTTAATAGTATTAAATAAACATGTATAAGTGGCACACTGCCTTTATCATTGTAAGGGAGGGATGGGACATTTTTAGAGATATATTAATTGGTTTATAAAACTAATATTATAATAATTACCATCAAATTTATATTTTTCCTGCATGATGAAATGTTTCAAATTGCTACCTTGAAACTTACAATGTTGTACCAATAGAAAATAATTTGTAAGAAATATTTTTGTAAAACTGCCCCATCCATTCCTACTCTTCTCTACATACTTTTTTTTTTTTTTTGCCAAGCTTCTAACATCTGTAACCATCGCCAGGACTCATGCATATAATATATGCTGTCTGTTCTCATTATACCTTGCATGAGCTGAAGTTGCCATGAAAACTCATGCTGAAAAGCTTTGTATATTTTAATTTGTAAATTTAATTTTAATAAATATGGACGTATGCTAAAAGTGTTTCTAGCTTTTAGTGCTTTTTAAAATAATTTTTTAGTTTTACATGTTAACATAACTGCTAGAAACTAAATGTAATAAAGTTATAATTATTTTATTCTTGTTTATGTAAGATTAATTTGTTGGTTATTTATTTTCATGTGCCTCTGATAGGATTACATTGCTGTGAAAGAAAAATATGCTAGATATTTGCCACATTCTGCTGGAAGATACGCAACAAAACGTTTTCGTAAAGCACAATGTCCAATTGTAGAACGTTTGACAAACTCTATGATGATGCATGGGCGTAATAATGGTAAAAAACTGATGGCTGTTAGAATTGTCAAGCATGCTTTTGAAATCATCCATCTTATGACAAATGAGGTAAATGTCTATAATTTTTTAAATTACTTATGAATAAAATATTTTGGGTAATTAATTTTGACACACAATATATTAATATATCATTCAGTCAAATGTCAATTAGTTTAATATTGAATGCTGCTGCTTTATTTTTTCTATTGATAGTTGTAGAAACAAGATGCAGTATAATCCACCCCTTGGAGTTTTTTTTTCTTTTTTTAAATTGCATCCAAATTGCCATAAATGGCATTTTTACAGTTGGAAGATATTTGGAAATCAGCATAATGTTGCAGTTTTTTCTCTGAAAAATGATGTAGGGAATTTTTAAATGAAAATCATAATCACTGGCGTATCCATGAGGAAGCTAATGGGAGTAATTTACACCCCCTCCCTTTTTTATTTTATCCAAACTGGAAAGAATCCCATTTAGAGATTCATGTTTATTGTTAAATTTAAATATTTTTTTTTACTTTTTTTTGTGCTCATATCATAAAACAACTACGTCATAAAATCAACTCGCTCACTCTTCTTCATATTTTATACTAGCCGCCTTCAGCAACCAGCTGGATCATGATCCCTGAAAATTCTAACTGTGCAAAATTTTCACTCTGATACGCCCATTTATTGTGTGTCGGATCCCCTCCAACATGCTTGATAACCATGTGAACACCCAGCTCGCTGATGTCCTTCATGTATTTCTCCAAACAATTCTAACCATCACATACATCACCAGACTTCTCGTGACTCTTGAAATTTCAACTTAATTTTACACAATTATTATTTTATACTCTTCCAACAAATTCATTTTCTTCAATCATAAAAACAATAAATACAGCCACTATTTCTGCATTAGAAAAATGACCCTAATCTGGTACGAACTTCATTTTGGACAAACCGAAATGTTGAGCATTCAAACTTTTTTTTTTCCTTTTAATTAACCAATCAAAGAATTAATAAAATAATATCCAGATATTTTAGAATATATTATTAAACTATAGGTAATAATGTAAAATTGAGGTATAAAATAAAAAAAAAATTAGTTAGCACAGAGCATTTTTAAAAAGTGAAGAAAATTTTAATTTTTTTTTTTTTTTAAATACAATTTGAGAAATTTTAATGTATTTAATATTATTGCATTTCACCGCATAAAAATATAAATTTCCATACCTTTAAGACTGTAATTTACAAAAAAGGTATTCAGCCCATCATTTCCTTAATTAAAAATATTTAGTTTAAAATTGCATTGTATAATTCAAAAATTTAGTTCAATTAGTCATGCAATACCATAGAAATTTTTAATCATGCAACATTAAAACATACTATTGATTATTACAACCCTAAATAAAGACATGATTCAACAGCACAGTAATTTCATACATTGGGATAAATTACTTACAGCACCTTTTCATTATCAATCAGCATGCATTTACTAGAACTTATTTTGAAAATAAGACTTTGTAAAATTTCTGACAACTTATAATGCAACAAGTAAGTAGTTCACCTTAGAATATACAAATTTTTATATTTAAATTTTTGTATTTTGTAAAGGTAATGATTATCAAATTTTTGTGCTTAAATAGAAGAGAGAAGACATTCATAAGAAACACATAATACTGTTCTAAAAATTTTTAACCTTGGGAGATATATAAACTAAGCACTTTTTTAAGACTTCAGTTTTTTACTTTTCTATAATAAATATAACTTTTTAATCGTTTAAAGTATGCCAAGAGGTGTAAAATTTGAGGTTTTTGACGTGGCAGTTTAAACTGTAGTTTAAACCGTCAAAAACTGTCATGCGTGAAAAACTTGCCAACCCTGGTTAATTGTATCTTTTTTGTAAGGCTTTTTCATAAGGAAGAATTATATAAACTACTTAGCTACATCTCTCTTATTTTCAGGTGTAAAATGAAATCTCAGACAGATACTTTCTTTTGATTATTCCTGTCTTTATCTAATGATAACACATTGGAGAAAGTTTTGGTTTATATCAAATCAAATCTTTTGTAGTGAAAAGAAAAACAGTATCAGTATTAAAAATACCTTAAAAAATATCCTTACAAAGGAACAGCAAATTAATTTCGGTTACAATCGTAACCATCATCAGTGCTGATCACAACTAGACGTCGTTCCTTAGTTGCAAAAAAAAAAAATAAAAAAATAAAAATTTTTTTTTTTTTTTTCTTGCAACTAAGGAACGACGTCTAGGTTGTGATCAGCACTGATGATGGTTACAATTGTAACCGAAATTAATTTGCTGTTCCTTTGTAAGGATATTTTTTAAGGTATTTTTAATATTGATATTAAATATAGCAGAGTTCCCCCTAGGTTTGAAAAAGGGCAGGGTGCTGCTACCAAGGAAAAAGGGGCAGGGGGGTGCTATAAAAAGAGGGCACATTTGTGGAGAATGAAAAAGGGCATATCGCTTCGCAAAAAATAGCCTCCAAAATTACAAACAATTTTATTATATTTATAAATGCAGTTGTTAAGCAATCAGCAATTTTCGCCCCCCCCCCCCTCCTCTCGGAAAATATAGCAAATTTTCACTAAATGTACAAATTAGTTAGCAAAAATTAAATAAAAAAATTTATTTTTTCACATTCTTTTATCTTTAACTATAGTTCTATTAAACCTAATAAAAATTATTAAAATTGCTTCCTGAAAAATATGTAAACAGCTCTTGAAAATCTTATAAATGTTGAAATGAAAGTAAAGAACTATAATAAAAATTATCTTTAATAAGATTTTCGCAAATTTCTTAAGATAAAAACCAAAGACCTTTTTTAGTGATTATTAAAGAAAAATATTAAACATTCTAATCAAATAGTGATAAAAAGTTAGATTTAATTAATTAATGATATTTTTTTTAATAGTTTCCAATTTTTTAGGTATTATTGCTAATTTCTAATGTTACAATCAGTTGGTACATTTAGCAGATCCCTGGAATTTACTCACTTTGTTTGCTGAATTTCAATAATGGCAAATGAAATATTCTTTTGAAATTTGATCTCTAAAAATGCAGCTCCTACAACTATTAGGGATGAAAATACCCAACATGTAAAATCCCTGGAAACTGTTACTTGGCTATAGAATGAATAATGGAGGAATACTTATATAGGTTATTATTAAAAGGTTATAGGTTATAATTTTATATTATTAAAAGTACTTATTTGTACCTATAATGAGTTAAATTTATAAAGTTCTTATACATATAAGGCAAATTTAACACCCAAAATGAGAAGTTTCTATAAAAACAAAATAACTAACATGAAAATCAGAGGTTGCTCCTGAAAATTTTGAACTCTGCATTATCTAACCATCAAAGAGTATCACAGGTTAATATATTTATTTTGTGGGGAAAAAAAATAATAATATATGTTGTAGTCACCACAAGACTTTCTTCTGTATTTTCCGATACAAATTCACTAAGGGCAAATAATTTATTAAAACTACTATTTATTAAAATTATCTAACATGATGAATGCAAATGATTTTCATCTTAGAGAAAGCTAACACTAAATATCCAAAGAAAGTTTTATTGTCTATAAATAACATCTTAAAAATATGCTTTTATAATGGGTATCTCACATATCACATTTTGTACAGTTATATGCCATACAAACTGAAATATAGCCTTCCCATTATCGAGGAAATTGCCAGTATAGCAGCGCCATCTATTAGTTTATAAGCATCCAATTTGAATCAGCATGTCTCATAATGGTCTTTGCACATATCAAGTTTTGTTTGATTATACACAATAGAACCTGAGATATAGCCTTTCCTTAAATTGCAGAAAACACTGTGCAGCAGCTACCTGTTCAGTAATTGACACTAAAAGTTGATAGATACTAATTTATGTCAAGGTGCATCTACATATAAATTTATATTCAATTTTGTGCAGTAGTTCCTGAAATATAGTCTTCCCATAAATTACAGAAATTGATGTATAGCAGCGCCACCTGTTGGCCGATAAGCATTTACATTGAATCAGCATAATGTCTCATAAAGACCTCATATAATCAAGTTTTGTTCGATTATATGCAATAGAACCTGAGAACCTCCTTTAAATTGCGGAAATCGCTGTGCAGCAGCGCCACCTGTTGAGCGATTTTCACCAAAAGTTGATAGGCACTAATTTAGGTCAAGGTGTATCGACATATAAATTTATATACAATTCTGAGCTGTAGTTCCAGAGATACAGTTGCCACAAAATCTTTATCACACATACACACACAGACAGACATTGTCAAAAAATGGTCAAATCATGTTCTAGACCTCTCAAAACGTGTAAATCCGTCGAAAACCGGAAATCGAAAATTTTTACGAATCCAGTAAAAAGGAAACTGTAAGAATCGAAATACTCTATTATTTTGCTGCTAAGATTAAAATCACATTGTTTTCAAAGCTGAATTTCCAAATAATTATCTATTCCGTCATTAATCGATAAAATTTGAGTTGTTTTTATAGTTTAATCTCAAAATATTCAGTAATTTTGCAGCCGATTTCGGAAATACAGGATCATTTCGATTTCACCGCGAACTTTCGAAAATTTACGTTTAATTGCAACTATTTATGAAATACTTTATTATTCCGATGTTAATAAAGTCCGCGCTTTTATAAAAAGCTGACTTTCTAAATTCACAATATTTTTTTTAGCGGATAGCGGAAGTATGTAATAATTTTGCCGTTAATTATCAAAATTTATGTTTAATAGCAATACCTAAGATAGGCTTTAATTTTACGCTAATCGATGTAATTAGTTTTTTTTTTTTTTTAATGATTCCGCGTAGTCGACCAGCCTTAATGTGTACACCGCAACATCACCGTTAGAAGTTTATTAGCTTTAAATCCATATCTCTTATATTATTAAATCAAATAATTATTTTACGCCAGGAAGTTTTTATTTTATTTATTTATAATTTTTATCATTAAAATAAATGAACTTTTGTTATTGTCACAGATAAATAGAATATCCTTGTCTGTGGTTATCGTGTAAATAAAAATCAAAGCACTGCACAATCTAGATTTCCTTTTCATTCCCCCTTCTTTCAGCTTTTGATTCTAATTTATTGTGGTTTTTCATCTAATGTAAACAAGCACTTCTCTTTCCTGAGTCAATTTTTTTTTTTTTTTTTTTTTTTTTTTTTTTATTTGGTGGTTATTCAGCTAGATCATAAAAGTAATTAGATTTGTTATTTTTGTTAACGTGATTTTAAAGATTAAAAGAAAAAAAAAAAAAAAGAAAGAAAAACATGATTTATGAAGCAAAAGGATTATTGGAATATAAGAAAAGAGCGATATCTTCCATATTTTCCCCTTCTCTTTTTGCAAACAACGGGGAGGCACTTATTTGTCTGTTCCCCACCCCACCCTAGCCAGCAGGCTGCAGGGTCATTTAAAGAAGTTCCGCGGCAACTTTGTTTACGCTGATAAATAGTTTTTCATCTGCGAAGTGTCAACTCGCTTTTGCAATAAGTAGAACACACTGAAAAGTGAAAAAGCTTCTAGAAAGAAAATTTGTATCAATAAAGCACTAAGAATATTTAAAAAGGAGAAAAAATGCGCTATTTTGGGTCGTGGTGGTTAAATTTGGGAGCAAGAAGGGCGCGATTTTCGGGCATAAAGGGTGCGTTTTTTGGGCAAGGAGGGCGCATTTTTGTACTTTAAAGGGCAGATAGGGCGCTCATAAAAATTTAAAGGGCAGGCAGGGCGCGACGCCCTTCTCAAAGGCTCAAAGAGGAACCCTGATATAGTCCTTATATTAAAATTCATAAAAAGAAAAACAGTCTTGATTTAAATTTGAAAAAATTAAAGCTGTTGGATCAAGAATGGATTTTTTTTTTTTTTAATATGAAAAGTCATTATATCATATGAAAAGACATTACACATCCTATTTGAAAATATATATTACATTATTTCTTTATTTTTTGAAAAAAAAAATAATTTGTGAACTAAATTTCGAACTTATAAAATCCCCTCCATGCCTATTATATATTTCCTAATTAAAATAATGCTTAGATTTGTGGAGAAAATTATAATTGTGATAATTAGAAGATAAAAAATTATATGTACCGTATGTGAAATGAATAGAAGAGAAATTATATATAAAAAACCCTATGCAAGCACGAAATAAAATTTATATACAGGTAACCCCCAAAGAACACAATTGGTTCTATGTTCTTTGAAACCATGTTGTTCAAGACTACAAAAAACTGGATTCCGTTTCAAATGGTAAAAAAAAAAAATATATATATATATTTATATTTTTGTTAAATATAAAACTAAAAATTTTTTATTTTTTGAACTCATATTGGTAAACACTTCTAAGAAATTTTGAATGTGTTGATGCATACTCTTTTTTTTCTTCATTCTTTTTTACTGTACGAATAGTAACCTCATTCAAGTTCTGTCTTTGCAACAACTGATAACTTTTCTCCTTTCTTTAGTCGGTCCAAAATTTTTACTCCAGTTTCAAGTAAAATTGTACACCTTTTTTTGAAGTATCTTATGATTTTCTGCAGGCATTTTGTAAATTAAGGAATTTAAAAAAAAACTAGAAATTAATTGACCAAACACTTATTTAAAAAAAAAAAAAAACATGTTTGAAAATATTAAAAATTCGAAACTCGGAATCTACTGCACTTTATATTCAAATTAGTTCAGACTTCTATCTGATGAAGATTTCAATAAATCCATCAAATTTATACAATAAATTATGGTCGACAGGTGTTTCCCTTATTTTTCACAAAATAATATAACGGGCAAAAGTAAACAAGATGAAATTTCAAAGTATTATCACAACTAAATTTGAATAATTAAATACTCACATACACATTTTTAAGTAAGGTGTATGAAATGTGTATTTATTTCAATTTAAATAGTATGGAATTGAGAATTCATAAATATGTGATTTTTCAAATTTCACGATAAAAGTTATAATTCCTTTATAATTCTGAGCAGTTTTGCCTTTTATTATAATTGTATTTTATCAAACAAGTGACATATTTGGAAATAATTTTGTATCAAATAATACATGTATTTTATTCTTTTTCAAAAGAATTACTCTAAAATCATGTAATTTGAAACCCCTTAATTCAGGGGAAGGTGTCAGTGTTCTTCAAAACTTGTGTTCAAGTACTGTGTTTTTTGAGGATTACCTGTACACACACACACACACACATATATATATATTCAAACAGTAATTTTTTCACATTTTTATTTACAAATACGAGGGCTGTTCGATAAATCTGTGCAAAATTAACAAAAAAATATTTTTTTCAAAACAGTTTTCAGCTATTTTCAACATAGTCCCCTTTTAGTTCTATTCATTTCATCCAGCATTTTTCTAGTTTTTTTATACCCTCTGTATAATACATTTTTTCAAGTCCAGCAAAATACTCCTTGGTTTCTGTTGTGACCTCATCATTTGATGAGAATTTTTTCCCAGAAAGCCATTTTTTCATGTTTGCGAACAAAAATTAATCTGAAGGGGCTAAATCAGGAAAATAAGGCGGATGTTGTAAAATTTCAAATTGTAATTCAAACAATTTTGCTGTTGCAACTGCGGACTTGTGCGCTGGTGCATTGTCCTGAAGAAACAATGGCTTTTTCTTTGCAAGATGAGGTCGTTTTTCTTTTATTTCTTTGACTAAATTACTTAATAAGGATGCATAATATTCACCTGTTATAGTCTTGCCTTTTTCCAAAAAATAAATTAAAATTACACCTTGGTTATCCCAGAAAACGGGGGCCATGACTTTGCAAGCTGAAGGTGCAACTTTGGCTTTTTTGGTTGGTCGTTCACCAGCCTTTACCCACTGTTTTGATTGTTCTTTAGGCTCTGGTTGGTAGTGATGAATCAAGGTTTCATCCACTGTGATAAAACATTTAAGAAATTCATTTGGATTTCTCTGAAAAATTACAAATTCTCTTTAGAAATGTTCACCGGCACCCATCTTGCTGACAGTTTTTTCATATGCAAATATTCATGCAATATGTTATGCACACGGTCCAAGGAAATGCCAACAGCCTCAGCAATTTCACGTATCTTTAATCTTCTATCTTTCAAAATCATATCATGGATTTTTTCAATAATCTCTGGAGTCGTAACTTCAGCAGGACGCCCAGGATGATCAGCATCGCTTGTGCTCATGTGTCCACAACGAAAGTTCCCGAACCATTTGTAAATATTTTTATTCATGAATTCATCAACCGTGAATAATCATTTTTATTTTACCAACTATGTGAAAAATACCAGAGCCGGGGATCGAACCCGGGCACCTCCGCTTAGCGCACAGATGCTCTACCACTGAACCCTGGCTGACAACCAGCTAGGCATTTCTCTAGGTGAGAAATGCCTAGCTGGTTGTCAGCCAGGGTTGCTCAGTGGTAGAGCATCCGTGCACTAAGCGGAGGTGCCCGGATTCGATCTCCGGCTCTAGTATTTTTCACATAGTTGGCAAAATAAAAAGTGAGATGCCTAGCTGGTTGTCAGCCAGGGTTGCTCAGTGGTAGAGCATCCGTGCACTAAGCAGAGGTGCCCTATTTTTCACATAGTTGGTAAAATAAATTAAAAAAAAAATATATCAACTTTTACACTCCAATTTACTTAATGCATTTGTAAATAGTTCGTAATGAAGGAGCTGACTCTCCATAATGTTTATCCAGCTTTGCTTTCGTCTCTGCAACAGTTTTGCCTTTTAAATAATAATGTTTCATTAACACTGGAAACTCACTTTGCTCCATTCTTTCAAAAATTTGACTGCATGTTCTTTCTTTTTTAGAAAAATATTCACAAACAGTGCCCTTTTTTACATTATACCTGATACTGGCTATTGAGACTATGTGCAGTAATCGAAGAAAATGCCATTTTTTGGATAGTGCTGCCATCTAGTGATTTTGTACGGAATTAACGAACAGCCCTCTTAAAATAGCTTAAAGCTGTTTAGTAGCTTATACAAAATGCTCTGATAATGAGTGCTCTGATTAGAAGAATGTTAGAGCAACCAAATACTATTTCATTTTTGTTTGTGTTACCTATATTTATAACTGAATTAAAAAAGTATATATATTTTACATACTTGCGAACTTTTCCGGTTTTCCCGGAAGACTTCCGGTTTTTTAACGTATCTTCCGGTCTTCCGGACAGATGATGAAATCTTCTGTTTTTAAAAAAGTCGTGGATATCGTTCATTTTAAAAAGAAAACCCAAATGTTCTACGAAAATTCCTGATTCCTAATCTTTCTCCATCCATAACATAAATGTCAATATTCATTTCAAACTTGCTTTATGAGATTCTAGAACATGTAAAGAGATAGAATTGTTAAATATTTCTTGCTGATCTAATTATTTTTTGCCCCCCCCCCCCCTTTTCATTTATCTCCAACTAGTGATCAGCAATCAAACGTTCTGCAGAAGTCTTTTGTTTCATAATCTTTATCCATCTGCAACATAAATGATAATATTAATTTTAAACTTCTTTCATTAGATTCTAGAAGTAGAGTTGAAAGAGTTTAATATTTCTTACTCTGTAATTATTTTTTTATCTCCCCCCTCCCCAGATTGTGATCAATGATCTGTTCTAGAAACAATAAAGCAATGGAAGTGCTCAATATTTCTCCCGTATGTAATTATTTTTAGATCTTTATTGCTGAATTTAATGAATCTGTTTATTTTTCCTCAATTAAATTAAATATTTGTATGTCATATTTATACCAAATGTGTAAACATGGGGGAAAAAATGAAGAATAATTTTTTCAGGTAGGAAAATTTTTTCAAAATCAATTTAAGAAAATTAATACTCAGTTAGTTTTATGCACGTTTGAAACTGATAATTAGCTACTGCTACTTTTTTTTTTTATATGTATGATTAATGTACATACACAAAAATCATATTCTATTTATTTAAAAAATTAGTTATACTTTAACTTTACTAAGTTTTTTGTCTATTGTTAAATACATTTCTTACAGATTCTGTTTTGTAGATATTTATGTGTTGAACAGGAATAACTTCATTTAAAACTTTTATATATTTAGTATAATCAATTTATAGTAAAACGTTTTTATAGATTGCTTCTAAATATTAAAATTGTAAAACTGTATTGTTTATTACATCCAAAAAAAAAAAAAAAAAAAAAAAAATCTTTTTAAATGAAATCTTCTGGTTTTTCAACAAAAATCTTCCCTTTTTTTATTAAAATTGGTTGGCAAGTATGATTTTGTGATTTGAGATTAAGTGAAAATGAATGCAGCATACAAGTATAAGATAACAAAAGGAAGAACTACTTTTGTTTTAATAAAAGTAACATCTGACAAACTTACTGCACATTACAAATTTTGTTCTTTTTTGTTCATGAGTTTTTATAGAATCAAAATTCAGTAAAATGAATTAGTTCGTATTTTGGTTGTTTGAACTTTGCATTTTTATACAATTAAAATTCAGCTATCATTGCTTTCTGATGATTATGTATAAACATGTTAAAACAATACATATACATATCAGTTTTATTGATCCAAAATGCTTGTTTAGTTTATGCTAAACTATATATATATATATTCTCATATAAAACAAAATAACACATATACTACATATTAACTTGTTGGAAAAAGAAATTCCATTTTGCCCAAAAAACCCATGTTTTCTACCCAAAAAAATCTGGGTTTTACTTAATGTTTACTTACCGTTTATTACTTAATGTTCGGAAAGCAGAGTAGAGTCACTCCAAATTTTTTTTTTAATTGTAAGAATTGCATGGTGGAGAATATATAATTAGATATTGGGAGTTGAAAAAAAGAGTGAGAAATATATTTGAATAAAGTCATTTTTCTAATTAGTCACAAAATTTTATTTAATACATGACATTTGATTATATAATTTACATTTTTTTTCCCCCCCCTCTAGAATCCACTTCAGGTGTTAGTAAATGCAATAATTAATAGTGGTCCCAGAGAAGATTCAACTCGTATTGGTCGTGCTGGTACAGTCAGGAGGCAGGCTGTTGATGTTTCACCTCTTCGCCGTGTAAATCAAGCTATATGGCTTCTTTGTACTGGTGCACGAGAAGCTGCTTTTAGGAACATAAAGACTATTGCTGAATGTTTAGCAGATGAACTAATGAATGCTGCCAAGGTAATTTATATATTAAAACATGCTGTACTTGAAAAAAAAAAATCATTACATTATGTTAATGATTGAAGTCAAAACTGTCTTGTTGCTGTGTAATATACAGGGTGGCTATTAAGTATCTGGAAAACGTACTTGGCAGTAAACACTAGAGCTGGACGATATCAGAAATTAAATATCACGCTATATCACCAAGTTATTAATGATATATTGAGATATTTTTTTCAAGAAAAGGAAAATAGACATTTGTTGCTTTTTAAAGACAAATGAACACCAATTTTAATGTATACAAGTGTGGACTGTTTTCTATATATTTTTTAGCATATTACTTCCATAACTTTTTCATAAAAAATAAATAAATAAAATAATAATTAAAACAAAAAACTGCATAAAGAGTGAATCAATGTTTTGTGTTTATTTTAATATATATCATTGCTTTTAAGTATACACTGAGAAAAAAAAAATATACAGCCTTCCTCTAGAATGAATAAGTAGCCATTTTCTAAGTCCTTTAACTAGAAATACAGATTTCCAAGCTATGCGCATAAGGCACGACAATAAACTGAATAGAGGAAATGATCGAGAATTTCTAGTTTACACATTTCTAGATAGTGAAACAATATTCTGAATAATCCAAATATTCTGAATCTTTTGTATTGCAAGAAATTCTCGCTTATTTTCTAGAATTGGGTAATAAACCGATATTATAATTGCTGAAACCCGCCTCTTGTAGTCTCAATTATTTACAGAGATTTTTAAATAACCTCAATAATATAGGCAAACGCTCTAGAACTTTAATTGGGGCTTCTAGAACTCGCTTTTGAAGGAGATTAGAATTTGCTTTTACTTAATACAGTATACAGAGCATAATTTTAATAGCCTCAATATAAAAATTGGTAGTGCTAAAGATTAAGGTTGTGACAATTCTACAATCGGCGGCAAAATTATGCTATAATTATTAATTAATCACATTCATCACCTTGCTCGGAGAGGGCACCTATTCTTCAGTCAGATGAAAAAGAACATTAACAGACCTCAGTTGAATGATTAATAATGGCAATATCTAAATTGTATTACATTTTATTTATAAGTATATTTAAAAGTTCTTGATGAATATTAATTATTTTTGTGTTCATTGTATTTTTTGTGTATTTATAAAATATCCTTGTAATGCAATCACAATGAAGTGATTGCACATTATGTTGCATATCATTTGAGACTATAATTTTTGAAACTTATTTGTGAAAATGGGTTTTTATAAGCCATATATAAGCCAAGTATTGTTTTTATAAGCCATAATTTTTTTATTTTTCTGTGAAAATTAACTAGTTATGAGCAAGGTGGCTAGCAACTTAGTAATCTGAGAAATGCCCTAAATTCTTGAGAAGGAAAGAAAACCATAGAATTTTGATTGAATGTAAGAAATGAACTAAAAATGCTAATTTATAAAAATTTTATGCATCCATATGAAAGGGGAAGGGTAAAAGAAAAAAATAAAACTACCAAAAGTTAGCAAAATTTACCTTCAAGTAGGGAAAACGAAAAAGTTCAAATGCACCGCACTTTAGAATGTAGAAAAAGAGGGGGGAAAAAAGCTGAAAAACCCATAGAAATAGCATGGGACAAAAAACAAATAAACACACAATGTCAAGTGTGTTTTTTTTTTTTTAAAAAAAAAAAAAAAAAAAAAAAAAAGCTCACACCAGAAATAATATTAGGACAAAATTGACTAGAAAAAGACAAATATAACGACCAGGGTTAATACGTCTCGCCTATTCGTTCTGTCCAAGAAACGTGGAGTTATAAAAGGTTGTTTTTATTTGTAATTAAGTTAAATTATACTTCATGTAGAGTTTTGGGTAAAGCTATCTCATTTATCTGGTTATATTTATTGTAGAAATTAGAAATCATGTGAAAATTACATAAATTTGTTATATAATCTAGGCCTTGAAAACATTATTTTAATGTTTATATATGAGTTTTTTCCTATTTACTGATTATTTTTTTATTTTTCAGGGTTCTTCAAACAGCTACGCTATTAAAAAGAAAGATGAACTTGAACGTGTTGCAAAATCTAATCGTTAAAAATGTAACATTTACATTCTAAATAAAGTGAATTTAGAATTATCTTTCCTTCTTTTATTTGTCAAACCACATTACACAACTCTGTAGTAAAATAAGTTTTTATTACAATGCATATAATGCAATCTTCTAAAATAAAAATAGCTCAAAGTGAAGGGTTTCTTAAAAAAAAAATCCCAGTACTGCATCATGTAAATCATTGAAGTAAAAAAATTTTGTTGTGTTTCAACATAGTATTTATAATAACAGTAATGTAAAACAAATGAGGAATGCTTATTAAATGTTTTAATAGAAAAAGCCAATAATACAAAAATTTGGCAGTATGCAAGCTTTATCTTCAGATTTCTTAATTGTAATGAAGCATTTTAAAATAATGTATGTTAATTTTTGTACGTTCTTATGTTAAAAGAATTATGAGAAGAAAATACCAAATTTTCAGCTAATGACCTTAACAAAAGCACGGCAAGAAATAATATATAGTAGTTCAAAATATGTTGAAATATTCATTCTTGAAAAACATAGCTAAAGAAATTTAATGCATTTCTTAATAATTATGTGATTCCCCCCCCCCCCCCCCCCCTTCATTGTATTATAAGAAACCCTGCCTTTTCACCTATTGAAACTTAGAAATTACAACTTACACTTGTAATTAATATATTGTAATTAATCAATATTAGTAATACTAGTTGTTGAGATGTAGCAAGACACATTGATAATTTAAGGGCCCCATGGTCTCCCTCTCCACACTCAGATTTCTTTTTAAAGCTATCCTTTTTCTGAATGTTGTTGTTATTTTTTTTTTCCAATACGCTTGTGATTGTGCTTTTTTTTTAATGTTTTCTATGTATTTTTGACCCTTTACCCCTTCCTCCTCTTCCTGTTTTACCAAATTCTAAGTGGCAGTGGTGAAGATTGGTAGGCAGGATACCACCACAGTTTGAAATTTACTAAAAAAAAAAGGGGGGGGATGTAATATTTTTCAAGAAAAATAGAATGGAAAAAAAAAATCTCACAATCACAAGGGTGTGTGTAGGGGGGGGGGGAACTAATAATAATCGGAAAACAGGGACATATATAATAACAAGAAACAAAAATCATGCAGTATGCATTGATTAGTAACACATTCCAACTGTACATAATTGTTGTATCGAATAACTTTTAATATTCTTTCCCTACGTTATCACACAACAGACAGGTGGACTGAAAACTATACAGAGAGACTAATTGATTTTAAAATTACTCTTAGGCATTTTGGAAAGTGTTAAAAAGGCTTAACACGAAAGAAAATGCTGCCATTAGGTTATAATTACAGCTTTTGATCTCTGAATATGTAATCTCTGAATCTAGTGTAGCCCTGTAAATCAGAAAGTTAATCATATCATATTCTATACAAAACATTATTTTAGAATACATTTTAATATTTTAATGATTTTTTTCAGTAGAAAGACTTTTAAATATAACTTAAAAAAAATTCTGTCCTAAAATGGCTAAAACATAATGCATTGGCATTTTTTTTTTTTTTTTTGTTGTCCCTGTAAACAAACTAGTACAGGACCTATTAATGTCATTTTAAATGGGGAATATTCTATACAGAAAATATTTATAAAAATAACACTCATAGAACATAATGCTTTTGGGTGTCCCTGTACACAAACCATAAGAGATACTTGCTCCATTTTCAATACGGAACATCTGATAGTGAACTTCAATATAATATACAGTAGAGAGCCAGAAATCCGCCTAAGTCCGAAATCCGCACAACTTGTCAGATACAAACAATGAAATTCACTATTAATAAGTTACAAAACTGCAAATCAGAATTTTCGAAAAAAATCTTAAATAATAATTTTATATTAAACTATATTAATTAAAAACGAAGTGTTAAATTACTAAATAAAATACATGAAAAAACCTTTACTAACTTCGTTGTTTGCCGTAAACTTTTCCATCAGGATCCCGATGGAAAAGTTTACGTCAAACAACGAAGTTAGTAAAGGTTTTTTCATGTATTTTATTTCGTAATTTTATGTTTGCATTTTATGGTTACAAAAAGGAAAAAACAAAATAATAATATGAAAGACTGCAAGATCCAATTTGTTGCTAATGAAATTATTGACAGTATATTAAATTCATCAAAAGAAAATAATGATTATTGTGATATGATGATATCAATCGGGTAAATAATAACAAACTAATTTTTTAAAATGCTTTTTGATGAAGGCATAATTTGTAAAGAAGTCAATAAAATTCGTAGAAAAATAAATTTGTGTTACTACTATTTACAATAAATAAAAAAAATAAATCGTGCCGGTCAAGTTCAGTTTAAAATTAGCTACGTGTGAACAGATTTTATCAAAGTTTGACAATTTTTTTTTTTTTTTTTTCCATTTTTATTTATGGTTTTCATTATATATTTTTGTTAATGTTCATTATTATTCTTATGTACCTAGTAATTTAATATTCAGTGTTATTATTCACTAGTATGTGTTTAGTTTGAATAATATTCTGTTTTTATTATTCAAAGTGAAAATAATTTTTTATGGGCCCCGAAATCCACAAAATCCGCACAACCTCTGGTCCCGAGCTGTGCGGATTTTTGACTCTCTACTGTATCAGTTTCGAGAAATTCCATAAATATTTACAGGAATTAGATTGCGGGCAGACAGATGGATAGATACACAAACTGAAATCATATTCACACTTAAAAATGTTAGAAAGTGTTAAACACTTAATGTAAACGAAAGTACAATTCTAGCAATTTTTTATTGATAGCTCTTAATATAAATGGATATTTTTGTGTCACCCTGTAAATCTAATGCTAATCATGCTACATTCTATGCAAAGAATTTTTTTGTGCATTTAAATAACATATTTCAATTTCCTGAAACTTCGTGGAAAGTAAAGTTATTAAAATTTGATTTACAGAAATATCTCTCATTGAACGCAATGCTTTGAAATTCTTTTGAGTGTCCCTGTACATAAACCGATGGTGATATTCTCCTCCATTTTATACAGAAAACATCCAGTGGTGAACTTGAATAACATATTTCAATTTCATTAAGATATGTCTGCAGTAAATGTGTGAAAATATGGTTTATAGAAATACCTCTCGCAGAACACAATGCTTTGAAATACTTTCAGGTGTCCCTGTACAGAAACCAGTAGAGGTATAAACTGAATTTTCAATAGGGACCGTCCGATAGTGAACTTGAATAACATATATCAGTTTCATGAAATTCCATAAATATGTACGGGAGTTAGAACGCAGACAGACAGACAAACCGAAGTCATAAACACTTTTTAACCTTGTTGGAAAGTGTTAAAGAAACCAAAATGTAGGGAGTGAGAGGCCATGGAGCCCTGAAACTATTGACAAAATGGGCTGCATCTCACCTAGTATTACTGCAGTGCTATAACTTAACTAGTATTTAATCTTTACTATATTAATTAATTCTTGTTAAAATTTAACTTGTTATACTTTAACTAAAAACTTCCTAGCACTTCCAAGAGTTGTAAGCAATTCCAAATTCATAAAAAGTACACAATAGCAAGCATCGAGAATAAAAATACCAGTGAAGATGATATTGATGAAAATTTGGAAAGTAATAAATCCTGTTTCACAGCTCTGATTTATCAGATTAATCTGATAGTGATATTGATACTATAGTGTCTGTTTTTCTATGACTTAAGCACAAGTTTTAAAGAGATCATAGAATTGCTGCATAGCTTTAATTGAAAGGAACTATTAAGGGAAACCTTGCTGTCCTTTTTGATGAGCCAAGGAAATTTTATGTAAAGACACATAAAATGATATATTCTGTGAGAAAATCGGTAATAAAATTGCTACACCTTCAAATAAGCCTCCTACCTTTTATGGCTTTTACCACCCCCCCTTTTTTTTTTTACTCAATAACTAATGATAGAGGGGGGGGGGGAAACTCCCCACCAGAAAATTTGGGAGAGATTAAGGGAAAAAATCTGTACTGATAAGTATAAAGGATTTAAGTCCAAAAATGTTGATTTTGAGTTAAGTACTTAGTCACACTCAGAAAAAAATTCTCTATCGATTGGTATTAAGGATTTAAATCCATGTCATTTAGTCTTTGAGAAAATCCATTGGTAAAAAAAGATTCAAGTTAGAAATTTAGCATTAATCTTTAGTATAAAATATTTAATTCAATTTTTTCCCTTCATTAAATGAAGATTGACAATCACTGAACGGTATAAAGGGTATAAATCAACCTAATCCCTTTTTCCTAATTGATTCTACTGATTAGTTTTTAGTTAGTTTAACTTTATTTTTAGTCTCCTGAAAAATCAAGAATATGGACTTAAATCCTTTATACTTATCAGTACAGAAATGTTGTTGAAACCATTGTGGTTTGAACTAAAAAAAAAAAAAAATAGGTTTTCTGAGATATTTGAGTTTTACTCTGAGAAAACATGTTAGAAAATTTTTCATTCTGGTATCAAGATTAATTTTACATATTGTGTAAACTTGAGGAAAAAAAAGAATCTAGTCAAAACTGATTTATCAGTTCCTCCTCCCGGTAGGGTTTTATCTGATAACACTTTCGGTAGGGTTTTATCTGATAACACTGCTTAGCATGAAAATTGCCTCTGACACCATTTCAGCATATTCTTCTGTAAAATGACCTGAATATGATGCCCATTTTACCCTATCACCCAACGCTTTTTAGGAATGGCCCCCTATTTTTATAATTTTTCAGTGATTTTATGGCTATAAATTTGAAAATTTGATTTTTAGGAGGGGGAGGATTACTATCTTCTGAGGGCCTACAGAGTTGGAAAATTCTGAAACATGGACATTTGCGACAAGGGAAAAATTTTGGGGGGGGGGGGATTTGCCACTGAAATTATGCATTACATATCTTATATATTTTTAATCTGTTACTGTTATTTTTTAAACTTTATATTGTTTTGTTTTTAGGTGTTAATTATTTTTCGTTCTTCAAATCAAATTCATGGTCATAAAATTATTGAACAGGGAAAAGAAATTGAGGGAGGGGGTGGTGTATCTAGAAAAGCTGGGTGACGGCAAAATGGGAGTCATATTCTGATTCAGGAGGTCATTTTACATAAGAATCAGCAAGAATGGTATCGGATCTCGATTTTTTTTTTTTTAAATTATTGCAGAGCATTGTAATTAGTTCTGTGTGAGGGGGGACTACCGCCTTCCTAAACCCCCCGTTTCATTACTGCATCTACATTTACATAGAATTTAAATCTGTTAGTAAAATTAAAAGTTCACTAAAATTATTCAGACAACTTTCACACACAACATTCCGTGAAACTTACCAATCTTGATCAAACTTTTCCAGCAACAGACTTATATTAACTTCAAAATACAACACATTTGAATCTCCTGAAATTATTCGTTTTTAAGTTACTCTAAGAGGCGCAAACAAAGATCAAACGTTAAAAAACTTGACTTTGGTAATCAGCAAGTCTCAAAACGTGTAAATATACAAAAAAACAAGCAATGAATATTTAGTTTAAAAACATACATTATAACATTTTAAGGTCATCTTTAATGATAAAAAATGTTATGTATAGCAGCTAGAGTAGCGAAATATATTTGTGATATATTTAAGGAAATTAACATCGAAAAATTTTATTGGACAGATTCTACTATTGTTTTACACTGGGTGAAGGGATCGGCGAAACAATGGAAACCCTTTGTTAAAAATAGAGTAGTCGAAATTTAGGAATTGTCAGGACCCGAAAATTGGTCATACTGTAATACAAAGGATAATCCCGCAGATTTAGTTACTCGCGGTATTAGCGCAAATGCGTTAGTTAATAATGATTTTTAGTTTAGAGGTCCAAATTGGTTATCTGAGCTAAATGGTAAAGGGAATGATATTGGTGAAGAGGTAGAAATGCAATATATTACCGAGGAAAATGGAAAACACCTGAAAAAATAATTCAATTTAATATTTCTATACAAACAGTTGAACCAATACTGGATCATGAAAAATATAGTAACATTCTAAGGGTCCTCAGAATTACGGCATGGATAAAGAGATTTCTTAATAACGCGAATCCTAAAAACGAGAAATTTAGGGGTCCATTATTGGCGGAAGAAATTCGTAGTGCGCAAAAGGTGTGGGTTAAATTTACACAGAAATTTAGTTTTCCGAATGAATTAAACTGTTTGATAAATGGGGAACCTATTTCGAAAAATTCAAATTTAATTGAGTTCTCGCCATGTTTGGATTCCGAGGGAATAATGCGTATCGGAGGAAGACTTCAGAAATCAAAATATTCCTTTAATGAAAAACACCCGATCCTGTTACCTTCAAGGGGTAAATTAATTGATTTGTTAATTAAAAATGCGCATAAAAGGGTTTTTCATTTTGGCATTAATGATACATTAGTTCAATTATGGGAGGAATTTTGGGTAATCAAGGACAGACTGGCAGTAAAAAGCGTATTAAGAAAATACTCAATTTGTAGAAGATTTAATGCTCGATCTGGAGCCCAGATGACAGCTCCATTACCTGCACAGTGCTGCCAACTCTCCCGTTTTTCACGGGAGACTCCCGTTTTTTAACCCTATCTCCCGTTTTTACGTTTTAATGTGTATTTCTCCCGTTTTTCTAATATTTTCGAAAAATCGAACTAAAAACGCTAATTTTTGACAATTCGTAGGTGCCATCTTTTCAGATTTACGAAGGCCTTCCAATTCACAATCTTTCTGCATCCACAACATAAATGTCGATATTAATTTAAAACTTACTTTATGAGATTTTAGAATATCTAAAGAAACATAATCCTTCAATATTTCTCGCTTACGTAATTATTTTTAACTCCCCCTCCCCCCATATTTTCTTATCTCCAACTAGTGATCTTTGATCAAATGCTCTTTTGAACTCTTTTGTTTATCATTCTTTCTCCATCTACAAGCCACAACAAAAATGTCAATATTCATTTTAAACTTGCTTTATTAGATTCTAGAGCCTATAAAGAAGTAGAAAGTTTAACAGTTTACACTCATGTAATTATCGTTTGAATTCCCCCCCCCCCCCCCCCCCAAAAAAAAAAAAAAAATAAAATAAATAAAAATAAAATAAAATAAAAAATAAATAAAAATAAAAATAAAAAATAAATAAAATAAAAATCCTTTTTTCCAATTAGCTTTCTCATTCTACAACAAAAGAATCAATCATTTTCCCCCTGGTTTTAAAAAATGTAGGGTACTGCTAGTTAAAAAAAAAAAAAAAAGCACTTTTTAGATTTTTGAGGGCAATTTGAATTTTTAAGGACACATTTGACATTTAAAATCCAAACACTTAATTTAAAAATTTAGTTATAAATATGCATACAAAAAGAAAAAAGTCTGTTTTTAAACTTTTCTGTACTTTTATTTGTTGTTAATGTGCTGATTGTCACACACAATAGTTTTATTTATATTTACAGCATTTAGGTTATTTTCTACAAATGCAGTAATGGGGGGGGGGGGGGGGAAATAGATTGGGGCAAAGTGTTTCTTTTTTTTTCTTCTAAACAAAGATCAGGCGAGGTGCAGCACGCTCCTTAAATTATCTGGGGAAAACTCTGGATCAATGTTCATAAAAACATTGATCCAGTTGTTTTATTAGATTTTAGAACCAACTGAAGCGATATAGGGGTTGAAAATTCTTTACATATGTAGTTAATTTAGACTTTGTTAATGAACTTGTTAACTATTTGTTTTTCCCCAATAAGTTTAAAATATAAATTATCAAATAAAAGTTATATTAGGTCTTTTCAGTTAAAAAAGTATCATGTATTGAATAAAATAATTTTGTTTTGTTTTCTCCACGAAACCGTAAATCTCCCTTTTTTCTCCCTTGAAATTATGTAAAATCTCCCTTTTTCTCCTTTGAAATTATGTAAAATCTCCTGTTTTTTTTTCCACTAAGGTTGGCAGCTCTGCCTGCAGATCGCATCGATAATCAGAAGCCCTTTTCAGTAATTGGCCTTGATTTTGGAGGCCCTTTATACGTTAGACATAGTGACAGCAAATATTATATATTGTTGTGCACATGTGCCATAACAAGAGCAGTGCACCTTGAATTAATAGAGAACCTATCTACTGAAACTTTTTATTGGCCTTCAGAATAGTTGCGCGAAGAGGTCTTTGTCATACAATATATTCCGACAACGCACGAACATTTCATCGTGCTGACATTGAGTTAAAAAAAATATGGAACATAATTAGCCATCCCGATGTTAAAGATTACTACAGTAGTAACAAAATAAATTGGAAATATATCATGGAAATGTCGCCATGGTGGGGCGGTTTCTACGAAAGAATGGTTCGCTCCGTTGAGACTGCATTAAGGAAGGTCGTTGGCAAAACCACGTTGACACACACCCAACTACATACAGTTTTGACAGAAATCGAAGCTTCAATAAATTCGAGACCTTATAACATTTGTCTATTCTGACTCTGGTGAACCAACTCCAATTACGCCAGCACACTTCTTGGTAGGTCAACGACTAACTGCATTACCAGTAGTACATATGAAACCCCATGTTCTTCCTGGAACTTCTAAAACGTATGTTAAAAGATTTAACTTAAAAGAACGTATATTGGACCAGTTTTGGTCACGATGGAAGACTGAATACCTTCTTCAATTGAAAACAGCCATGACCAGTCGACACTCCCGAATCCGAGAATTTGCAGTTAATGATGTAGTATTAATTCACGACTCTAAGCTACCAAGACATTTGTGGAAAATCGGATTAGTCACGCAAGTGTTCCCCGGTAGGGATGGGAAAATACGCTCATGTGAGCTCAAAACAGCTAATGGAACTATAAGTCGACCTTTCCAGCTGTTATATCCATTAAAAATGTACGAAGACTAATTCAAACTTTTTAAACTCTTAATTTAGAACAATGACATTTTGTGTAAAATTTATTTTTTATTTATTTATTTATTTTTTTGGTATAGATACAATTATAAAATGAACATATAATTAATGTTCATCCGGGACCCAATGTGTAGATTATTATTGGTGAATGTGAAACCTGCAGATGGCGCTGTACGCCGTTATTAATTTTTGTTTCTTCTTCTCTTAGTGTAGTTCGTCATGTAATGTTGTAGTGTAAATGTAAATAAATGTTCTGTGTCTGTATTCGGTTTCCTCATGATTCTGATTCAAGGGATTTCATCGTGATCTTTGATTAATAATGGATCATAGAGCGGCTGGCAGTCCCCACGAATCTCTGGACCGATGAAGGTAAGCCATTTACCTTATTTCTTGTTAAAGTACTGAAAATGCTTATTTAAATAACGTCGCTATAAAGTAGCGACATATATATCTAGCTTCAAGTAATATGAAAGAAAATTATTAGTTACATTAATCATCATAACAATTAATAATATCTAACAAAAGTTGTTTTTATCAGTAACAGTATAACAATATGTTTCTACAGTTGAGTTACGAAACAGTGTACTTAATTCACATGATGTTAGTATCTAGGAAACTTCAGGAGATCAAACAAAGATCACATTCAAATCTGCCAAGAAAAATGACACAAGCTATAAAATGACAGTTTTCAACTTGTCATTGAAAAATGCATATGAAGTGCCCCAACAAGCAAAAGAAAATCACATCTCTATCTCACAATATATCCACATGAGAGTAAGAGGCATTTGCATCAATTTTAATATAGATTAGCCAATACATTGTTATTTTTAAATTGATTTTTCTCAAATGCTAGTAGTAAGATAATGTTCGTTCTGCAACAAGAGGTGGTGAGGTGGGTTGCGTTGTTGCGTTAGGGGAATATGCTAATGGAACGCAACATTCCCATTCACTACTACCTATTCGTATGATACAAGCTTGAAAGAAACCTTCTATAGTATATAACATAACAATTTGGATATTGCATCATATTATAGTATTTAAAAAATAATTTAAAAAAAAACTTATAATCAATTATAAAGTTTGTAATATTTAAATTGAGTCATAAAATTACTTTTCCTAATATATTTTTTTCCGCTAAAATTTTCATAAATCAATTTCCCCTTTTCTTTTTTTTCTTTTTATGATATTTCAAAATAATTCACACACATTCTAAAAAATGCTGACTTTGAAATAAAACAGACACAGTTTACAGTTAATAAAAAACCTTTATTTTTACAATATTTACAAGTATTACTCATCTAATAAGTATTGAATATAATTTCATCAATAAAATTAAGTTTGCAATATTAAATCTTAATCAATTTCGCAATGTCCATATGCTAAACTTGTTATTCCATCTTCAGCAATGTATCGTTTGTCATCAAACGGACTGAGACTGATTTTATTTTGACAGATTGTATATAGTTTGTTTTTCTTGGCCTATTTTTAATTGTTTTTCTATGCTTGTTTTCTGTTGCAGTAAGCACTGTAAATAGTCTTCATGACTAATTTTATGTCTAACAACCCTGGTTGACACACCTTTAGCTCTCTTTTTTTCTCTTTTACTTGATTTGATAGAGTACATTTTAGCCTTCAGTCCTACAAATTCCAATGTATCGTTTGTCATCAAACGGACTGAGACTGATTTTATTTTGACAGATTGTATATAGTTTGTTTTTCTTGGCCTATTTTTAATTGTTTTTCTATGCTTGTTTTCTGTTGCAGTAAGCACTGTAAATAGTCTTCATGACTAATTTTATGTCTAACAACCCTGGTTGACACACCTTTAGCTCTCTTTTTTTCACTTTTACTTGATTTGATAGAGTACATTTTAGCCTTCAGTCCTACAAATTCCAATGCTATTTCACCACTCAATTCATCTTTAAATTTCCCTATAACTTTTTTATTATCATCGGAATAAAGCGGGTGAGTTTTGGGATAGTCAGAAAAGTCAAATTCAGATGAATAATTTTTCATGTCTTTATATATATCATCGGTAGTTATATGGTATGTAAGCGAGTCTGTATCTGTAAATAACAGTACAGCTTGGTTGTTATACATTGGTTTTATATAATTATAATGAAAATTATACACTAGGAGTTTTGATAATTCGAGTATTGTAAACCCAACGTAAATAGGTCGGTTCATCAGAATGCTTGTTTTAAGTCTTTCTACAGCGGTTAAATCTTCATCGTACATTTTAAACGATTTAAAAGTAGGTGATGCTATCAATTTTAATGCTCTCTTAGAGGTATTACTACAAAGTTCTATATTACGTCTTTTTCACAAGTTTTCCATAGTCTTGCCATATACACTATTATTAAGGAGTTTAAAAAAGTCTTTTTCAAAGGATGATGTTGCTTCTTTCCTTTTATTGGTGTTAAATAGTATATACTTTTTCAACCATGGTGCTTGTTTAAATTGAATGGCTTTATGCACTGCTGTAACTTTTAATCCCAGTTGCAGATAAAGTTTTAAATTTCTGTAATGCACAACATAATTCTTTTTATTACATAAGTTAGGTATTAACTTGGGTGTACCAACATATTTTCTGTTTTGCAGCATACTTTTAGCCTAAGGGGATAGCATTTCTTCATTCAAGGTTAATCTTTCAGGGGCAAGCGGATAATCGTTATGTAATGTATGAAGGTGGTTAGGATAATGCAGATCAATTTCAAATACATACCCTATATCTGATTCATCGTCAAGGGATAAAATCCATTCTTCATTAATATTATGTATATCAACCCATTCAAAGTTGCCATAAGGTAGATACTGGGACATAGCCCAACCGTAAAGGTTGTTCGCATCCCAGTACATGATATAACTATTAGGCTCATTCGGCTTATAGTCGTTCATATATGGGTTATTTGCTCTAGCCAGTCTTCGGCTAATCATGCTAATACCACCTCGTATCCCTTTTTCTATAAGCAGCAACATGTTAATATCTGTTAAGAGCTCTAAAGGTGTTTCAGTCATTTTTAGACATGCTTGCCATGCAAGTCCTGGAGTTGTAAAAAGATGCGCGCAATCAATTTCGTAGTATTGCTGGCATAAAGTTCTAAAATTTTGAAATACATCCGCGAGTAACAAAACGTCAGTTTTTACATATAAATTATGGTAATCACCCAATGTCTTCATATTAAACGTGTTCCAAATAGTTTTAGCGTGTTGATAATCGTCATCATCAATAATTTCATCAGTCAATGTATTATAAAAAGCGCATGCTGGAGGTAGTTCGGTTTCTTCAAACTTATCAAAAGATGTAAAGTATTCATAAGGATAGACTCCTTTCCTCATTAGCATATTCAGGGGTGTATTAGCTGGAAAATTCTCTTTCAAAGTCTTAAATTGGGAAGAATCAAGATTTTTTACAAGTTTTTCGAGCGATGTAGGTAGGAATTGAAAGCTGTCTAAAAAGACTAATTGTACAGGATCCTTAGGTTTCTTCAATCTGAATGTAATATAGTTTTCCAAACTTGTAGCAATAACCTCTATCTAATGATTGTTATACTTGCCTAGTTTCGTCATGATGTGATGTCCATCATAGTTTTTTAAATTGTGAAAGATAATCGGTATTTTTTTAGATAATTTGAAATTCAAGTTGCAGACGTTATGGGCTGCACCCCTAAATTCTCCTGAAATGTGACAATGATCTCTTCGACGATCCTCAGCTAACTGTTTATGACATATATAACATACTTCAGCTTCTTGAAACTCCTTTTCCTGTGCTTCCGTTAAGACTATAGGCTTGATTTGTGATAAAATCTTGGTGAGTTCTTCCTTTTCAGTCATCATCTTTTCTAAAAAGTGTTCCACAGCGTCTTCTCCTCTATATACTTGAATCGGTTTAACGGAATGCCCATCTGGCCCGATAATAACATATGCATATCCACAAGGTACATGATATGCAATTTTTTCACTATGTGAATTATCAGATGACGGTGAAGCCGAACTAAAAGGAACAAGAAGGCTTTCGAAATCTGCATAAATACAGTAAGCGACAGGATGTTGTAATTGCGTACCTGTAAATTTTAAAATGTTATTTTCCTCAGAGGGCATTTTAACAACTTGCACTTCATGTTCTTGACAGTACTGAAGGTGGGTTTTCAATAAATCCTCTCTGGTAAATCGGTGTAGACATCTGAAACAGTAATGGGCTTTTAGATGGTGGTGTGTTAAATCACCAAGCAGACGCGAAAAGTTTCGAATCAGGCAATAATGTTGCCTTTCTTCATCAGAAATTAATAAAAAGTTGATAACATCACAATCATTTTTTGGCGAAATATAGAGTGGGCACACTTCATTGTCTTCAAAGCCAAAGTCTTCAAATCATTTAATTTTTCAATAAGGGGTATCTTTGTTAATGGCACGGGACATGTTACATTACCTAGTTTAATGGTATTTTCATGCGGCAGGTAGTGAGATACGCATTGTGGATTCTCACTACGATCTATATTCAGTTTATAGGCGATCAAACACCAAACAAGGCATTTTCGATCTTCGTTTTTGATATTTAGCACAGCCTTTTTCAAAGCAAGTTTCTGCGGTAGTTTAATATAGCTACTAGCAGCTAACGGATGGTATTTGGCCAATTTTAGTTCCAGATAATGAATTTTCTTAAAAATCCATCCAGATCCTCTTTGGATAAATTCATCTAGGGACTTATTAATCTTTGCATATCCTTCACGAATATGATGTTCAATAAGGTCAGTAAAACAACAACTTCTAAAAAAAGTTTGAATTTCTTCCATTTCGTCATTACCTCTTTTATGCTCCAAGCTCACTTTCATGACCATATACCACTTCAAAGCATTTTTTTCACGTATCTCATTCAAAAGTTTTTCATATAATGCACCCTGTATATAGGTTTGAAATACTTCCATATCACATTCATTGCTTTCGTTTGGATAAAAAAGCTCTGTATTAAACGCATTTGAAGTGTTAATCTGTTTTTTAACTCTTTTAGACTTTAAGGCAGGTGCAGCTATCTTCCGTTTTCCAGTAACAAGTTCATGCTCTTGTCGCTTATGGCATGTTAATTCAACTTTCATATCAAACATTTTATCACATTCACTGCATGAATATCGTAAACTTTGGTGAAATTTTAAGTGCCTCTGCAAGTTATCCTCGCGCGTAAATACTTGCTCACAATGCTGACACTTTATCGGTGCTACTTCATCTTTACTGCGATGTCTTAGCATATGTCGATTCAGTAACCATTTCTGGGCAAATTCTTTTTCACAAAGGGAGCAACTGAAATTTTCTGACACTCTCTTATCACTCGTTTCAGCAGATGAAGATTGATTTTTACGATTATGAATCAGCATATGATGAATTAAGCTTGATTTCACTCCAAATATTTTCCCGCACGTATCACAACTGTATAACTTTTCATCTAAATGTATCTTTTCATGACGACACAAGTCCCATTTTCGCGAAAATTCCTTATTACATGTAGAACATCTGAAAACACTAAACATTTTCTTATCTGACGGTTCCATAATTTGACTCATTTTTTTTTTTTTTTTTTTAAGAACAAGAGATAATCCAGACAACATTCATAAAATTTTTCATGCAAATGACTTAAAATTACAATCACCTTCAATTTATTGCATCGGGTAAATACTTACTATTCTCTCATTGGCTAATTAAAGCTTCAATAAAAATCAGAGCTTTTGATTGGCTAATGAAATTCACATAACGTTAAAAATATTTGCATCTCCAACGCGCTTAATTTCATAACGCTAATAGTATGAATTAATGCTTCAATAAAATCAACGTTGTGATTGGTTGAAAAAATCACGTGACCTCGAAAAATATTCGCATTCATAAAATTCTTAATTTCATAATTCTAATACTATTAATTTAGTTTTTTTAAAAAATCATTGCTTCTGATTGAGTAAAAAATGTCTACATAAAATGTCTACATGAGTAAAAAATGTCTACATGTAAAACTTTCTAAAAAAATAAATAAAAATAAAATTCATATAACCTCAAATAAAATTCATGACACCTCGAAAGTATCTGTATAAAAAACACTTAATTTTATAATGATAATATTAGGAATTCAAATCTCCCACATGTAAAACTTTCTAAAAATAAATAAATAAAAATAAAATTCACGAAACCTCAAAAGTATCTGTATATAAAAACACTTAATTTCATAATGCTAATACTATTAATTTAATTTTTAAAAAATCATTGCTTCTGATTCAGTAAAAAATGTCTACATAAAAAACACTTAATTTCATATGGCTAATAGCATGAATTAAAGCTTCAATAAAAATCCATAGTTTTGATTGGTTCATAAATTCACGTGACCTTAAAAAATATTTGTTTATAAACAGCACTTAATTCCACAAAATTCTTAATTTTATAATGGTAATATTAGAAATTCAAATATCCCGCATGAAAAAAAATTTCTAAAATAAAAATAAAATTCATGAAACCTTAAAATATTTGCATCTAAAAGGCACTTAATTTTATAAAACTAATATTATGAATTAGTCTCTCACATATAAAAATATTTAAAAATGTTAGTTTTAGGTTTTCATAGGTCATTCCAATGTAATATTTTTTATAGTTCAACACATATAATGTTTTTAAACAGGCATTCGAACATGACACTTAATAACGAAATCATATGAAGTTCCAATGGAATATTTTTTATAGTTCAACACATATAATGTTCTTAAACAGATCTAAAATCATTAGAGTTTTAATCAGGCATTCGAACATGGCACCTAATAACGAAATCATATGAGGTTGCTTCATAATAATTGTTTCCAATTAATTATAGATTTTTCATTTTTCATTTAATAAATCGTTTTAATAGTAGAGATTCAATGCTATACTATTATTATTAAATTACTGTTAGGCTTAAAAATTATAAGTTTAAGTAATTTCGTAATAAAAACACATAATTTTAATCAAAATATTTTTATTTTTCAATATATTCAAAATTTAGTCTAATTTCATTAATATACCTAGTCTCTATACGAATGTTCGACGTTCAAAGATGGTAGACATTAAAAGTTTTCCAAGGTTTTCTCCGAAACTTGTGTAAATACAAACTAGAATCACTCATCCTCAAATCATATATTTTTATCGATTTTATTAATGTGACACATGTTAAACAAAAAATGTTAATAATTTATTTCATTAAAAAAAAAAAAAAATGACGCTACAGAAATGTAGAAGAAAGTCATGCCTATGGCTGGTCATATAAAAAGAAAAGATACATGACCAGTCTGAATTATTACACGCCCATTTATTGTACGGATAGAAATTTTTTTATTTCAGAACGAAAATATCAAAACACATTTGATTTATAAACAAAAATTGAAAATACATTTAAATGATCACGTGGTAATCTTCTTGGTCTAAACATTCTTTTCAAGTTTCAGGATAAGATAAAGTCGTGTGAGTGACACACCAGATTATTCTTATTAGGAACACTTTAAATAGAGCACTTAATTATATTATATCACAATTTTTCATTAAAATTACTCATAAAACACAAAAAAAATGCTTATTGCCCTGAAAAATAATTAATTTCCTTAATTATGCACTAAAAATCTACGAAAAAGATGCTTAATCATATGAACGAAAATTATAAAATATCGAAGCACATTTGATTTATAAACAAAAATTGAAAATACATTTAAATGATCACATGATAATCTTCATGGTCTAAACATTTTTTTCAAGTTTCAGGATAAGATAAAGTCGTGTGAGTGACACACCAGATTACAAAATCGTAAAATAAATTGCATTTAAAATACATTTATTATGAAATACTAACTAACTAACTTTTAAAAATTACAAGTTATGAGCAATTATTTCACAAAAATCCTAATTAATACATTAATCTCTAAAATATCTTGCATTTAAAATCAATTTATCTTAATACCATACTCAAAAATAACTCAATTTTATATAAATAAAAAATACATTTATTTACTAAATCAACTAAATAATTACAAAATACTAACCAACTTTTAAAAATTACAAGAGAAAAAAAAAAAAAAATACATATTTTTAATCTTAAAAAATTTCAAGATGAATTTCTAATTTCTTACGACAGATGGCAGCACATTTTTTGCGAATATTTCACATTAGAAAAATCTATTTCCAATGATTTTCTTAAAATTACATCACAAATTACCATTAAAATATTGATTAAAATATTAATTATACACTAAAAAACTATATTTATCTATTTTCTAAGCAATTATTTCTTATACTTTTTCCTTTATCAAAATAAATTTGAGTGTCTATTTTAATTAAAAAAAATTCTTCTGCATACACTTTAAACGATAATGCACGAATAACATTAGAAAAAATCTATTTCATCACAAATTATCATTAAAATATTAATTAAAATATTAATTATACACTAAAAACTATATTTATCTATCTTCTAAGCAATTAATTCATCAATTTCTCAAAAATCAAATCAGAAAATAAATTATATTAAAAATCAATTTTCTATAAAATACAAAATCGTAAAATAAATTGCATTTAAAATACATTTAAAATACATTTATTATGAAATACTAACTAACTAACTTTTAAAAATTACAAGTTATGAATAAAAATTACAATTATTTCACAAAAACCCTAATTAATACATTCATCCCTAAATAAATTGCCTTTAAAATCCAAGTTCAACGGAATACGATACACTAAATATTCAAGAATTCCATTCACAAGTCTCGTTAGCACAACGGTCAGAGCTAAGGCACCTATAATACGAGCAGACTCGTCCGGCATCTTTTCCCCCAATTCCTTCAAGTGGGGAGCGTGGGAGAGAAAAGCAACCCTGAGCCGTTTTACGTGTTTCGTTTCAAAGTTCGCCAAATTGCATGCTTTTTAAATGGTAATTTTCAAACGCATAAATAAAATATATTCATTCATAAAAGATAAGTAAACAAATTTAGCTTCGAATTTAAAAGAAAATATAATATTAGGTTATCAATAGCTGAATAGCTTTATCTAATTGTGGAACTATTTACTTCCGCGGAAGCACACTTCTTTCATTGTCGTCTGCTTGCTTGTTTAGATCCCTTGTTATCGTTACGCTGTCAGAGGATATTTATTGTTTTCTGTGTATAAAGTAATAAATATAGATGAATGTTAAGATATTAATTGCAGTATTCATTCAAGAAAGAATCCTCGGATGTTTGGATTTCTTTTAGAGGCGATCAGAAAGAAAATTTGGACTGTTTATTTTCGTCGAAACAAGTGCATTCAGAGATCCGGCGCTGAAGTATGGAATGTAAGTTATATTTTGTTTAATTAATATATCTCTTGATAAATACCTCCTCTTTATGTAAAAATATGATAATGCATGCTGCTACTTATTAATATTTAACTGCTTATATGTTTTAAAGACGTAAAAAAGTTAACTATGAGCTTAATGTGATATTCTGAGTTTGTAAATATTGGCGACGTCAAATTTCGCCAAATAAAGTTTTGTTTTCATAATTTAATGCAAATAAAATTTAGTTTGTTTTAATTTTAAATCATAGGTGAATTATTATTGAAGAAATGTACGCATTTTTGCATTTTTAGGGTTATTTTTATTTAATCATTAAAATCAGTTAATAAACTTTTTGTGCTAAACAATATATTCATATGTATTATAGTTTAACTTACTACGGTAAAAAGCATTTATTTACTTGATAGACTTGTACTTATCTGAAATATCTATTGGTGTTTTCTATTGTCTTAAAAGAGGTAAATTCAAATTAATAATAATTATAATAATAATAAAGTATGAATTTTGAAAATTTAAGTTTACTATGCTAAAATCTTTCAATAGAAACTTGTACAATCCTCGTTCAAAAAATCTAGATTAAGAAATATATGCTCCTTAAATTTCGTTTTAAACTACAATAATTTTCACATATAATACGTCCTTGTTTTTAATGTTAAATATTTTATTTAAAATAAATTGATTTACTTATTACCTAATAATTATTTATTTTGATAAGAAAGAATTTAGTTATTATTAATAAAAGATCTTGCTTATAAATAAATTCTTGCAAAATATAAAGAGATTTAAGATTTTTGTGAAATAATGCTAAATATTTTGATCAATATAAGAAACAAAACCTTTTTATGCTTAAAAATTTATATCTTAGAACATGGTATATTAATTGACATTATGTGAGTCAAAATATGCAGTCATATTATTATATATCTAAGAAATTTATTTATAATAAAGAAAGTTTAATGTAGTATATATGCATTAAACCTTTATTGAGGAAATTTCTCTGAAACAAGTTGGTGCTTTTATTTCTGTTTTCACGGTTAACTTTCAAGAAAAACCCATTATTTTTAATTTTAAATAATCTTATTTGTTTTTTAAAGTTTAATTAACATGAGATAATAAAAATAAAAATGCTTTTAGAACATGAACTAATTATTTGATATTTATACAAAGTATCCATTCTGTTTTAATTTCTATCTTAAAATTTAGTTTAACTGCACACTTGAATGATAGATTGTTCAGGTTCAGATGAAGATTTACTTTATGGGAATGTTTATGTATTCTATAAATTATTAAATCAATATTTTTCTGTTTTTTTTTTTTTTTTTTTTTTGAATAGGATTTTCGGGGGGAGGGCGGGGAATTCATTTTTTAATTTCAGGGGTTGATCAAAATAAAAAAATTCCTTTTAACCCCCTCCCCCCTTCCTTCTCCAAACTGAATATTATAAAATGGGGCCTTTCAAAAAATTAAAGTTCATAAAATAGACCCTTTCAGAAAATTTAAATTTAGTAAACGAAGTATGAGCCCATTCACTAAATTTCAGTTCATAAAGTCATTTCACAAAATTTTTGTTTTATAAAAATTAAATTTTTTAAAAAATTTCCCATGTTTTCAATATTATTTCAAATGACTACTTGCACTTGATTCTCTGCCACGTTATAAACTTGATATATATATATATATATATATATATTAAAAAAAAAAAAATAGTGCTAATTTTTATTTGTTTACAAAAGTAGAATTTTTTTTACAAAATTTTCTTTTTGCACTTATATATTCTGCCAAAATGCCACTGCCCCCCCCCCCCCTCCAAAAAAAAAAAAATCTTGGTCAACTCTTGAAATGTTCCATATGTAAATTGTAAATATTATATAAAAGTATCAATTTACTACTAGCAATGTACTTCTTTTGATACATTTTTAAATAAATGTATGTTAATTTGTTAATACTCATAATAAGATTTAAAAAAATTCTTTAGGACCATTTTGAAGAGTCCCAATTCAAGCAGAATAGTCGGAGACTGAAATTGGATGTCCAAAACCTGGTTGTGTACTTGAATCACATCTGAGTAATCCAGAAAAGGTTTGTTTTCCTTTTCTTTTATGACGTATTATGTTATAAATGTGTAAATGTTGATACCTGTCTTGCACAATAATTTTGAATTTTAAGTTGTACACAAAATTAAACTAATATGCATCCTAAATTAAAAAAAATTAAGGATGCATATTAAACTTTTTTAAAAAATTTTAATTATATTTTTAAAGTTAAAGTGTTTTTACATAATGCAATTTAATATAGTTAAAACTGCAAATAAGCATTTTTATTTTTTCATTTACAAATACTAAATTAAATACGATTTTTACTATATTTATGAACCCTGTACTTTTTTATTATTTCATTTTAATATAAGTAAATCAGTAAATAAAGTTTTATTTATTTATGCACAAATAATAAATTAAACAAATTTTTAGCTCATTTGCAAACTCTGTATTTTTAAAATTACTAAAATGTAAATATCATTTATAAACACTTTACACTGTCTTTGTAAACAACTGATAAAAAAAAAATACTCTTCACAGTTCAGGCTCAGACATTTTTATTATTATTATTTATGTATTTTTCTCTATATACTTTGTATGGGCCTGTATTTTACACAATGTTATAAATTAGTTTGTCTTTTTTTTTTTTTACAATTTTAACTTGATTGTCTCCTAGTTCGCACTGTGATTTTCTTAAATATTTTTAGCATATGTGCTATTTATTTATTGAAGGTAAGGCTGCAGACAAAAGGGGGGGGGGGGTTAACAAAAGAGAGAGGAGGATGGAGAAGGTTCCTCACACAGAAATTTTTGTTAAATAAAAGTTCTTTTAGAACTACAATTGAAATAGACTAGAAATGTTCAAATACAGTGCCTTTGAGCTTATACCTTACCATATAATATGTTTATCGCATTGTAGGATAAAAGGAAGTAATGTAAACATCATAACACATTATTTAGGATATTTTTGTTATTTTCAGTGACATTAGATTATACAGGATAAGAGATGCATAATTGTGTTCATTTATTTCTTCTTCGAAAGGTCATCAAAATTATTCTTACTGTATCATTTTATGTACTTAAATATTTGAAAAATTAGTTATCATAGACTGAAATTATTGGTTAATTATTATTATTTTTTTTATAGGAATGTTATGAAGAATATAACAAAATTCTGAAAAAGAAAATTGCAGCATTAGAAAATGCTATCGTAAAAATTTAAAAGATGTTAAACGAAAAAGATGCAATACAAGAAAAATACAGGGGGCTATCTTCATTTTTGTCTGAAAACAAATTGCATCTTTTTAGGTTGATAGACAGAGCATTACATATCGGAGCGGTGAACCTTCCTGCATCTTGTATTTTCCAGATATGCATTTTTTACTTTGTTTAATATCAATTCAATTTGTAAAAGTGTTGTGAATATGTAATTATATTACATCCTATTTTGCAAGGCCTTTGTTGTATTTGATAAAACAATATAAGCATATATAGATTTCTCCAGCAATGTAAACATTTTGTGAAACGAAATAAATAAAATATTTGTATTTTATTTAGTATTATTCGCATCTTTTGAAACAGTACAAGAATATAGGTTCATAATTTGATAAATAGAAATGATGGTTTTATTTATTTATTTTATTCTAAGGATTAATTTTATGTTACTGGGTTTTATTTTCATTTTATTAGTCTATAAATGCAATTACATTTAGACACCTATTACAACACCATCGTTCACGTGAAATAAAATGGGATGAAATATTTCACCAGGTTACTGAATAGAATTATAAAAGAAGTAGTAGGTTAGATCACAAATCCATAATAGAATAAAATGCAAACATGATAACTTTTAAATTATTATATTGTTATATATTACAGGATAGAATTATAGTGAATCAGAGAATGATTGAGTGGTTTTATTAAAAAAACAAGAAAGAAATAATATGCTTAGGTCCATTATTATGAAACACTTTTCAATATTACATAAGTTATAGTAAAAGTAAGTCAGATAATGATTGACTGGGTGTTATTGAAAAATTAAAATAATGCATCATTGACAAATTATAAAACACTTTCCTATGATTTGGAATATAGTTGTAATTGAAACTTTTGGAAAGTGAAAATGGAGAATTAACTTGTGTATATTCATATGTACTCAAAATCTATATTAGAGTAAAGAAAAATTATTATAGTGAATAATAATCATGCATCATTCATAAATTATGAAACACTTTCCCATGTTACAGGTTATAGTAAATGTGAGAGTAATTGAATGAATATTACACTTAAAAATATTTAAATAAAAGCAAATATAAGAAAAATTTCAAAAAACTTTAAATATTTTCTTTGGTCTAATAATTTGGCCAGGTACTGTATATATTATTATTATTATTTTGCAAGCCTTTGTTGCATCTGATTAAACATTATAAGCATCTAGATTTCTCCATCAGTGTAAATAATTTGTGAAATGAAATAAATAAAATATATGTATTTTTATTTGTCTGGTATTTGCATCTTTTGAAACAATGAGTGCATATAGACTCACAACTAAGTGTGTGTGTGTGTGTGAGGGGGGGGGGGGGGTCAGTATTACTCTTTTTTAACTAATGATTAAAAGTATATATTACTGGATTTATTTTCATTTTATTAGCACATATAGAATATTAATTTTAGAAACCTAATATAACCAGGGTTCTCACAAATACAAATTTGGATACAAGAAAATTTTTAAAAAATATAAATCAATGATTAGCCAATTCTAAAAATAAATAGAAGTAAAAAATGGTATTCAAATTTCCCTTTGTGAGAACTTTGATTATAACATCATTCACCTGGAGTAAAGTAGGATGAAATACTTTCTGAGGTTACTGGATAAAATTATAAAAGAATTTGATTATGAGAACTTACATTTGAGTAATGCAAATCCATAATAGAGTAAAATAAAATTATAGTGAAAAGAAGAGTAAATCGAAGAATGAGTGATGTTATTTAAAGACAAGAAATAAAAAATATGTTTTTAATTATTAATTATAAAACATTTTTCATATTGCACAATGTTGTTATAGTAAAAGTAAGTCTGGCACTGACTGAATGTTATTTGTTTAAAATAAAGAGAAATTGTAAAAAACTTTCCATTGATATGGAATATAGCTGTAGTTCAAACATTTAAAAAGGAAAAATGAAGAATTTACTTATATATATTCAGGGCCTGATTATCGCACAGGCCGTCTAGGGCACCTCTATTTAGGGGCACCAAAATAACTTTAAAAATTTTTAAATGCTATTTTTGGCAAAGATTTTCTTTAAAAAATTAATTGAAAGTTAGCTAATGATAATAATCTTTAGTTGAAATCTAATCTCCGAGGAGGAGGATCAAAAGTTATATGGCATGCCTACAGAACACACCTAGGGGTAGATACCAAATCGTCAGCAATTTCCTGTTTCCTAGCTCTAATGCAACACTGAACCCACTGAACCTACACCTCAGGTTTGTATCCAGTTACATTTTCTTAACTTTGTGAAATTTTCTTAACTTTTTGAAAAAAATAAAATAAAAATAATAATTATAAGCTTTAATTTGTTTGGGAGGAGGGGGCACGAAAATTGTCCTGAGCCTTGGGCCACAGCAGGTCTTAATCAGGCTCTGTATATATTCATATGTACTCAAGACAAATATAATAAATTAAAAAAAAATCAATTATATTCATAAATTATGAAACACTTTTGCATGTTACAATCTACAGTAAATGTGTGCATGCGCGTAGCCAGGGGGGGTGCCCTGGGTGCCGGGCACCCCCCCCTTCCGTTCATGCACACCCAGGTGTGGGGAATTTCACCAATTTACTTGACACTAGTAAGTAAAATTATCAGCAAGAGAAAATATACCAAAAAACTTCAATGTATATTCATAAAAACAGACTTTTGTTTGTAAGTTTCTTAGAATAAAAAAATTTTGCGATATCTTCCCGTTTTAGACATCTTGAACGCGGAAAATGACTTTCTATGTGTGTGTTTAGGGGGGGGGGTCATTGTGTGTCAGTGCATCTGTTAACTATTTTTGTCCGTGTTTCACGTGAGAATTGCTGGACGCAATTTAACGACATTTGGCAAGAATTTAGGTCTGTACCAGCTTAAAAGTATGCCTATAAAATTTACAAAAATTCCCTCAGTTCCTCCCCTGGAGACCGAAAGTCGAAAACTCGTTAGTAAGCATAACTCGGCTCCAAATTACTTTACGATGAAGAAATTGCACATGAAAAGACCAGACTTGAATACGAAAATAAAATTTTCTTCGATTTTGGATTTTTCTGTTTTTAAGGGGGAGGTGGGAGAAAAATTGATTTTCAGTGGGAAATTTCTGAAATTTCAGATTTTTGAGTAGATACCAAAAGTGGTATAAAGTTAATTAAAACAACCATGCGTCTTCTTCAGTATATTTTTAAAAAACCCGTTTTTGATTTCTTGCAACTTTATTTTATTTATTTATTTATTTTTTTTTTTTTTTTGGGGGGGGGAGGGGGAGAGGGTGGGTGCTTTATAAGGAGGGCTATAAGGAGGCAAATTCGAGATCCCTTTTTAGCGCTAAATTTGTCCTGGGAAATCTGTGGAAGCTGCTGCCACAAATTTTAGTGCGTGGGTTCTTTATGTGCATAATTAGGTTTTATGAAAATCCCCTCCTTTTCCTCAAAGGGGTGGGTGGATGGGAATAAACACATTTTAAAATTATATCAGATTAATTTTTATGTGTGGTTTAATTATGCGTACCGAACACGTACAACAAATGGATTTTCTTAAATTTTCCCTACCCCCCAGCGCTTTTTAAAGGCGGGGGGGGGGGGGGGTGATACGCTTTTTCAAGAGTAACTCTGCTCCAAATTATCTCAAATAAACGATAGTTTGATGTGTCGATTAGTTATACGTTCCCAATACACACCACAAAAAGATTTTACTAAATTACTTTCTAACTTCCCGTAGAGGTGGGGGGGGGGACAAAAAACACGCTTTTAAGCTTAAATATGCTCCAAATTATCTTAGAATGGCGAATTTTGGAGTGCGATTGTTGTCTAAGTGTACGCAATATGCATTTTGGTGGAATTTCGTGAAACTTCTAACTTACCCGTGAGAGAAAGAGAAGGTGAATTGCGGGTAAATCGCTGCCGATGGCAATGAAACCCGAATCCTCATGTTGCGAGTGTAAAAATTCCTACCTAACGCAGTGGAAATTTTAGCTGAAATTCCGTCTAATTTCAGTGATTTTTTTTTTTTTCTTTTCATTTTTGATTTTTTTTTAGATTCTATTAATAATGATATGGAAATTTGAGAATTTACTTAAATGTAGCGACCAGCGAAGCGGCAAAGTCTGCTAGTATATATATTCACTGTATATCTTGCTGCTCCTAAATACCAAATGCGGCAATGCTCTCAGAGCTGGTACATCAGAGGTGCCAAGTTTGTCGAGCTCTGACGGGTTGTATCAAAATTCTCAAGTTCCATTTCTGACCTCGTCCCTTCCATTTAAATTAAATTCTGCTTTTCCATCAAAAATGTGTGCAAAACTCTTTATTTTTTAACCTTTTTTTTGATTTTATATATATGTATAAATCTATATCTGTTTATGAATCAGTTTGGATTTCTTAGTTTTCGATGCAGAACTACACTGTTCGTTCAACCTATCAGTATTGAAAATTTTACACTAATTAATCAAGACAAAATCGAGTAATGCTAGATTTTTTACTTCAACCGGATTAGTTTAAACAATATTAATTTTGAAAAAAACCTTATGTTATCTTTTAACATTATAAGCAAATACGGAGCTGATTAAAAAAAAAAAAAAAAAAATACATGTCCTCTATTTATTATAATTATAATAATAACTAGCTGTTACCCGCGACTTCGTTCACGTGGAAATTTTGATGTGTATGTGTGGGAACTGACGGTTTGATCATAATATGTAATGAAATTAAACCTTATTGTGGTGCTGTGCAAAACAGAGTCTGATAAAGTACACTAAAAAAAATTTGTAACTCATTGAAAGACAAAATAAAATGCCAAAATAAATAAATAAAAAGTTATCGCCAACATGGCGATAAAAATTTTAAATTCGTCCATAGGGATTCTGTACTAAAACAGTACTGCGTTGTAGAAGTATAAAAACTGGGTCGTCAATTATGAATTTTATTTCGAAACCTTTCTTTGTATGATTTTAGTTCACTATTGCACAATATTAATCTGGTTCTAATAATAATTTGGTGACTGGTTAATTAAAATTTTAACTATGTGGTGAAATTCATATAATATTTATGAGTTTCAAATTTTTTTTTTTTTTTTACAAATAAATGATTTTTTTTTTTTTTTTTCTTTTCATTTCCCGGCGAATTGTTGAATAATATTTTAGTTCTTAAACAATTTTGGACGGCTTTGCCCGCTTCGCTGGCAAACTCTTTTCTATATGCTTTATGAAAAAAAAAAAAAAAAAAAAACTGAAATCGGTCAAAAGCTTGCTTTGGGTTTCCGCTGCCTTAGGCAGCGCCTTGTTCGTCCTTGCAATCTCCGGTGCCTGTCCCTATTGCCTGCGACAATGGCTTACCCGTGGGCTTCCATTTGGTTGCTTATCATACATAACAGTTTCGATACGGACAGTATCGAAAAATTTGAAGTAGCTCTTTTATATCTGAATCCCAGTTACATATGAACAACATTATATGTGATGTACATAATATTTGCTCTCAAGTTATTTCCTATATTTATTTGATTTAATCAATCAACCATAGAATGACAGCAATTTCAAGCCACATATAATATTACAATATGCTATGATCGGCAACTTCTATCGCATGATACAATTATTATTTTGTGGTTATATATACTTCATGCTTAGTTAATAGTAGTTGGTATATAGAAAAATAAATAAATTAGTATGTAAACTTGATCATGGTACAGCCTTAATGCCCTTGGCGACTTTTAAATTTTTGTTGCCGTTTTAGACCAAAATATAATTTATGCGATTATTGTTCCTATACGCAAGCGAAGTGTGACGTCACTGACCGTCCGTGGATGCAAGAAAATGATTTCCTATGTCAATCGCCCATTGGATTTTTTGTAAAAAATGATTAAAAATCGAAGAAAATTATTTCCCAATTTTAATCCCCATATTTGGGTACACATATGTATTAGTTATCATGTGCATGTGTTAGATTGAGTTATTTTGCTGTCAAATTGACAAAATTTTAATTTTAAATTTCAAAACTCTGTCGTTCTTGGCGCTTATTGTATTTGGTGATCAAAAACGTAATACGAAAATATACATGCCAGATGTATATTTTCGTAATATGCATTGTACGAAATATTGTTTCATATTATTCATTACTGTCTTAAAATAAGTTGTTAAAATAACCATGATTTTTGAAAGGAATTAAATTATGTTCGCCAAATAACTTGGCGATATTTTATTTTTCTACTAAGGATGACCGATATCAAATCTATTCCGCTACAACATATTAGTATCTTATATCAGTTACTTTATTTAGACATTTGAAAACAAATTTGACTTCAAATTATGATAGAATATTTATCATTTCCCTTTTAATCAGTATATTAGTTGGATATTTATTGTGTTAATATCATCCTTTAAAATTAAATGTTTGTGTTTTCAATCGAATATGGAAGTTTGCCATTTTTTTTTCTTCTAGAGTTTTGAAATTAAAAATTCAAATTTTGTCAATTTTACAATAAAAATTACTTAATCTAATGCATGGACATGATAACTAATACATATCTATACCTAAATATGCGGATTAAAATCGGGAAATATTTTTCCTCGATTTTTAATAATTTTTTACAAAAAATCCAATGGGCGTTTAACATAGGAAATATTTTTCTTGCATCCACGAACGGCCAGTGACGTCATCACTTCGCTTGCGTATTTCTTTCTATCTTTTCCTTGGCGAAAAATGTCCGATCTACTTCAGCATCAAAATTATAAAAAATTGTCAAGAATTATCAATAAGAAAATACCTTTACCATAATGCTGAATTAACTTTTATGCCAAGCGTGTTTCATCCGCCATACTAAAAAAAAAAAAAAAAAAAAAAAAAAAAAAAATCTGAAGTTGAGGTATATAAAAAAAATGCTGTGAAATAAAATTCAGAAGAAATATGTTAGATTTGTAATATTACTATTTTATTTTAAAATTATAATTTGTCATTTTCTCATCGACCAATTTAACATTTAGTAATTTCTTATTTTTCGCATGAACGCATATTTCATTTTATGCTGAAAACAATCCGCGTTTGTAATGATCGATAGACGGCGCTTTGTGAACACTGCAGTTGTTAGTAAACATTAACCACGTGTGTTCCAATAATGTTCTTGTTATTCTACTTAATATTCGTACTATAATTTCTCCGCCATTACATTATGGAAAATTGATTGCTTTTGGAAAAAATACTTCAGTTTATTCAAAGTTCGATCGGAAGTAGATTTTTAACTGAAGTTGAACAAATATTAGTTTCAAATCATCTGATTAATTCTTTACTTCCATTAGCCGAAGCAACTGTAATTTTAAATTCGTCATTTGGAAATAAATGGAAGCTCAATTCTGGATTTCATGATGCTTTGGATTTACACTGTGGCACACAAAAGTATGTGTTATCTTTTTTACCGTATTTATTCATTTTTATTCAATAAATATATGTGAAACTAAATATCGGCAAGCAATGGCGGCTATATGGAATTCGAATTAAACCATGTTTATTGTAATTTCACCGTAGCCCACCAGAGGGCGAGCATTTCATTACAATCGCGGATAAATAAATATATCTCGTAAACTTTTTTTGGCAACAATTAAAAATTTAAATGGCTTATATTAAGTCAATATAAGTCAATAAGTTTATTATTTTCATATTTTAATTAATTTTAAAGATTTTTTCAAATTTTTTTTTCCTAAACCATCCCTGACCTATAAGGAAAAAAACAAAAAAAGAATGATCGAAATCGGTCAAGCCGTTTACGATTTTATAAATAACATACAGACAAACATTCATTTTTATATATATAGATTATCACTATTGTACAAAAAAATGAGTATTTTTTTACGCGTGAAAAATAAAAATAAAATAAAATTTATGTCATTATAGCTTCATAATATTAAACATATGTTTTTATTTATTTATTTATTTTTAACATCGGCTTTGTATTTTTATTTAATAATTTCAGGTTTTGAATTCAGTACTTACATTAAAATCAAAAATTTAAATTTTTATTGATTGTTTGGGATTCACACTCAATTCAAATGACTCTAATATGAATTTTATTAAGATGGTTTAATTAGTTTTTTTTTTTTTTTTTTTTTTTTTTTCTAAATATCAACATTTTATTCTAAAACTCCAGTCATATAAATAGTTAAAACTCACGTTTAGTACCTATAAAAAATGAATCTGTTATACTTCCAAAAAAAGTTTTTTCTACGGAAATACTTCTACTGTGAAGAGAGCGAATATGACAGAGGGAGAAGTAGCAAGAAATTATTTAACAGCCACATTTTATAATAATTCAAGAAATATTTCAGGAATAACTAGGTAAAAAGAAAGCTGTAAGAGACTAGAAAGTACTACTGTATTTCGACTAGACAGGTATTGTGCAGATGCTCAACAGACAGAGGTGAGAAAACAAGAAGAAACTGAAGAGCAACGGCATATTTGAATTCAAGCTGATGCCAAAACATCATAAATGATACAATTTATCAAGCATTGGATGCTGCTAATTAGTTTTTAGTGTACATTTAACTATGATTCTACTTTTGATTATGCGTCTCAAAATATTGTCAGCGTCAGCGCAGAAAAATTGGTAAATGTTTGTGGAAATTGTAGTGCTAAAAATTGTCTCAGAGCCTCACCTGCAATGCTTTGTTACAATGGAAAATTTCATTTACCTCAAACTTCTGAAAAATCAGAAACTTTGTAAATTTCTCTTAGATTCTTTAAACACTACTTCAACCCAAGCATCGTCGGGTAGTTCTGCTAGTTGAATTATTTCATTATTCTTTATATATTTGTATTATGTATATGTTTGTGCATTTACCGACGTATATATGAATACATATATATTAAAATACTCATACACACGCTTACGCATATACATATGCGTACTATGTATGTATATCTATGCTGAAAATTTAAAATTAAAATTTGGGCACCCCCCCGCATGAAAAGCTGGCTACGCCTATGGTGTGAGAGTGACTAAGTGAACATTAGCATTAAAAAATATTTAAAATAACAGTAAATGTAATACAAAATTAAAATCTTGCATAAATAAAGATACTGAGAGACTTAAACATTATAGACAAGAATTACATTAAAAAAAAAAAAAAAAAAAAAAAAAAAAAAACGGTGAATGTTCAAATTAATTCTTAAAAAAAGTCATTTGTTAATTAGGAACACTATTCTATATTTTTCTGTAAAGACATAATTAGCAAATCAACTGAAATCTGTAGAAGACAGATTATATATATATATATATACAAACTTTAATATATATATATTTATACAATAAAACCACCCTAAAGTTATTACAGGGAGAGAACCCTCGTGTAGTCAGTTGACCTTAACACCTTCACGTCCACCATAGTAAGGGAGCAACTGCCTTAAAATATTAGCCCTTAAAAAGAAGTAGCCTTTTAATTAAGGTTGTTCAGAAAATCCTATTCAGGCCACAAAATCTATAAATTACATTTGGATTATAGGAATTTACGTTTTGATCACATAGCTGCAGTGGCGCATCCAGAACTTAACTTTTGGGGGCTGGGGGTGGCTAAGAGTTTTCAAGATATTAATCCAGATCAATGAAAAATTTACAATTGTAACATTCAGTTGGGAATGTTAGTGCTTTTTTTTTTTGGAGGGGGGGGGGCTTCAGCCCCTTAGCCCCCCTCCCCCATAAATCCGCCACTGCATAGCTGAAGATATAGTGTTTAACCTCTCACTTATAAATGGTGAACACTAATTAGTTTTGGTCAAAGGCAAAGTAAAATTACTTGATCTTGAAAAAGGAATACAGTTGTAAGTGGGCTTTTATTTGAGGGATATTAATATTAAGTTATAGAAGGAAATTTTGGATCTGTTAAAATTGGAATGTGGCCTCTAAAATTGGAATGTGGCCTGAAGGAATGTGGCCTTTCAAAAGAGATGGACATTTAGAGAAGATTCACTGAATTTTTAAAGGAAAGCAAAGCAAAATTTATCATCCTTAAATTTTTATAGTGAAAAATAAAAAAAGGCGGGGGAACATAGAAAATTTCTAGAAAGACTTCAGCCCTGATGATAAGTTTATACAAAATGCTAAGTTTTTTTTTTTACTTGATTGGAGGGTAACAGACTTTTATTTAGAAATCTTTATATATATATATATATATATATATATATATATATAAATGAATGTTTGTCTGTATGTCCTTTATAAAATCGTAAACGGCTTGACCGATTTCGATCATTCTTTTTTTGTTTTTTTCCTTATAGGTCAGGGATGGTTTAGGAAAAAAAAAATTGAAAAAATTCGCCCCCCAAGGGGGGGGGGCAAAACGTGAATTCAAAAAATCCTTCATATCTCAAACAAAAAAAACAGATATCCGTAAAATTTTTGCTTTAAAATATAGCTAATATAAATGTCTAAAAACCAATTTCTAGAATTTTCGAAATTCGGTCCCCAAGAGGGGGCGGGGGGGGGGGGCGAAACGGGATTTCACATGCGTAAAACGCGATTTCGCATAATCCTATATATCTCGAACAAAAAAAACAGATATACGTGAAATTTTTGCTATAAAATGTATCCAATTTCTGGAATTTTAAAAATTCAGCCCTCATGTGGGGCAGCAGGGGCAAAAACAATTAGAAATACAGTTAGGCCTTTCAAAATTGGTACAGATAGGTTTCAATAGCCTGCAAGTCGAATGGGGATATTTTCGAAAGTGTAAAGTTATTAGGAGGGGAGAGGGGGGGGGGCAAAAAAAATAAAAAATATCGTTCAAATTTGGTATATAGAGGTTTTCGATACTTACAAATCGACTGCGGATATTTTCGAATTTGTAAAATTATCAGGAGGTGCGGTAAGGGGGGGGCTATGGGCAAAAAAAAAATAGAAATACAGTTAGGGCATTCAAAATTGGTACAGATAGGTTTTAAATGCCTGCAAGTCGAATGGGGATATTTTCGAAAGTGTAAAGTTATTAGGAGGGGCGAGAAGGGGGGGGGGCAAAGAAATAAAAATAGAGTTAGATCGTTCAAAATTGGTACACAAATGGTTTTCGATACTTAAAATCGAATGCGGATATTTTTGAATTTGTAAAATTATTAGGAGGGGCGGTAAGAGGGGTGGGTCGGTAAAGGGGGGGGCTATGGGCAAAAAGAAATAGAAATGCAGTAAGGCCGTTCAAAATTAGTACAGATTGGTTTTAGAGGCCTGCAAGTCAAATGGGGATCTTTTCGAAAGTGTAACGTTATTAGGAGGGACGGGAGGGGGGGGCGGAGGGGCAAAAAAAAAACAGAGTTAGATCATTCAAAATTGGTACATAGAGGTTTTCGATACTTACAAATCGATTGCGGATATTTTCGAATTTTTAAAATTAGTGGGAAGGGGGGGAGGAGAGTGGTGGGGCAAAAAAATAAAAATTGAGAATTCAGTAATTATAGTGATTCATTTAAAAATAGGGTCCAGCGAAGCGGGCGAAGCCTGCTAGTATATATATATATATATATATATATATATATATATATATATATATAAAGAAAAAGTAAGTAAAAAAAAACTCCACAGAAACTTTGGAAAGGAGCTATTATTCTTCGTAAAATTTAGTTATAGTATATGAAACTGAAATCTGTAGGAGACTGATTTTGATTCGTAAATTTTTTATACACATACATACATACTCACATACCTATTATACATATATGAAGAAGAGGGCTAAATTAACCATAATTAAATTTTAAATTATAAAACAAGCTAGTATGCCGTGGCCACCACAAAACTTTCTTCTATATTTTACTGAAAAAATTCACGCAGCGCAAATTATTTGCTAAAATTGTTTTCCATGGGGAATGCAGACGGTTTGCGTCTCGGAGGTTGGTTGGTTGGATGATTTAAGACCGGTTGTCTCCGCATGTGTCCTAGGCCTGTAGGGGAAATGCCCTCCATGGGGGTCTTTCTAAGGGGTCCTAGTCCGTATTTACTCGAGTTTCGGAGGAAACCACGGAAAACTCTGAATGACTAGGTGAATGAGCGTGACCTGGGATCGAACTCGGCACCTTCCATCTACCAGCTTTGAGCGCTTTCGTCTCGGAGGAGATGTATAAAACTAAATGTTGAGAGAAAGTCAATTTTGTGCAGAGCTGCCAACCTAATCCGGCAAATTGTTAGTACCGCCCCTTTTTCTACACCACTTAATTTTTAGAGTATTTTTCTACTTAATTCATCATAGATACATTTGAAGAGAATTACTCTAAAAATTAAGTGGTGTAGAAAAAGTCGCGTTTTTCAATGGGCGTTAACAATTTGCCGGATTAGGTTGGCAGCTCTGTTTGTGCCAACATCTGTGGATTTTTCTTTTCTTTTTTCATGATGGGTATCATTCAAAAGAGCTTGCCAATACCTTTAAAACGAATGGTTGAATCATCGATCTGCGATAATTTAAAATAAAGTTATCGATTTTCTTCATTTTTAACAAAAAAAAAAAAAATAATAATAATAATAAAATTTTTTTTTAATGTATTATTGACAATAAAATTGACTTTCTTTTGGATATTTAGTGTTATACTACCTCTCTAATATGGAAATCGTCTGCATTATCATGGAAGATAATTTTTTTAAATAAAAATTTTAATAAATTATTTTTACTGAGTGAATTAGTATAGGAAAATATAGAAGAAATTCATGTGGTGGCCACAACATACTAGTTTATTTTCGTTCTTTATTTCTGCATCTATACTAATGAAAGTGTTGTTAATATATATATATATATATATATATATATATATATTGGGAGTACAAATTAATTCGGTCCGTTTTCAATAGATGGCTCTGGCTGATTTGTTTACTGAATAATGATAGATGTTTTTGGTATTGTTAGAAAGGTTTGACCTTTGTCAACCATATTCAGTCAACGAAGCTTCGAGTTTCATACAACAACATTGGTTTTTTGAGCATTCAATATGTCGAGTTTTGTGCTAAAGAAACAACATTTGCGGGAAGTTTTGATTTTCTAAGTGCCGCTGAAGCGCATCGATCGCTTGTGGAAGTTTATGGTGAATCTGCGCCATCTGATAAATCATGTAGAGAGTGGTTTCGACGCTTCAAAAATGGTGATTTTAGTGTCGAAGACAATGAGCGCCCGGGCCAGCCGAAAAAGTTCGAAGATGCCGAATTGGAGGAATTGCTCGATCAAGATCCGTGCCAAACGCAGAGCTTGCAGGATCGTTGGGAGTCACTCAGCAAGCAATTTCCGTGCGCTTAAAAAAAATGGGAATGGTTCAAAAGCAAGGAAATTGGGTCCCATACGAGTTGAAACCGCGCGACGTTGAAAAGCGATTTTTCATCAGTCGTTAAAAATTACTTGGAAACGTTGAAATGGGAGGTCCTACCCCACCCGCCGTATTCGCCAGACCTTGCTCCTTCTGATTATTGGTTGTTCCGACGGATGCATCACGATTTGGCTGTACACCGCTTCACTTCTTTCGAAGAAATTCAAGAATGGCTCGATTCATGGTTTGCGTCCAGAGAGGACTCATTTTTCAGAGATGGAATCCGAAAATTGCCAGAAAGGTGGACAAAAGTTGTGGCTACCGATGGACAATACTTTGAATAACATGTTTTTTCATTTTGATAATAAATAAAATGTTTTTTTAGCGAAAAAAAACGGACCGAATTAATTTGTACTCCCAATATATATATTAAATTACACAGTATTTGCACAATAACAATAAACATCTATATATAATTTTAAAATAAATTGTTAAAAACTTTAAAAATTATTTTGCAATTAAGTTTTAAAATCTTGATGAAAATGAAATTTTTTTTATATCTAACAATTAAACGAACCAAAGCAAAATTTAACATTTCTCATATTATTGAACAAGAAATGTTATTCACTACTGCAGAAATCACTACCGATTAAGTGCAGCCTCGAATTAAGAAAAGAACTATTATATATGCCGTGTTAAATATCGGGCTGAACTCTGAGAAAAGAAACCTTCATTCAAACTCGCCAATAAAGCAATAAGCGCGCCAGTCGGGAAGCGCGGTTCCAAATGGGGGCAAATATGGAGGACGATAAGTCGGCCTGTATTATAGAGGCTCTAGTCAGAGCATTCGCTTGCTGAAACATAGGACCTCAGTTCGAATCCAGCTGCCGGCAAAAGTTGAAAAAAAACAAATTTTTTGAAAAAAGAAGTTCAATAATTTCTCAATAGATGTCAGCACCAAAAATACAAAATGAAAACAAAGCACCAAACAGTAGTGTAAAATTGTTCGTTCTGCACCCGCTGCACCGCTGCACGGGCGAACCGTGCTACTGCCGCGCCGTTATCTTATCAGCATCCGGTGACGCATGACCTTTTTTTCGGGCGGTCAACGAACAATTTTACACTACTGTTTGGTGCTTTGTTTTCATTTTGTATTTTTGATGCTGACATCTATTGAGAAATTATTGAACTTCTTTTTTCAAAAAATTTGTTTTTTTTTCAACTTTTGCCGGCAGCTGGATTCGAACTGAGGTCCTATGTTTCAGCAAGCGAATGCTCTGACCGTTGTGCTAGCGAGACTTGTGAATGGAATTCTTGAATATTTAGTGTATCGTATTCCATTGAACTTGGATTTTAAAGACAATTTATTTAGAGATGAATGTATTAATTAGGGTTTTTGCGAAATAATTGTAATTTTTATTCATAACTTGTAATTTTTAAAAGTTAGTTAGTTAGTATTTCATAATAAATGTATTTTAAATGTATTTTAAATGCAATTTATTGTACGATTTTGTATTTTATAGAAAATTGATTTTTAATATAATTTATTTTCTGATTTGATTTTTGAGAAATTGATGAATTAATTGCTTAGAAGATAGATAAATATAGTTTTTAGTGTATAATTAATATTTTAATTAATATTTTAATGATAATTTGTGATGAAATAGATTTTTTCTAATGTTATTCGTGCATTATCGTTTAAAGTGTATGCAGAAGAATTTTTTTTAATTAAAATAGACACTCAAATTTATTTTGATAAAGGAAAAAGTATAAGAAATAATTGCTTAGAAGATAGATAAATATAGTTTTTTAGTGTATAATTAATATTTTAATCAATATTTTAATGGTAATTTGTGATGTAATTTTAAGAAAATCATTGGAAATAGATTTTTCTAATGTGAAATATTCGCAAAAAATGTGCTGCCATCTGTCGTAAGAAATTAGAAATTCATCTTGAAATTTTTTAAGATTAAAAATTTGTATTTTTTTTTTTTTCTCTTGTAATTTTTAAAAGTTGGTTAGTATTTTGTAATTATTTAGTTGATTTAGTAAATAAATGTATTTTTTATTTATATAAAATTGAGTTATTTTTGAGTATGGTATTAAGATAAATTGATTTTAAATGCAAGATATTTTAGAGATTAATGTATTAATTAGGATGTTTGTGAAATAATTGCTCATAACTTGTAATTTTTAAAAGTTAGTTAGTTAGTATTTCATAATAAATGTATTTTAAATGCAATTTATTTTACGATTTTGTAATCTGGTGTGTCACTCACACGACTTTATCTTATCCTGAAACTTGAAAAAAATGTTTAGACCATGAAGATTATCATGTGATCATTTAAATGTATTTTCAATTTTTGTTTATAAATCAAATGTGTTTCGATATTTTATAATTTTCGTTCATATGATTAAGCATCTTTTTCGTAGATTTTTAGTGCATAATTAAGGAAATTAATTATTTTTCAGGGCAATAAGCATTTTTTTTGTGTTTTATGAGTAATTTTAATGAAAAATTGTGATATAATATAATTAAGTGCTCTATTTAAAGTGTTCCTAATAAGAATAATCTGGTGTGTCACTCACACGACTTTATCTTATCCTGAAACTTGAAAAGAATGTTTAGACCAAGAAGATTACCACGTGATCATTTAAATGTATTTTCAATTTTTGTTTATAAATCAAATGTGTTTTGATATTTTCGTTCTGAAATAAAAAAATTTCTATCCGTACAATAAATGGGCATGTAATAATTCAGACTGGTCATGTATCTTTTCTTTTTATATGACCAGCCATAGGCATGACTTTCTTCTACATTTCTATAGCGTCATTTTTTTTTTTTTTTTTATGAAATAAATTATTAACATTTTTTGTTTAACATGTGTCACATTAATAAAATCGATAAAAATATATGATTTGAGGATGAGTGATTCTAGTTTGTATTCACACAAGTTTCGGAGAAAACCTTGGAAAACTTTTAATGTCTACCATCTTTGAACGTCGAACATTCGTATAGAGACTAGGTATATTAATGAAATTAGACTAAATTTTGAATATATTGAAAAATAAAAATATTTTGATTAAAATTATGTGTTTTTATTACGAAATTACTTAAACTTATAATTTTTAAGCCTAACAGTAATTTAATAATAATAGTATAGCATTGAATCTCTACTATTAAAACGATTTATTAAATGAAAAATGAAAAATCTATAATTAATTGGAAACAATTATTATGAAGCAACCTCATATGATTTCGTTATTAGGTGCCATGTTCGAATGCCTGATTAAAACTCTAATGATTTTAGATCTGTTTAAGAACATTATATGTGTTGAACTATAAAAAATATTCCATTGGAACTTCATATGATTTCGTTATTAAGTGTAATGTTCGAATGCCTGTTTAAAAACATTATATGTGTTGAACTATAAAAAATATTACATTGGAATGACCTATGAAAACCTAAAACTATCATTTTTAAATATTTTTATATGTGAGAGACTAATTCATAATATTAGTTTTATAAAATTAAGTGCCTTTTAGATGCAAATATTTTAAGGTTTCATGAATTTTATTTTTATTTTAGAAATTTTTTTTCATGTGGGAGATTTGAATTTCTAATATTACCATTATAAAATTAAGGATTTTGTGGAATTAAGTGCTGTTTATAAACAAATATTTTTTAAGGTCACGTGAATTTATGAACCAATCAAAACTATGGATTTTTATTGAAGCTTTAATTCATGCTATTAGCCATATGAAATTAAGTGTTTTTTTATGTAGACATTTTTTACTGAATCAGAAGCAATGATTTTTTAAAAATTAAATTAATAGTATTAGCATTATGAAATTAAGTGTTTTTATATACAGATACTTTTGAGGTTTCATGAATTTTATTTTTATTTATTTATTTTTAGAAAGTTTTACATGTGCGAGATTTGAATTCCTAATATTATCATTATAAAATTAAGTGTTTTTTATACAGATACTTTCGAGGTGTCATGAATTTTATTTTTATTTATTTTTTTAGAAAGTTTTACATGTAGACATTTTTTACTCATGTAGACATTTTATGTAGACATTTTTTACTCAATCAGAAGCAATGATTTTTAAAAAAAACTAAATTAATAGTATTAGAATTATGAAATTAAGAATTTTATGAATGCGAATATTTTTCGAGGTCACGTGATTTTTTCAACCAATCACAACGTTGATTTTATTGAAGCATTAATTCATACTATTAGCGTTATGAAATTAAGCGCGTTGGAGATGCAAATATTTTTAACGTTATGTGAATTTCATTAGCCAATCAAAAGCTCTGATTTTTATTGAAGCTTTAATTAGCCAATGAGAGAATAGTAAGTATTTACCCGATGCTATAAATTGAAGGTGATTGTAATTTTAAGTCATTTGCATGAAAAATTTTATGAATGTTGTCTGGATTATCTCTTGTTCTTAAAAAAAAAAAAAATGAGTCAAATTATGGAACCGTCAGATAAGAAAATGTTTAGTGTTTTCAGATGTTCTACATGTAATAAGGAATTTTCGCGAAAATGGGACTTGTGTCGTCATGAAAAGATACATTTAGATGAAAAGTTATACAGTTGTGATACGTGCGGAAAGACATTTGGAGTGAAATCAAGCTTAATTCGTCATATGCTGATTCATAATCGTAAAAATCAATCTTCATCTGCTGAAACGAGTGATAAGAGAGTGTCAGAAAATTTCAGTTGCTCCCTTTGTGAAAAAGAATTTGTCCAGAAATGGTTACTGAATCGACATATGCTAAGACATCGCAGTAAAGATGAAGTAGCACCGATAAAGTGTCAGCATTGTGAGCAAGTATTTACGCGCGAGGATAACTTGCAGAGGCACTTAAAATTTCACCAAAGTTTACGATATTCATGCAGTGAATGTGATAAAATGTTTGATATGAAAGTTGAATTAACATGCCATAAGCGACAAGAGCATGAACTTGTTACTGGAAAACGGAAGATAGCTGCACCTGCCGTAAAGTCTAAAAGAGTTAAAAAACAGATTAACACTTCAAATGCGTTTAATACAGAGCTTTTTTATCCAAACGAAAGCAATGAATGTGATATGGAAGTATTTCAAACCTATATACAGGGTGCATTATATGAAAAACTTTTGAATGAGATACGTGAAAAAAATGCTTTGAAGTGGTATATGGTCATGAAAGTGAGCTTGGAGCGTAAAAGAGGTAATGACGAAATGGAAGAAATTCAAACTTTTTTTAGAAGTTGTTGTTTTACTGACCTTATTGAACATCATATTCGTGAAGGATATGCAAAGATTAATAAGTCCCTAGATGAATTTATCCAAAGAGGATCTGGATGGATTTTTAAGAAAATTCATTATCTGGAACTAAAATTGGCCAAATACCATCCGTTAGCTGCTAGTAGCTATATTAAACTACCGCAGAAACTTGCTTTGAAAAAGGCTGTGCTAAATATCAAAAACGAAGATCGAAAATGCCTTGTTTGGTGTTTGATCGCCTATAAACTGAATATAGATCGTAGTGAGAATCCACAACGCGTATCTCACTACCTGCCGTATGAAAATACCATTAAACTAGGTAATGTAACATGTCCCGTGCCATTAACAAAGATACCCCTTATTGAAAAATTAAATGATCTACGGATCAATGTCTTTGGCTTTGAAGACAATGAAGTGTGCCCACTCTATATTTCGCCAAAAAATGATTGTGATGTTATCAACTTATTATTAATTTCTGATGAAGAAAGGCAACATTATTGCCTGATTCGAAACTTTTCGCTTCTGCTTGGTGATTTAACACACCACCATCTAAAAGCCCATTACTGTTTCAGATGTCTACACCGATTTACCAGAGAGGATTTATTGAAAACCCACCTTCAGTACTGTCAAGAACATGAAGTGCAAGTTGTTAAAATGCCCTCTGAGGAAAATAACATTTTAAAATTTACAGGTACGCACTTACAACATCCTGTCGCTTACTGTATTTATGCAGATTTCGAAAGCCTTCTTGTTCCTGTTAGTTCGGCTTCACCGTCATCTGATAATTCACATAGTGAAAAAATTGCATATCATGTACCTTGTGGATATGCATATGTTATTATCGGGCCAGATGGGCACTCCGTTAAACCGATTCAAGTATATAGAGGAGAAGACGCTGTGGAACACTTTTTAGAAAAGATGATGACTGAAAAGGAAGAACTCATCAAGATTTTATCACAAATCAAGCCTATAGTCTTAACGGAAGCACAGGAAAAGGAGTTTCAAGAAGCTGAAGTATGTTATATATGTCATAAACAGTTAGCTGAGGATCGTCGAAGAGATCATTGTCACATTTCAGGAGAATTTAGGGGAGTAGCCCATAACGCCTGCAACTTGAATTTCAAATTATCTAAAAAAATACCGATTATCTTTGACAATTTAAAAAACTATGATGGACATCACATCATGACGAAACTAGGCAAGTATAACAATCATTAGATAGAGGTTATTGCTACAAGTTTGGAAAACTATATTACATTCAGATTGAAGAAACCTAAGGATCCTGTACAATTAGTCTTTTTAGACAGCTTTCAATTCCTACCTACATCGCTCGAAAAACTTGTAAAAAATCTTGATTCTTCCCAATTTAAGATTTTGAAAGAGAATTTTCCTGCTAATACACCCCTGAATATGCTAATGAGGAAACGAGTCTATCCTTATGAATACTTTACCTCTTTTGATAAGTTTGAAGAAACCGAACTACCTCCAGCATGCGCTTTTTATAATACATTGACTGATGAAATTATTGATGATGACGATTATCAACACGCTAAAACTATTTGGAACACGTTTAATATGAAGACATTGGGTGATTACCATAATTTATATGTGAAAACTGACGTTTTGTTACTCGCGGATGTATTTCAAAATTTTAGAACTTTATGCCAGCAATACTACGAAATTGATTGCGCGCATCTTTTTACAACTCCAGGACTTGCATGGCAAGCATGTCTAAAAATGACTGAAACACCTTTAGAGCTCTTAACAGATATTAACATGTTGCTGCCGAATGAGCCTAATAGTTATATCATGTACTGGGATGCGAACAACCTTTACGGTTGGGCTATGTCCCAGTATCTACCTTATGGCAACTTTGAATGGGTTGATATACATAATATTAATGAAGAATGGATTTTATCCCTTGACGATGAATCAGATATAGGGTATGTATTTGAAATTGATCTGCATTATCCTAACCACCTTTATACATTACATAACGATTATCCGCTTGCCCCTGAAAGATTAACCTTGAATGAAGAAATGCTATCCCCTTATGCTAAAAGTATGCTGCAAAACAGAAAATATGTTGGTACACCCAAGTTAATACCTAACTTATGTAATAAAAAGAATTATGTTGTGCATTACAGAAATTTAAAACTTTATCTGCAACTGGGATTAAAAGTTACAGCAGTGCATAAAGCCATTCAATTTAAACAAGCACCATGGTTGAAAAAGTATATACTATTTAACACCAATAAAAGGAAAGAAGCAACATCATCCTTTGAAAAGGACTTTTTTAAACTCTTTAATAATAGTGTATATGGCAAGACTATGGAAAACTTGCGAAAAAGACGTAATATAGAACTTTGTAGTAATACCTCTAAGAGAGCATTAAAATTGATAGCATCACCTACTTTCAAATCGTTTAAAACGTACGATGCAGATTTAACCGCTGTAGAAAGACTTAAAACAAGCATTCTGATGAACCGACCTATTTACGTTGGGTTTACAATACTCGAATTATCAAAACTCCTAATGTATAATTTTCATTATAATTATATAAAACCAATGTATAACAACCAAGCTGTACTGTTATTTACAGATACAGACCGATGATATATATAAAGACATGAAAAATTATTCATCTGAATTTGACTTTTCTGACTATCCCAAAACTCACCCGCTTTATTCCGATGATAACAAAAAAGTTATAGGGAAATTTAAAGATGAATTGAGTGGTGAAATAGCATTGGAATTTGTAGGACTGAAGGCTAAAATGTACTCTATCAAATCAAGTAAAAGTGAAAAAAAGAGAGCTAAAGGTGTGTCAACCAGGATTGTTAGACATAAAATTAGTCATGAAGACTATTTACAGTGCTTACTGCAACAGAAAACAAGCATAGAAAAACAATTAAAAATAGGCCAAGAAAAGCATAAACTATATACAATCTGTCAAAATAAAATCAGTCTCAGTCCGTTTGATGACAAACGATACATTGCTGAAGATGGAATAACAAGTTTAGCATATGGACATTGCGAAATTGATTAAGATTTAATATTGCAAACTTAATTTTATTGATGAAATTATATTCAATACTTATTAGATGAGTAATACTTGTAAATATTGTAAAAATAAAGGTTTTTTATTAACTGTAAACTGTGTCTGTTTTATTTCAAAGTCAGCATTTTTTAGAATGTGTGTGAATTATTTTGAAATATCATAAAAAGAAAAAAAAGAAAAGGGGAAATTGATTTATGAAAATTTTAGCGGAAAAAAGTATATTAGGAAAAGTAATTTTATGACTCAATTTAAATATTACAAACTTTATAATTGATTATAAGTTTTTTTAAAAATTATTTTTTAAATACTATAATATGATGCAATATCCAAATTGTTATGTTATATACTATAGAAGGTTACTTTCAAGCTTGTATCATACGAATAGGTAGTAGTGAATGGGAATGTTGCGTTCCGTTAGCATATTCCCCTAACGCAACAACGCAACCCACCTCACCACCTCTTGTTGCAGAACGAACATTATCTTACTACTAGCATTTGAGAAAAATCAATTTAAAAATAACCATGTATTGGCTAATCTATATTAAAATTGATGCAAATGCCTCTTACTCTCATGTGGATATATTGTGAGATAGAGATGTGATTTTCTTTTGCTTGTTGGGGCACTTCATATGCATTTTTCAATGACAAGTTGAAAACTGTCATTTTATAGCTTGTGTCATTTTTCTTGGCAGATTTGAATGTGATCTTTGTTTGATCTCCTGAAGTTTCCTAGATACTAACATCATGTGAATTAAGTACACTGTTTCGTAACTCAACTGTAGAAACATTGTTATACTGTTACTGATAAAAACAACTTTTGTTAGATATTATTAATTGTTATGATGATTAATGTAACTAATAATTTTCTTTCATATTACTTGAAGCTAGATATATATGTCGCTACTTTATAGCGACGTTATTTAAATAAGCATTTTCAGTACTTTAACAAGAAATAAGGTAAATGGCTTACCTTCATCGGTCCAGAGATTCGTGGGGACTGCCAGCCGCTCTATGATCCATTATTAATCAAAGATCACGATGAAATCCCTTGAATCAGAATCATGAGGAAACCGAATACAGACACAGAACATTTATTTACATTTACACTACAACACTACATGACGAACTACACTAAGAGAAGAAGAAACAAAAATTAATAACGGCGTACAGCGCCATCTGCAGGTTTCACATTCACCAATAATAATCTACACATTGGGCCCCGGATCAACATTAATTATATGTTCATTTTATAATTGTATCTATACCAAAAAAATAAATAAATAAAAAAAAAAAAAAAAATTTTACACAAAATGTCATTGTTCTAAATTAGAGTTTAAAAAGTTTGAATTAGTCTTCGTACATTTTTAATGGATATAACAGCTGGAAAGGTCGTCTTATAGTTCCATTAGCTGTTTTGGGCTCACATGAGCGTATTTTCCCATCCCTACCGGGGAACACTTGCGTGACTAATCCGATTTTCCACAAATGTCTTGGTTGCTTAGAGTCGTGAATTAATACTACATCATTAACTGCAAATTCTCGGATTCGGGAGTGTCGACTGGTCATGGCTGTTTTCAATTGAAGAAATGTATTCAGTCTTCCATCGTGACCAAAACTGGTCCAATATACGTTCTTTTAAGTTAAATCTTTTAACATACGTTTTAGAAGTTCCAGGAAGAACATGGGGTTTCATATGTACTACTGGTAATGCAGTTAGTCGTTGACCTACCAAGAAGTGTGCTGGCGTAATTGGAGTTGTTTCACCAGAGTCAGAATAGACAAATGTTATAGGTCTCGAATTTATTGAAGCTTCGATTTCTGTCAAAACTGTATGTAGTTGGGTGTGTGTCAACGTGGTTTTGCCAACGACCTTCCTTAATGCAGTCTCAACGGAGCGAACCATTCTTTCGTAGAAACCGCCCCACCATGGCGACATTTCCATGATATATTTCCAATTTATTTTGTTACTACTGTAGTAATCTTTAACATCGGGATGGCTAATTATGTTCCATATTTTTTTTAACTCAATGTCAGCACGATGAAATGTTCGTGCGTTGTCGGAATATATTGTATGACAAAGACCTCTTCGCGCAACTATTCTGAAGGCCAATAAAAAAGTTTCAGTAGATAGGTTCTCTATTAATTCAAGGTGCACTGCTCTTGTTATGGCACATGTGCACAACAATATATAATATTTGCTGTCACTATGTCTAACGTATAAAGGGCCTCCAAAATCAAGGCCAATTACTGAAAAGGGCTTCTGATTATCGATGCGATCTGCAGGTAACGGAGCTGTCATCTGGGCTCCAGATCGAGCATTAAATCTTCTACAAATTGAGTATTTTCTTAATACGCTTTTTACTGCCAGTCTGTCCTTGATTACCCAAAATTCCTCTCATAATTGAACTAATGTATCATTAATGCCAAAATGAAAAACCCTTTCATGCGCATTTTTAATTGACAAATCAATTAATTTACCCCTTGAAGGTAACAGGATCGGGTGTTTTTCATTAAAGGAATATTTTGATTTCTGAAGTCTTCCTCCGATACGCATTATTCCCTCGAAATCCAAACATGGAGAGAACTCAATTAAATTTGAATTTTTCGAAATAGGTTCCCCATTTATTAAACAGTTTAATTCATTCGGAAAACGAAATTTCTGTGTAAATTTAACCCACACCTTTTGCACACTACGAATTTCTTCCGCCAATAATGGACCCCTAAATTTCTCGTTTTTAGGATTCGCGTTATTAAGATATCTCTTTATCCATGCCGTAATTCTGAGGACCCTTAGAATGTTACTATATTTTTCAAGATCCAATATTGGTTCAACTGTTTGTATAGAAATATTAAATTGAATTATTTTTTCAGGTGTTTTCCATTTTCCTCGGTAGTATATTGCATGTCTACATCTTCACCAATATCATTCCCTTTACCATTTAGCTCAGATAACCAATTTGGACCTCTAAACCAAAAATCATTATTAACTAACGCATTTGCGCTAATACCGCGAGTAACTAAATCTGCGGGATTATCCTTTGTATTACAGTATGACCAATTTTCGGGTCCTGACAATTCCTAAATTTCGACTACTCTATTTTTAACAAAGGGTTTCCATTGTTTCGCCGATCCCTTCACCCAGTGTAAAACAATAGTAGAATCTGTCCAATAAAATTTTTCGATGTTAATTTCCTTAAATATATCACAAATATATTTCGCTACTCTAGCTGCTATCGCCGCTCCCATTAACTCCAATCTTGGTAACGCTAGTTTCTTTAGCGGCGCAACTCTAGCCTTCGACATAACCATGCTTACTTAGTCATGCCATAAATTCTGTTACACCAAAAAATGTCTCTAAAAAATTACCAACACAAGATTGTTAATTTTTTTTAAAATTTTTAAATTACAACCTTTTATAAGTTAAAACAAAAATGGAATTATTCAAAATGTGCCCCTTATGCTTCGACACGAGCTCTGAGTCTCCGAGGTCAATCATCTATTGCAGTACGCACCACTTCTTGTGGGAAATTGTCCACTGCTTTTACCAAAGCAGGTGTTAGACTCTCCAAATTGATGTAAGCCATTCCCTCAAGGTGAGACCACAGTCGATAATCCAAGGAGTTTAAATTTGGGCTTCCTGAAAGCCAATCTGAAGCCTTAACGAACTCTAGAACATTCATTGCCAACCACTGTTGAGTTGTCCGAGCTTTGTGTGCAGGAGCCGAGTCCTGCTGGAAGACCCAATGTTTTCCGGCAAATAGGGTTCCACTCAGGGGTTTCACTACTTGTTCCAAAACATCTTCTTGATAGTTTTTGGCTCGAGTTTGAAACCCTTGTTCACAGAAATGGAGTTTTGTGGTGCCATCAAAACTGACTCCCCACTACACCATCACTGAGGTTGAATGATGGCCTCGTTCAACTCTCCCAATTTTTTCCTGAGCTTCCAAAGAGTTGTGAGCATAAACTTTGTCGTTCTGGCGGTTGAATTTTTCTTCAATGTTGAAAATCTTTTCATCTGAGAACAAGATGCTGCGGTGGAGACCATGAGCGTACCGTCTCATGAGAACCTTGGCTCTTTTAGCCTTAATTTTTTTAGAGACTCTGTGAGTCTTTATCCAGTCTTTCTACGATATGCACTCATCTTAAGGCCTTCTTTAATTATCCTGGACATGGATCTTGGCGAAATATTCATCTCCCGGGACATGATTTTCTGTTTTCGGAGTGGATTTTTCCGAATTCGATTTTCCACAGCTTTGATGGCATTTTTCATCCTCAAAGACCTGGGACGACCTGATCGGGGCCTATCCTTGACAAATTGGGTTGCTCTGAAACGGGTTATGGTGCGCCACACAGACATACGGTTTATACCCGAAGATTTAAGCAACTTGAAAATCTCAGAGTTTGATTTACCTGCCTTGCGAAGAGCAATAACTGCACGACGGTTCTGTTCAATGTCTCGCTCCATTTTCCTGCAATGAAAGGTGGACAAAAAATGAGTGGCATTTTAAAGCTATATATCAAACATAAACACTGGGCAAAGGACAGGTTTCTGTGGGCTCTTGTTTGTTTTCATTTACAAATCTTAAAGTTGTAACAGAACTTATGGCAAGACTAAGTACATAACATTTTTTATCATTAAAGATGACCTTAAAATATGCAACACAACCATATGCAAGTGGTGAAGCATCTGAAAAAATTTGTAGTTCTACTCGCGAATTTTTCAAATCAACATAAGTGAAATAGCATCTATCGATTCGAAGTTCTAACAAATCCTTAATTTCGTTACACCACTTTATCTAAATTCTCTTAAGATCATCCGGCAATTCGTGATCCCAATCCATGCCTCTTTCCCACATTCTTTGAAGAAAACACTTTATCCTAATTAAAAAAGGGGATATAATCCCAACTGGATCAAAAAATTTTGCAGCTGTATGCAATACATATCTTTTCGTACATACCGATATATCCAAATTTTCAACTATAGATTTCAAAGCTAATCCTAATTTATCACTATCTTTATCCTACACCAATCCAAGAATATTTATTACACTATCATTAATTACCTCCGAAAAACAATCATTTTTATCCCACATGTTCTTTAATTTCTGTGAATTCGTACTAAACTTTCTCAATTTCATTCCAGCCTTTCCTAAAATATTTACCGCAGTAGAAGTTAATTCATAGGCTCCGTTTACGGTATCGGAGCCATATAGCAAATCGTCCACAAACAGACCTGAATTTAACATTTCATAACTATCCGGATAAATTTCCCTATATTCCTTAATGTGTTTCTTAATTGTTGCCGTTAGAAAAAAAGGAGAAGTTGTACAACCGAACGTCGCTCTGGTCATTCGCATTATTTTATAATTCTGAGTGTCCTCATCGAACCATAAAAACTTAAGAAAATTTCTATCGGGTTCCGCGATTTCTATCATTAAAAACGCCTTTTCAATATCTGCGCAAAACGCAATCTTAAACATTCGAAATTTATTAATTACATCCAAAATTGGTGGTATAAGACATGGCCCCTTTATGAGACAATCATTTAAAGATTTACACCCCGAAATTCTACTGGAACAATTAAAAACAATTCGTACCTTTGTTGTCTGTTTTTCCTTTCTAACAATTTCACGATGTGGGGCGAAATACTCCCTTTCTGTCCGAACACATTCTTCTACAATGCTTAATCGTTTTTGTTCAGTAATTATCTGCTTATATTGCTCAAAAATCCATTTATCCGTTTTTAATCTTTTCCTCAAATTATTGCATTGCCGTTTAGCATTTTCAAAATTATTCGCAAAGTTATCAATACCATGTTTATTCCATAATAAATGCGTAATATGAAGACCCCCCGTATATTCTAACTGTTTATCAAATTTATTTATTATTTCCAGATCAGAAGTAGAAATCAATTTATCATCATTTATGCCTAAACAATCTAACGTCCATAAATTTTGCAGAACATTAGCTGTACAATTCGATGATTCATTTTTTTGCATGCATGGATGGTTTTCATGTAAATAAATAGAGTTAGAACATTCAGTCTTTAACACCGAGGCGCCAGTAATCAAGTCCTCTCGATTTCTAGCTGAAATATTATTCCCAGATAACGTCCAACCTAAAGATGTATTAACAGCAAACAACGAACGATTAATTTTCTTTTTATTTTTTTGCAGCCTCCAATATAAACCTGCGCCGATTAACATGTCTGGCACCTTGGAATGCAATTGAGAAAAATTATTTCTTTCCCCCTCATTAGAAAACAAAACATTTCGAATGGTTGAGTCATCAACTATTTTTAGCTTTGTAAAAGAAATCTGATTCACGACTAAAGCCTCCACATAACATTTTTGTTTATGATTTTTTAAATGAGACAATTCGAAATTTACAACTGAATATTCTTTTTTCTGTGGCTTATCACAAGAAAACGAATATATGATTAGAGTTTCTTTTCTAATTACAGTCAATTTTAATTCACGCGCGAGGGATATATTAATGAAATTACGCTGAGACGCATTGTCAGAGAATGTTACACACTTTAGAGAATTTAAATGAGAATTATTTGTTATTCTTGCGAAGCAAGTTTGTAAATATATTTCCTTATTTTCAAGCGGATTTTGAACAGAACATTTATGTGACAATACAGAATTATCATTTTCGTAAGCACTATTCTCAGAAGAATCTGTTTGGGTTTGTTCGATTTGATTTTTATTACTCATTTGAGCCGTTGTTGGAGTTTCCGATTTTTGCTTATAGCAAATTAATGTATTATGTTTGCCTGAACATGTGTCACATTTGAGACCCGATAAACAAAATTTAGCCGTATGTTTACCTCTTTTGAAACATAAATAACAGATTCCCTGTTTGCGTAAAGACAATTTTTTGTCCTCTAAATTTAATTTGCACATTTTACTATGATGATCATTTACTGCATCAACACAAAAAATACATTTACTAACAGTTAATTTAAAGGCGGATGCCTTTTGTATTGTGTTAGAATTTTTATATCCCGAAACAGATTTCCGGTAGGATACATTATTATTTTCCGATGATTTTGAATCAAATCTGGAATTTGAGATTTTGTACCCGTTATTGTGAGTTTCTACTTCACGTTTTAAAAATAGAAAAGTTTTTTCTCTAGTTTGAACTTTTAATTTCAAGTGTTTAAACAAATCTTGAGCATCCCATTCGTCTGATTCTGTTTTCATTTTATTGTATTCTATCATAAATTGGTAGGTATTAATTTAGTAACAATCGGAAATAGCAAATTTCCGTAGGATTTTAAATCAACTCCTAAATTTTCGAGAGATTTAATATTAACATCAAGGGCGTCGTGCAGTGAACGTAATTCTTTAATCTGATTTGCAGATTTAACAGGGCTCAAATTCAATAACGCATCAATTTTATATCGAATTACGATATCTTTTTTCCAAATCTAGATTTTAATAAATCAATGGCAGTAATATAATTTTCTTCAGAGAGTGCTAAACCCTGAATAGCTGTTAAAGCTTGGGCTTTCAAAAAACTACGTATGTAAACAAATTTTTCTACGTTAGACAATTCTTTATTTTTATGTATTGTGATTTCGTATTGATTCCAAAATTCCATCCAGTTTTGAGGAGATCCCTCATAAACTGGAATTGAGATCTTGGGCAGTCTAACGGAACTTGCATTAATTCTTTCTAATCTTAAATTAGGTGTTTGATCATTTCTTGGCTCTGATAACATCTGAGTGGCATTTAAATTTTTAATTTTTTCTATTTTATTCATAATTTGAGCTTTCACATCAATAATTTGATCTCTATATTCCAGTCGTGATTCTATTTCAGCTTGTAACACGTCGAGTTCCGCGATTTTATTTTCGATTTGTTCTTCAACGTCGATAATTTCGTTTTGTTTGACTTGCAATTTTTCTAATTCCGATTCGATTTCATGAACATTTAACCCTTGTTCGGGTTCGATTAATTATATATTTATCGTGCTAATTAATTTTATGCACAATCCCTTTAGGGTAGTGCGTTTTCGTTTTAATTTATCTAAATCGGTTGCCATATTCTGATTAATCTAGAAAGTTGCACTATATACAATAAATCAAATTATCAAATTTTAAGGGCCTGGCAGTCCCTGTTCGGGCGCCAAAACATGCCGCTACTTTATAGCGACGTTATTTAAATAAGCATTTTCAGTACTTTAACAAGAAATAAGGTAAATGGCTTACCTTCATCGGTCCAGAGATTCGTGGGGACTGCCAGCCGCTCTATGATCCATTATTAATCAAAGATCACGAAATCACTTGAATCAGAATCATGAGGAAACCGAATACAGACACAGAACATTTATTTACACTACAACACTACATGACGAACTACACTAAGAGAAGAAGAAACAAAAATTAATAATGGCGTACAGCGCCATCTGCAGGTTTCACATTCACCAATAATAATCTACAATATAATCTATTTCGTAATTATTCAGAAAAATATTAATTTAATGATAATTAAAAACAGCAGAATTTTTTCAAATGATTAAAAATTTTAAAAAGTTGAATTTTTATATATTCCAACTAGCCGAACAGTAGCCGAATAATTTGATATTCGGCTAGCCGAATAGTTTGAGATTCGGCCAGACCGAATAGGCCGAATACCGAATATTCGGTGCATCCCTAGTACAGACGACATGGTGCACCTAAATATCCTGTAGTAATAATACACGGCACAACTCAACATACCACTTCCATGAATTTTCCACTATTTTCACAGCATAATCTAGTTCTTTGTGTAGCCCTGTAAACGAACAGTGAATGATTTCCCAACCATATTCTACATGAGACATGTTTTTATGCATGTAAAAAATATATTATATTCATTTCATTATTTGTAGTGCAGTCTAGTGTATAGATGTTAAACTCTACTTACCTGCATTTTCTTCATCGACGTAATGTATTTGTATTCTCTTGGGTGTCTCTGTACACGAACTATTTGCTTCATCTCAACAAAAAGCTTAGTATAGTATCCTTATATGATACACATTTAGAATACAGAGTTTGGACTTTCTGATACTATTTGTTCTTGAGATATGCTGATAACAGACAGACACACAGACCAACCACTAAAAACATGATTTTCGGATTCAGGGGACATCAAATCGTGTAAAATAACAAAAACTCAGTTTTGAAAATTTGACTCAAAAACAATACTTTGGATGTTTCAGACATCCAACAAGCACCTTTTTTGTCAATAAATGTTTAACTTTTTGTAGAATGCTTTAAAAACTATTTTTTATATGTTTGAGATAATATATTCTAACATATGAGTAACAGTGGCAATTTTTTTTTTTTTTTTTTTTTTTGTCCCTGTAAACAAACTAGTTATACAGGACCTATTAACGTCATTTTAAATGGGGAACATTCTACAGGGAAAATTTTTATAAAAATAACACCCATAGAACACAAAGCTTTCGAATGCTTTTGGGTGTACCTGTACACAAACCAGAAGAGATATTCACTCCATTTTCAATATGGAACATCCAGTAGTGAACTTCAATAAAATATATCAGTTTCGAGAAATTCCATAAATATTTATAGGAGTTAGAGAGCGGGCAGACAGACAGACAGATGGACAGATACAGAAACTGAAATCATATTCACACTTAAAAATGTTAGAAAGTGTTAAAAACGCTTAATGTAAACGAAAGTACAATTCTAGCAATTTTTTATTAATAGCTCTTAATATAAATGGATATTTTTGTGTCACCCTGTAAACCTAATGCTAATCATGCTATATTCTATGCAAAGCATTTTTTTTGTGCATATAAATAACATATTTCAATTTCCTAAAACTTCGTGGAAAGTAAAGTTATTAAAATTTGATTTATAGAAATATATCTCATAGAACGTAGTGCTTTGGAATACTTTTAAGTGTCCCTGTACATACATCGGTGGTGGTATTTCCTCCATTTTATACAGGAAACATCCAATAGTAAACTTAAATAACATAATTCAATTTAATTGAGATATGTCTACAGTAAAACCAATAGAAATACCTCTCATAGAACACAATGCTTTGAAATACTTCCAGGTGTTCCTGCACACAAACCAGTAGAGGTATAAACTCCATTTTCAATAGGAAACATCCGATAGTGAACTTTAATAACGTATATCAGTTTCAAGAAATTCCATACATATTTACGGGAGTTAGAGCTCGGGCAGACAGACAAGCAGATACACAAAACTGAAATCATATTCCCACTTAAAAAATGTTAGAAAGTGTTAAAAACGCTTAACGTAAACGAAGATACAATTCTAGCAATTTTTTATTAATAGCTCTTAATGTAACTGGGTATTTTTGTGCCATCCTGTAAATCTAATGCTAATCATGCTATATTCTGCGCAAAGCATATAAATAACATATTTCAAAAAACTTCGTGGAAAGTAAAGTTATTAAAATTTGATTTATAGAAATATCTCTCATAGAACGCAATGCTTTGGAATAATTTTGAGTGTCCCTGTAGATAAACCGATGGTGGTATTTCCTCCATTTTATACAGGAAACATCCAATAGTGAACTTGAATAACATATTTCAATTACATTCAGATATGTCTACAGTAAAGGTATGAAAATATGGTTTATAGAAGTACCTCTCATAGAAAACAATCCTTTGAAATATTTTCGGGTGTCCCTGTACACAAACCAGTAGAAGTATAAACTCCATTTTCAATAGGGAGCGTCCGACAGTGAACTTGAATAACATATATCAGTTTCAAGAAATTCCATAAATATTTACGGGGGTTAGACCGCGGACAGACAGACAGAACGACAAACCGAAGTCATAAACACTTTTCAACCTTATTGGAAAGTGTTAAAAATGTTAGAAAGTGTTAAAAACGCTTAACGTAAACGAAATTACAATTCTAGCAATTTTTTATTACTAGCTCTTAGTATAACTGGATATTTTTCTGACACCCTGTAAATATAATGCTAAACATGCTATATTCTATGCAAAGCATTCTTTTGTGCATATAAATAACATATTTCAATTTCCTAAAACTTTGTGGAAAATAAAGTTATTAAAATTTATTTATAGAAATAGCTCTCGTAGAACACAATGCTTTGAAATACTTTCGGGTGTCCCTGTACACAAACCAGTAGAAGTATAAACTCCATTTCCAATAGGGAACGTCCGATAGTGAACTTGAATAACATATTTCAATTTCATTAAGATATTTCTTCAGTAGAGGTATGAAAATATGGTTTATAGATATACCTCTCATAGAACACAATGCTTTGAAATACACTCGGGTGTCCCTGTACACAAACCAGTAGAGGTATAAACTCCATTTTCAATAGGGATCGTCGATAGTGAACTTGAATAACATATATCAGTTTCAAGAAATTCCATAAATATTTACGGGAGTTAGAGCACGGACAGACAGACAAACCGAAGTCATGAACACTTTTCAACCTTGTTGTCAATTAATTTAAATGGTCATCTGAAATCATTATTTTCATTTTCATCAAATTTGAGAAAATTATATTGTTTGACATTAGTTAATATTTTTAAATGAATTTTTATTTTAAAATTTTATAACACTTATAAATTCTAATACAATTCATATTTTACATGCAGATGTAGTATATCATTTACAACCATTATCAAATTAAATTTAATGAAAAGAGCATCATTTGAAAGATTATTTTCGATCTATATGATACAGCAACCATTTGATATAACGACCAAAATTGAGTCGTCCAGATGGGGTCTTTGTAATGTGTTTTCACCCTTAGATTATTTTTTTTTTAAATAAATAAATAAAAAGGCTTGAAAAAGGTCTAACGTAGGTGTTAGGCTATTAGGACCTTCTCAAAACTTGATTCTGGATGGTTCTCTGGGATTCTCTCAGAAGTTCCGTGTGTAATTTTCAACACAATTTTTTCTGAAAATTGAAATGATACAATTTTTTCTGAATGATACAAATGGTACAGTTTTTTCTGAAAATTGAATATTATTTTCGATACAATTTTTTCTGAAAATTAACTTAGTTAAAATATATGCCCCCCCCCCCCCCACTTTTTTTTAATTAATTGCGGCTCTAAGCACTTTCCTGTGGCTCGTCCTTTCGAAACCGGTTGTTCTGTTTTTAAGTTTATGGTGTGTGAAGAAGTTTTAAAGTTTGAATGTTTATTATTCACATAATTTTTTTTTCTATAGAATATGGTAAGTTTAGCCTTAAGATTTACAGGACTACATTATGTAGAATATGCATTAAAGGCTACAAATGGAAATTGCTGGAACAACATTTCTGTTTGCGTTAGGAGTTTTAACACCATCCAACAATGTTTAAGAGTGATTATGAATTGACTTTTTTAATCTACCTGTCATTCTGTCTGTCTTTTTGTGATCATGGATGCAAAGTACACTGAAGGTTAAAAGATGTAACGAGTACGTACAGTTGGAAAATGTTGATAATCTTTGCGAACAGCATAATTTTTTTTTTCTTTGTGTTTTGATATTAAAATATGAAAAGAATGTGCAATACCGAAATCATGAACATTCCGGAAAAAGAAAAAAATATATATCAAATATTTTCAGTGGCGGATCCAGAACTTAACTTTTTGGGGGGGGGGGGGGGCTAAGATTTTTCAAGATGTAATTCCAGACCAATGAAAAGTTTGCTATTGTACTATTCATTTGGGAATGTCAGTACTTTTTTTTTTTTTGGGGAGGGGGGGCTTCAGCCCCCCTAGCCCCCCCCTTAAATCCGCCACTGAATATTTTAATCAACTGAATAAGTATATGAAATTCTAAGTATATAAGTTAAATCATTTCCAGTTTAAATGAAAGAAGGAATCGAAACTAAATAAAAAGTATTACAAAGAATGCTTTTTAGATAGATTGTAAGTTGCTTTTGGATGCTGAATTCGATAGAGCTAGAGAAAGAGCGAAAACGAAAAAAATTATAGCACGTGAATGTATTGCCACTTCCTTTCTCTGATTAAGATACGAATTTTGTCATGAAATACTTCCGGTTTTGGAGTAAATTGGTCTTGTAAGTTTCCTGACTCTTTGGATTCTTTCATTTTGTCCAAGGTGCCAATTTCTTATACTAAATAAAAACTTCTTTCTACGGATACTTAAAAGCAAGTAAGATATAGAAATTTAAAATTTTCTAGTAAGAGGTATGTGCATGGAATAATATTTTTTCAGAATTTTGGAATGATTAATATAATTTTTTTCCCTCATGCCAACTGTAAATTGAATTCCAGAAAGGTAGGTTATGCCAAGCACTTCTTCTGTTATAACGTTACAGGAAATTCCACCATCTTTGACTGGACTGGTTAATCCTTTGGATATCTAAATAAATGAAAACATATGTAAGTACCATCAGTAACTAAGTAAATGCAATAAATTACTATAAATAACTTAATCGCAGAATAATCATCTGATCTTTAGTGGAAGAGACATTTTTCAGGAAATTTTGAAAATTTATTTATGTACAGAAGAGAGAAATGAAACAGTATTTCCTTAGTTCCATTTTTACTTTCTTCTATATTCAATTGAAAAAAGTGTTGGATTCGTAAAAATTTTTCGTTTTCGATGGATTTACACGTTTTGAGATTTTCTGAATTCGGTTTGACAGTTTTTAGAAAATGTCCTTCCGTCTTCCGTCTGTTTGTGTGTGGCAAAAATTTTGTTTCAGCTCTTTATTAAGAACTAATTCACAAAGTTCCATGAATAGTATTTAGTTGCACCTTGATATTAATTGGCGTCTATCAACTTTTGGTGCAAATCGCTTAACACGTAATGCTGTTGCTCTGTTTTTTCGTAATTTTTAAGAGGGCAAGTATTGGACAAAATTTTGTATAAGTGTTATACAACAAGGATTATTTTTAAATAATCACTGGAAAAACAAACAAACATATAATAGTAATAGTCTACTAGGATAAAATTCTTATACATGTAATACCATCACTTCCTCCCGTCCCCTAGAGAAAAGTGTCCTCTTCAAAGGTGTAGATTTTCAATATGAGTATTAAAAAAAAAAAAAAAAAAAAAAATCGGCGATATTTTTAAAATGACTGGTTGATTTATGTATTTGTAATAGTTATAGGTAATATGTAATATTATACATTGATTTTTTCCATTTTTAACAAAATAATAATAATAATGTATTTGATTTTTTTCTTCTTCTGTTTTTTAACATGTAAAATCCAGTTGTGTGTAATTTTGGCCTAAATTTCGTTTATTTGTATAGGAAAATATTGAAGAAGGTTTTTGTGATGGCGACAACATACTAGTTTGTTAGTATATTTATATTTTATTAAGTAATAATTCAGTATGATCTAACTAATTTTTAACAATTATGAAAGTGAAATGCCTTTATAGTATCAATCTATTTTTAACACTTCTCAGCGAGGTTGAATTCTGTCTTTGAAATTCTGGTTCGTCTGTCTGTCCATCAGTCTTCCCGCACACACATTTTACAAATATGTTTAGAATGCTTTGGATTTTTATACATTATAAGGTTTATCTTAATCTATTTCCGAACGAAATTGGAAGCGCTGATGGTGTGCTTACAGCTACTCCTAAACAGAATTCGACTGTATTATGGTCTATGAAAGAACTTTAAAAAAGCCTATTTAAGTAATGTTTTAACGCACAAAACAGCAAAATTAACATACTTTAATTTTCTGACTGTAATCCGTGGACTATACATTTAAAATATTTATTACTTTCCCTTACCTAGGGGTGGCCAACCCGCGGCCCGCATACGGCCCGCCATGTAGTTTCCTACGGCCCGCGAGGGGTCTAACAATATTTAAATTTTGACAACTTTGGTTAAAATATTAAAAATTAATAATTCTCACTTTTCGAAGTAAAAATACCATTTAATGATTATGGTAGCTGAAGTATCACATTGTTGTAGTGAAATATTATTAGATCCAGTATTCTTTCTATTTATAATAGTTATTAATGTATATAGTCACAAAATTTTCCCGATTCTGTTATTAATTTATGAATGAAAAAAATTAATGTACTCTGCTTCAAATCTTCCCCCGACCCTCCCCCCGAAAAAGTATGTCTACATGATTCATACATTCACAAACATATAAACACATACACATATGTACATACGGTGTGGCCCGCCTTAATAAAACAGAATTCACATGCGGCCCACCAAGTGTTTTGCGTTAGACGGGCCTGCTCTTACCCATACGGTCGAGAAAGTATTGTTTTAGGGTCAAATTTTCGAACGTGAGTTTTTGTTATATTTACATATTCTGATGTCTCCTGAATACTAAAATCATGTTTTTAGCAAATGGTCTGTGTGTCTGTCTGTGTGTCTGTGTGTCTGTTATCATCATATCTCAAGAACAAATAGTAGCAGAAATTCCAAACTCGGTATTCTAAATGTGTATCATATAGGAATGCGACAGTAAGCTTTTCGTTGAGATGAAGCAAATGGTTCGTGTACAAGGACATTCAAAAGTATTCAAATACATTACGTCTATGGGGAAAATTGCAGGTAAGTAGAATTTAACATCTATAGACTGCACTAAACCACAAATGAAACGAATATATATTTTTTGTAATAGAGATAGTCAACTGGGAATTTTTTTTTTTTGTGTATATAGGAGCCTCGCCCCCCCCCCCCCCTGGAGGGGAAGTCCCTCCTCGAGGGAAGTAAACTTTCATGATGGTTATATTTCAAAAGAGCTCGCCAATACCTTTAAAACGAATGGTTGAACCATCGATCTGCGATTATTTAAAATAAAGTTATCGATTTTTTTTCATTTTTAACAATTTTTTTTAATGTATAATTTAAATTATTTTTTAAAAACAGAATTATTTTTTAATAACCTAATAATTTTTTAATAATCTAATTGTCGTGTCGAAAGACCGTTTGCTCCCCTGGATTCAGAAGAATCGCTCCTTTCATTTGGTACCGAATTTGTAACGATAGAACTGATATTTTAATTTATTTTGATGTTACACAAAACTGGTCTATAAAAAATCCAGATTGAAACTAATAGTCCTCTGTCTTAAAAAAAAAAAAAAAAAAATAATAATAATCCTTAATTTTAGGGATCCTGAATTTTAATATACTTTATTTCAATAAAAGTTTTTGTAAATTCATTAAAAACGTTATTTTTCTTTCTATATTTATTGAGTTTACCGCAATTTTAATTTTACATAAGCTCGGATTTTTTTTTTTTTCTATTATTGTTCTATTAAATGTCTTAATCCCCAATTTTCCACACTTTATATGCGCACATTTTTTCTCAAAATAATTATGACAGTTGATTAGCATACAGAAATTATAATTACTATTTCTTTCCTTTTTCTTTTCTTTTTAATACATGCTAGATCGTTTTTAATTCTTTCCAACAAAGTTGAAAAATGTTTATGACTTCGGTTTGTCTGTCTGTCCGTTTGTCCGCACTGCTCCCTATTGAAGATGAGGTAAATGTCATCTCTGGTTTGTCTACAGGGGATACCCGATAGAATTAGAAAGCATTGCGTTCTGTGAAAAGTATTTCTATAAATTATATTTTAATACTTTTTTTTTTTTTGAACAAATCATAGTGAAATTGATATTAATAATACATATGCATAAGAAATTGCTTGCTATAGAATATAGTATGATTCGCTTTAATATTTACCCGTCCAGAAAAAAAAAAAAAAAAAAAAATCAGTTACATTAATGGCTATAATTAGAATTTGCTGAAATTGCATTTTCGTTTGAATTAATCGTTTTTAATACTTTAGACGATGTTTGAGAGTGATTATGATTTGAATTCGCCTGCTTTTCTGTCCGTCTGTATGCGCTCTAACTTCCGTAAATATTCACGGAATTTCTTGAAACTGATATATGCTATTCAAAGTCACTATGGGATTCTCTCTGTTGAAAATGGGGTACGCACTACTACTGGTTTATGTACAGGGACACCCGAAAAAATATAAAAACATTGCATTCTATAAGATTTACTTCTATAAATCAGATTTTAATACTTTTATTTTGTACAAATAATAATGAAATTGGCATTTATCATTCATATGTACAAGAAAATACTTTTTTTAAAATATCGTAATGATTAACGTTAAGATTTATAAGACCACACAAAAGTATTGAGTTACATTAAAAACTATAATTGAAAATTGCGGCAATTGCATTTTCGTTTGCATTTCTTATGTGATTCTTCCTGCTGATGTTTTCTACATTTCCTCCAAGTTTGTATATGAAGTTCAGAAACACCCTGCACAGGAATTCTCAAAATTAACCAAATAAATAATAATAATAATAATAATAATAAATCATATTGCCAACAATTCTCCGAATAATTTAATTATTATTATTTTTTTTTTTTCCAAATATAATTACAACCTCACATATTTTATGAACGTGGTTAAAAGTTAAAGGAATGTTGAGGAGAACATTCACACAGAAATGCGTTTGAAATAAAGTTACTTGTTTAACAATTTTGAAATTATACTGAAAGTACTTTGTAAATATCCAAGTGACAGTACCTTATCTTCCACTTTAAACTGTAACAATTCGTCTATAGCAATGTAGAGTAAGATAAAGTAGTGGGGGTGTCACACCAGATTGCTTTCTCTTTTAAATAACCAGTTAAGCGCTTTATTTTAAAATGTCTTATAGAACACTATTTATCTCAATAATGAATTATACAAACCATTATCTAATTTAATCAGATAAGATTTCAAGATATAAAAATAATAATAATAAATTATAAGTTTTGATTAAATGATGTCCGCGTAAATATCCAAACTTTCAGTAAATACAGCGTTGGATAGAAAATAAATGACAAAGTAACATCGTTTTTAAAATATTTATAAAGAATAATTCTATAACACAAAGTAAACGAGTGAAATTAACACATACACTAAAACATGTATCCTATAGAACATGGGTGTAATAACAACACCAAACTACTCAGATATAATTATTAGATATAAAGGAAAATTGCTAGAAATGCACTTTCAGTTGTGTTATGCATTTTGAGCACTTTCCAACAGCTTGAAAAGTGCTTATGACTTCGGTTTATCTGTCGGTAACGCTGTCTATGAAACGGAGTTACGGTTGGAAAATGTTTTAGAATATAGGATGAATAACATTTTTTTTTTTTTTCTTTTTGTGTGTGTGTGCTAAAAATTGTACTAAAAATACTCTCATTGTATTTATTTTAATATTATGTTCAGTATAATGATAGATATTGATCATTGCACAAGATATGTCAGTCATTTAGTTACTAGAATGATAAACCATGTTATGTAAAATCAGGAACAAAAAAATATATGGTCCCATATAAATTATGAACACTTCCCAACTTTACTTAACTGTTGCATAGTTTCACCTTTAATGAATTTGCCTCCATGGTGACACCTTAACAAACATTTTGTTTTTAATAAGGAAAGAAGAAAACTCGCAAAAATTATCTTTATACTATTTTATTTATATTAAAAAAAATAATAATTAATAAACTATATAATAAGCTGCTTTTGTGTAGCCGTTACGTAGTGATTTCAGGGCCTGAATAAATTCATGTGAAGGTCGGATTACATATACTTTCGTAGTCCCTCTTCCACCTCTCGTAATGTGCCCCAATCAGCAAAAGTACATATGGGACTAAAATGACAGGATTTTGCATATTATGATACATTTTTTTACCACTTCTGGAGCAAAGAATGCAAAAGGGCATTTCAGGGCTAGTTTAAGGACCTCCTGCTACTCAGGGCCCGGAGTACAAGCACCTGTGTGCCCCTGCGATAATCACGTCCTGAGTGATTAATTAGTAAATTATCTAAAAACAATTCTTCTTTTGTAGTAAATTGTCAAAAAACAGCAAGCCTGCGAAAAGTATATTTTGATTTAACTATGCTGCATAGGGATTCACAAACGCATCTTCCCCTTATATCTCTAATGAATCAAACAACTTTGTGGGACATTGATAACTAACCATTTACGCTAATTATACCTTATTTTTTAGAAAAAATGGTTTTTTGTATCATAAAAATGTATACTAATTTAGTAATGTTGCGTGTAACGTAAAGATGTTAAATTATTTCTTAAACATATACCTCTTAAAGACTGTATTGCATTGCATTCCTTTTTAATCTCTGAACTCAAACTAGCTGCTCTATTTATACCATTTTCAATGCTATAGTGAACTTTAAAACATAAATTAATTTCAAAGCATTTTATATAAATATTAACGGAAATTAGAGCGCGAACAGCCAGATGGATAGAAACACATCAGATAAACTTATTGAAATCATAATCGCTCTTAAACGTTGTTGGAAGATGTTAAAAACGCATAACACAAACGAAAATGCAATTTTAACAATTTTCATTTATAGTCCTTAATGTACCTGAATATTTTGTTGAGGTCCTGTAAATCATAATGCTTCTTATGCCTTATCCTATAGAAAACATTACCAGATTTAAAAATAACATGAAAATTAAAACATTTTAAAACTTTGGCTAATTTAAAACAAAAGGGTGGGTAAAAAGACAAGACAACAAAGTTATCGAGTTTAATTTTAGCATAAGTAGAAAAAGTAGATTTACAAGTAGGTCTAATGAATTTTTCAAGAGCATTATCAATAACAGGGGGATTGAAACCTCTTTTGACAGCAACAGACTTCTACTGCGAAACATAGTTAGAAATCTGACCATATTTTTAATTTTCAGCAAGCCAAAATTATCTTTAACGCCAAGCGCGTTTCCGAGTCAGATTTCCTGGAAAATTGAGCATTCTATCTCATTCGTCATAAAATTGTTAATGAAAAATCTGTTTCCATTTTGTTGTTTAGAGCTTGGAAAAAATAATTCTTTTCTTTTTTAAATTTTTCGTCTTGTAATTATGTATAATTTTAAATTTTATAAATTAACCAGCTTTCAAGATTTAAAATAAAATTATTATATATATATATATATATATATATTTATTTATTTAAAATAATAATAATAATAATAATAATAATAATTTTTTCTTTTTCTTTTTTTTTTTTTTTTTTTTTTTAATGTTATGTTTGTTTCTCTTGCCTCCTGTTTCTTGTTGTGTTTCCTTTTAATTACTTGTTGCATGCTGCGTTTTTATTGGCTGGTTGTGTTGCATGTGTTGCAACTCCCCCTTTGAGTTTTTTTCTGCTTTTAGTCTTGTTTATGCCCTAAGGTTGTTGCACGTGTGTTTTTAACACATGAGGAAGAAAGGCCACGTCCTTTCGAAAACGGCAGTGCAAATATTTATTTTATGCTGTGTGAAGAAGCTTTTAAGTTTAAATATTTATTGTACAACAGTTCTTTAATTTATATTAGCCAAATAAATAGGTATAGGGGAAAAAATAGACGGCTTAAACGCCAAATTAAATAATAAAATAGTAGACAGCTGTTTCGGTAACATTTAACGTACCGTCATCAGTGCATAAAGAAACAAAACAAAAATGTTCCTGTATATAAGAAAGCAATTCGATTACTTTCTTAAACACAGGAACACTTTTATAGGGATTATTCTGCTTCTAAGTATTTACTAGCAGTTTTAGAAACATTTGACTATTTTACCCTGCATAGAGGGGACCCCCTGACAAAGTTCTTTGTGTTCGTAATTAATATTTGTTTGGGCTTTTTGCTTGCCTTCCCTTTAAACTTTTACTTTGTATTTATATATAGTTATAAGCGGGAAAAATAAATAAATAAATAAGTGCTGTATAATAATTTCTACAAATGAGATATTTAGGCTTCTAATCTGTAGATCCATTAGTATTATGGGCATTGGAATGCTCAATGAAAAGATGTTTGTTTCGTAATAATCAGAAGATAATAATCCCGATAAATGGTTTTGCGAGCGGGCTTAAAAATCACTAACAAATAACTTATTATTATTTTTTTTTAATAGAGATTTATTAAAAATTATATTATATAGAGAAAATTTTATAATATGTATTTATATTTATTTGTTTTTATTGTAGAATGGAAGAAACCAACTGTACAAATCACTGGGAAATTACTGGATATTAACAAGTTTGATGTTAGACTTGAAGTAAGAATTTAACCTACTATAAAACTGACCTTGGATAAATAAAGGCTTTTTTAAAAATATAGGTACATAAATTTGCTGAAAACATGTAGGGTGGTATAACCTGAAAAAAGAAGTAAATAAATAAATAAAATAAAATAAAATAAATAGGCAGATGTCAGAGAATAGATAAACAGTATATATTATTTAATAAGGATACTGCATATAACAATATTCTTCCATTTCAATCGTGTGAGTCGCATAGTAACGGCTGTTACGGTATTTAATTTTCATTTATGTAATAATTCTTTCGAAAAGGATTTTTTTCATTTATTGTATTTATATATTTAAAAATAATCTGGTGTGTCACTCACACGACTTTCTCTTACCCTGAAATTTAATACTATAAATACAGATAGGAGATTAAGGAGTAAGATAACGAGTACTGTTATTTAAACTTATGTTATAACAATTCAAATTAGGCTTCTAAACAGCTTTATTTGACAAACAATTCTGTGTGAGGGGGGCTACTGCCCCACTCAACTCCCCGTTTCATTATTGTACCCACATTTGTAGAATTCAAATCTGTTATTAAATTCAAAAGTTCATTCAAAATTATCCAGAAAACTTTCACACGCAACATTCTTGAAGCTTATCAATATTGATCAAACTTTCCTAATAATAAACGTATTAACATATAAATACATTATTTGAATCACCTGAAATTATTTGTTTTTAATTCACACCAAGAAACACAGACAAATATCAAACGTTACAAATTTGACTTCGGTATTCAGGAAGCCTCAAAACGTGTAAATATACAAAAAAACAAGTGACAAATATTTAACTTAAAAAAATACATTATTTACCATATGGCTATTAGGAATTAATTTCAATTCTTGAGCAGCTTTCCTGGACATGGTAAAATATTATAGTAAAGCACTTTCACTAATAATAAAAAAGAATGTTATGGCTTAAATATTGACAACCCTGTATATCTTCTGAAGGTTATATACACATTACATGTGCACATAAATATAATCCTATATTAATAACACACGACACAACCTGAAATACACTTTCATCGATTTTCAAGCACTGTCGCACTTTTCTCTAGTTCTTTTGTGTAGCCCTGTAAGCGAACAGTGATAGATTTCCATGCCGTATTCTACATGAAACATGTTTTTACGGATATAAAAAATATATATTCATTTCATTTGGTTTAGTACAGTCTATAAATGTTAAACTCTACTTACCTGCAATTTCCCACATAGATGTAATGCATTTGAATTCTCTTGGGTGTCCCTGTACACGAACCATTTGCTTCATTTCAACGAAAAGTTTAGTGTAGCATCCGTATATGATAAACATTTAGGACACCAAGTTTGGAGTATCTGCTATAATTTGTTTTTGAGATATGCTGATAACAGACAGACACACACACAGACCATTCGCTAAAACTGAGATATTTGGATTCAGGGGACCTCAAAACATGTAAATATAACAAAAACTCAGTTTCGAAAATTTGATCCAAAGACAATACTTTCTCTACCTTATGGGTAAGAGAAAGTAAAAAATTGGTAATATAGTAGAAGGGCTTAAACTTAGTAACATTTACGTTTAATTAAAATTTATTTATTTATTTAGTTTCTTTGAAAAAAAAAAAATTCTTAAATTATTGTATTGGTCGGAATCAATATAGTAGAAAGAGAGAAAGAGAGAGGGCTATAAAATATGTGGTGCCAAAACTAAAATATTTAACCGTTGCCAAGATACAGCCATCTTTAAAATCGTAGTTCTTGGATAATATCAGCTTTTGAAAAATCGAAATTGTAAATTGATTGTGCATGACATTAGGTGCGGTACAATAAAAAAAAAAACAAAAAAAACAAAAACAGATTGATTTGATAAAATAATGATTTTCATTTATTTGTGAGTGTCGTGTTAAGTATCTTAGATTTTGATCATTATTGTGATGAAATATCATTATTATTATTATTATTACAAATAAGTATCATATTTCAACATCAAATTAGGAAGTAAGAACTTTAATTTCCAGGGTTTTCATAAATTATTACATATGGAAAATAATAATAATAATAATAAAATAAAATAAAATAAAATAAATAAATAAATATATATATATATATATATATATATGTGTGTGTGTGTGTGTGTGTGTGTGTAAAGTAGAAAACTATTATATTGAGGGATATTAGTGAACCACTTAAAAGTGATTCTGTATTATCACATTATAATAGAAGAAAGAAAAATAATTGGTAACAAAAGTCTATGAAGTCAATAGATTAAATAGGAATATACAAATAGTTAATGTGAAAAAGCAGCTTAAATATATAGATATAAAACAGTGAAATAAATTAATTCGCCAAAGTTTAATTCCTACTTGGCTTATGTCGTTGATGAACAAACATATCTCCACTCGAGTTTTTGAATATTAAGTAATTAACAATTGTTTAATTAAATTAAAGTAAGAGAAGTCTGAAATCACAATCAGCTCAATCAAATAAGACATATAACGCTACTGCACTTCAAACAATTTAAGGTCATAGGTCATAATGATAAAGAATTTTTCGTTGTGTAAAAATGTGTAAGTGCTAGATTCACCAAAATCTATACAGTTCGTGAGACAATGACCTGTAACATGTATATAAATTTTCAGTTCATATGAATAAGTCGTTTAGATGCGATCGAATTTTCAATAATTTTAACCTATAGGCCATGACGATAAAGAATTTTCATTGTGTCCCTGTAAAAATCTATAATTGCTAGATTTGCCAAAATCTGTACAGTTCGTGCATTGATGACCTATAATATGTATATCAATTTCCAGTTTAATCGGATAAGGCATTTAGGCGCTATCGCACTTTAAATAATTTCAACCCATAGGCCATAATGATAAAAATTTTTTGTTGTGTCCCTGTAAAAAAAAAAAAATTAAAAAATTAAAAAAATAAATAAAAATAAAAAATCTATAAATACTACATTTATCAAAATCTATACTGTACGTGCTAGGTGACCTATATCATACGTACGAAGTTTCAACACATTCGAGCAAAGCGTTTAGGCGCTATCATACTTACAATACTTTCCTTACATAGTAAGTTCGGAAATAAAAATTAATGTAATCATTTACTTTGTTTCTTTTATTTAATTTAATCACTTATTTTGTGTGTGTTACTTAATGTGTAATGGATTTTTACTTTCCGAACACTATAGTGAGGAAAGTATTGTAATCATGTCAAAAATCGGAATTCGAGATTTTGATGTTTCTATACGTTTTGAGGTGCCCTGAGTCCGTTTTCACTATTTTTACGATGATGTATGTATGTGTGTGTGTATGTGTGTATGTATGTGTGTATGTGTGTATGTCTGTGGGTGAACACGCTAGCGTCTAAACGCTTCGTTCGATTAACCTGAAAGTTGGTACGCATATTTTAAGTCACCATAGTACGAACCCTATAGATTTTGGTGAATCTAGCACTTATAGTTTTTTTACAGGGACACAAAGAAAAATTCTTTATCATTATGGCCTATGGGAGCAAAATCTTAAAAGTGCGATAGCATCTAAACGCCTTATTCAATTGAGCAAAAATTTTATACACATATTATAGATCACAAATACTCAATCTGTATGGATTTTGGAGAATCTAGCACTTATAGTTTTTTTACAGGGACACAAAGAAAAATTCTTTATCATTATGGCCTATGGGGGCAAAATCTTAAAAGTGCGATAGCATCTAAACACCTTATTCAATTGAGCAAAAAATTTTATACACATATTATAGATCACAAATACTCAATCTGTATAGATTTTGGAGAATCTAGCACTTATAGTTTTTTTACAGGGACACAAAGAAAAATTCTTTATCATTATGCCTATGGGGCCAAATTTTTAAAAATGTGATAGTGTCTAAACGCCTTATTAATCCGAGCAAAAAAATTGTACACATGTTATAGATCACAATTGAACTAACTGTATAGATTTTGGTGAATCTAGCACTTACAGTTTTTTTACAGGGACACAAAGAAAAATTCTTTATCATTATGGCCTATGGGACTAAATTTTTAAAAGTACGATAGCATCTAAACGCCTTATTGAATTCAGCTGAAAATTTATATGAGTATTATAAATCACTGTTGCACTAACTATAAGCATTTTGGTGAATCTAACATTTATAGGTTTTACAGGGACACAACGAAAATTTCTTGATCTATGGGCTCAAAGTTCAGTAGCGTTAAATAAAACAACGTGTAATAGATGGAGAAAAATACTCAAACACTCTATTATGGTTTTCTCTCTTTTGTTTGTTTAACAACTACTCTTTCTTTACTTTATCTACAAAACTGTTAATTACTCAATGTTCGGAAAGTCGAGTGGAGTCACTCCAGATTTTTATTGTTATTGTGTTGAAATAGTATTATACAGGGTGAACCAAAAATCTTGTCTCTTTATAAGTATTTACTGTGCTCAAACTGTTATAATTAGGCGTATGCTTGTTTGGATATAGTGTAGATAATGTTATAATTTTTTTTATAAGACCATTTACATCATTAAATTTCAACGTGTGCCTCTTTGATAGCTCGGAGAGTGTTCAAGCGGTATTCCAGTTCTTGCCAGGTGTTCTTTAAGGGTATAGTCTACTTTTAAAAATGAGAAAATGAAGAAATTTTCGATCAAATTTCACAATTTTTTTAAAAAGAATGTATGCATGTACAAACTCTTTTTTTTTGTGTGTTAAGTAGTATGACATTACTCTATTGATTAAAAATATTATTTTAGTTTATTTTAAAATAAAAAACAATATTTTTAGTGCAGATTATTAAAAAAAAAAAAAAAAAAAAAAAAAAAAATCAAAGGTGTTTTCTTACTGCGCGCAGGATATCTCAATTACAATTTCCTTTATCCCTATAATTTTTACATTAAATGAAACAAAACATTCAAATTAAGAATCTGTACTAAAAGGTTTTAAATATTTTAATAATATGGAGTTTAATCAATAATTAAATTTGAAATATGAAATTACCATTAAAATTATTATGTTACCACAATCATAATTTTTGTTTTTTTGTTTTTTGTTTTTGTTTTTTATTGAGCAGAACTTCTTATTTTATCATTTTATTCATTATGTCAAAATGCATGGTTGAGAAAAATTTTAAATTCATATCTCAAATGCTTTTTGAAACATCATGCGTGCAGTGAGAAAGCCCGATTGAATTTTTTTTTTTTTAAATATTCTGCAATAAAATAATTTTCTATTTTAAAGAAATCGAAAATAATATTTTTAATCAACAATGTTCTACTATTTAACACACACACACACAAAATGTTTGTACATGCATTCATTCTTTTTTTAAAAATTCTGAAAGTTGATCGAAAATTCCTTCATTTTCCCATTTTTGAAAGTAGTCTGTCCCCTTAACATGACGTCTGTTACAGTATTCTAGCCTTCAGTTCTTTGACACCAGCAATTAGTGTGGCAAAGACTCTGTGGTTAATGCAGCCACAAAAGAAAAAATCAAGAGGAGTAACACCTGGAGAACGCGGAGACCAGGGTGTTGGTCCGTCCCTTGAAACATGCAACCGAAGTCTTTTATGAAGAATTCTTACCAAATTTGTTTGCGGTATTTGAAATTCACGTGATGCTTGACGAGCTGATTTAGCAAGAGACCGTTGAAACGATTGCCGAACGCAATCAACAATTGCTTCTCTCACACTAGGCCTGCCACTTGTGGGAAGATCCTTAACGCTGCCTGTTTCTTTGTACATCAGGAGGGTTGCGTCTGTAACAATATCAAAATTTACGCTGAACATTAATAGGTGATTTCGTTTCGTAAAACCAAAGCACACATTGGGCTTTTTCTTGAATCGACGCCATTTTGGCCGAAAATGATGTCTTTCTTACAAATTTTCCCATGAATCTAAGGTGACCAACATCCTAATGTTTTGAGGACAGCCCTCAGTTTTCAAGTTATGTCCTAAGGTACACGGATAAAGTGACATATTCTCATTTGCTCTCAAATATAAACTTTTGTCCTTGTTTGACCTCATTTTTCAGCTTTTTGCTTTCATTTTCAATTTTTTAAACTTTGAATGACGGTGATATCACTTGATATTATTGTAAATTTAATGCTTATTATACAACTAATTGCAGTTTAACAACTCTTGATTCATCAGCTCACGAATTTGAATCACATACAGGGATTATGGATAAAATACTAAAAGCTCTGAACGACTGTGAAGAGTGCGACCTGGATTCGAACACATCAGTTACCATCTACCAACTTTGAGAGCAAAACTATTTCGGCCCCGTTTTAAGGTCGATTTTGTCTCTTCAAAGTGTTAAAAAGTGTAAAATCCAAATTTTTCTAGTGCAAAGGACTTTATGCACCAAGCGGCATTGTGGGTGCATAAAAGTCTCTACTCTACTCTCAGAGCTCGAAATTTCTTTTTGCTGCTGTGTTAGTCAATACCAACCGCCCTAATCGGTAAATACTCTCAGCCGTTGCCACTCGTGCGTTAGGTCCATTGTAGAGAATGTATCAGGTAAATATTCAGAAAAACAATTTATAAAAGTGCTTGATGGAGCCATGTCTGTATCAATTTATACAGGGCGTTTCAAGTTCAAAAACATATAATTATACCTTGTTCCTCATACGATATTTGAATGCTGAAGACGGAATTAAAGTGAAAATATTGGATAAAGAATGCCTCCGAAAACGAAATTTCTGAAATAATCAATGGTTATGCAGTTTCATACTAATTACGAATATTTTCAATAGAAACCACATTGCTATTGAAACAATAACATTGTCTTTCTGTTGTAAGCTTTTTAATCTTCTGAAAACTATACTATAAAATGTTAACATGAAAAAGTTGAATTTACAATGAAAGTGGAGAAACAAAAAGAATATTCAAATATTTTACATTAAACTAGAAATTATTAGATCACTAAATACGTTTTATAACTTCGACCAAATTTAAAAAACACATTTTATATCGAAAAAGAAGAAATCAAATTAATTTTAAGAAGAGGGAAATGTAATCTTTCAATCGAACCTGAGTCTTTTTGGCAGGACGGCCCACTTCTATACTGACTGAGCTAGCTTCTCGACATCTGACTAGCACGGCACTATCTGTTCACTTAAAAGCTATAAAGTTGCCGGTCAGGTGTCTACAGGACGGTTCAGCTGGTAGAATACTAGTGCTCTGGGCCAAACGACCCAGGTTCGATTGCTTGTTGAAATTTATTCGGCCTTGTTGGATAACTTCTATTTGAAATGGTTATGGTAACATTTAAAGTAAAAATTTCATCTTTGAGTATTAAAAATCGATAAAAATGTTATCGAAGCAGAAATGAAATACTTTAGGAACAATTTTATGTCCTCAGAATCAGAATTATCCTCATTTTTGAATCTACAATGTCCTCATTTTTCTCATGGAAAAGAGGATTTTGTAAAATTTGTCCTCATTTTGGATTTAAAAAAAAATCTGGTCACTTTACCTGAATCACTCTTGAAGGAGCACTCGCGCTATCTATTGCACAAAACAACTACTAAGACTGAACTATCCAATGTAACAAAAGTTACATTATTATATTAAACGGTTATTTTGTAATGAATATTCATAATTAGGGCAAGACTTTTGGTTCACCATATATATATATATATATTTATTTACATAAAAAGAAGAAGGGAATTCAAGAAAAGGATGATAATAACGTAAATTTTGAAAATATGTTCAATTTCACCTCATTGTAATACATTAACATTATCTCTCTCACTCAGTTTTCTTTTCTAAAATCACTTAAAATGTACTTTTTAGAAAAATTTAATCAATTTAACAAGTTAATCCTGATACTAAAGTAGTATAAAATTCAAATAATGATTTTATAATAAATATGCCCACCGAATTTCATGTTTATATGCGCATTTGTTTAATATTTATGCACAATAAAAGAAAAGAGTAAACGTTCTTGCCTAATTTTTGGAAACCAGAATAACGAATAGTAAATGTGTGACAGGATTCTTTTAATAAAGTTTCTTTATTACAAAATTTTAACTCTAATCTTTGACTACTTTCTTGAAGTGAAACATTCTGATAGCTGCATTGGATTGAATCATATTTTGAAAATTACTGCAAGTGTTGTGAAAGAACGGAAAGCCTTTCATATTACAGACGTATTCCTTTCTTCGTATTCTAGATAATCTTTTCTTATTTTAGAAAATATGTGACCGCAACAATCAATAGAATTGTATAAAGATTTACGAATATTATCAGTCCAACATTGGTTTGTTTTGTAGATTAAGAAGATTTCAAACTATTTAAATTTCCATTTCATTTGTTACTTCGAGTTTTGCATTTCATAGCTTTGAGATCTATATCTATCTACATATTTTAATCAATACATTAATTTAACAAATACAAAGATCCGTTGCGCTACGATTGATTACTTCACATTAAAAAAAAAAAAAAAAAACCTTACCTTACATTCTCTCATTTCTATATTACTTACTTTCTTACCTTACTTCTACAACCGTGATAATACATTGAAAGTAATTATTAACATATTAGCAAACTTGTGCGAAATTTTCGCACTTTTTCCCTTTCTTATTTATCTTTTAAATTTGAAACTCATAAGTATTATACCAATTTCACCACCTAATTAAAATTTTAATTTATCAGAAGCCAAATTATGATTAGATCCAAATTAATTTTGTAAAATAATCTAACCAAAATCATTCAAAAAAAGGTTTCAAAGTAAAATTCATGGTTGAAGACCCGTTTCCTCCTTCTGCAGGCAGTAAAGTCTTAGTATAGGACTCCTATTACACTTTTTAAATTTTTGTCGCCATGTTGGCGATGACTTCTTTATTTATTTAGGCATAATTTTTTATTTTTAAAAAACTAATTCCTATTTTGATTATATTTTTATGATTGTGTCTTTTAGTCAGTTTATGATAAAATAATTCCTATTCTGTATATATCTTTAAAGTATTGCTAAGTTTAAAATGCACTTGCAACGATTCTAAAGAAGCAATTTTTAAAAATACATTTTTCGTAAAATAATGCCATCAAAAAAATGTCGTCATTTTTTGTTATTAGTACATTGAGCTAAGTCCGCGTGCTTAAATATTGTTCATTTTTAAATAATATTTTTTATCCTCGCGTATTTTATTAATTACACCAGTATCGTATCGTTTTGAAAAAAAAAAAAAAATCTTTGTAACTGGTCCACGTTAGAGAAATATTATATAGACTAGCAAACCCTTGCAAAATTTTTGCAGTTTATTTATTTGTTTTATTTTATTTTTTTATTTACCTTTAAAATTTGAAACTTATAAGTCTTATACCAATTTCAACACCCAATATAAATTTTAATTCATCAAAAGCCAAATTATTATGTTTTTTTTTTTTTTTTTATTATTATTTGGGAGGAAGGGGTAAAACGCTAATTATAGTTAACCCGAAATCATTCAAAGAAAAATTTCAAAATAAAATTCGTGTTTGACGATCCCCAGGCAGGACAGATTTAGTATAGGACCCCTATGACGACTTTTAAATTTTTGCCCTATGTTGGCGATGTCTTTTAATTTATTTTCTAATTTATTCATTTTGGCATAATTTTTTGTTAAAAAAAAAAAAAAAAAAAACTCAGTACCTATTTTGATTATATTTATTATTGTTGTGTTTTTTAGTCAACTTATGACACAAAAGTTCATATTTTGTTTATATCTTTAAAGTATTGCAAGGTTTAAAATGATGCTTGCAAAGATTGTAAAGATACAAATTTTAAAAATAACCTTTTCTATAAAATTGTCTCATCAGACAAATGTCGTCTTTTTTTTTTTTAGATCACTGAACTGAGTCCGCGTGCTTAAATATATTCTTATGTACTTTTTTTTTAATCCTCGCGTATTTCATTTTCATTATCGTGTTGTTTCTACAAAATATAATCGTACCTGGTCCACGTTAGAGAAATATTATATAGATTATTATGGTTTGAAGTGTAAGATATGAGATATTGTAATTTCAATATATATAGTGTACTCTAAAAATTTTTTAAAGTAGTTTAAATCTCACACCGGCATTTATAAAAGTTTAATGCTGTTATTGAATTAAAAAATTTAAAATGTTTCAAATAATTTGTAGAAGTTACATTCGCACCACTCTTTAAAATGTATTTGACTAATTTTAGGTAGGCTTATGTATTTTGTATAAATTGTAAGCGCATTGGATATTGTTCCTAAGTTTGGCATGGGGGAAAAAATAAATGTTTTTTCATGCCATATTCTGTACGAAACATGCTTTTATTCATATAAAAACTATATATTAATTTCATTTTGTTTATTATAGGCTATAGATGTTAAATTGTATAACGGTAATTTCACACATAAACATAATGTATCTAAATAAATACTTTTAAATGTCCCTCTATGCTAATTTTCTAACTGATTTCAATAAAATGTTTCAAGTGATGTCCTCATATGAGACAAATGTAGGATAACAAGTTTGGGCTTTCTATTAATATTTTCTTTTTAGTTATATGCCGATAACCTATTCACCGGGGGCGTCTAAAAATGTAACTGTAGCAAAAATTTAATTTCGAAAATCTGTACAAAAATAATATTTTCTGTACCTCATGTGGCTAAGAGAAAATAAAGAAATTGACATTTACAACTGTATACATTTCAAATACGTATTTTTAACTGCATTCATCAATGCTTTTCTTGACAAAACAGCAAAAATGCTTTGATTTTAAGATTTCCTAAACACAAACTTTCCATATGAATAATAACAATTTTGTGGTCAGATACTTTGAATTTAAAGCTATTTTTTTATTGGTAAAATTTATTGAACAAAGTGGGTAGGGGAGAGTGGGTATGAATGGGACATTTTTCATGTTTTTATTGATAACGTTGGCCATATGTAATTCAGAATTTTGCAACACTGCTCATAAGTACACTTCAGTAATCAGTTACCTATAAACATACTAACTTTAATAAAAAGTTATCATTTTTAATTATATATATATATATATATATATATATATATATTACATGCATGTGCATTGTCCCATTCATCCCCATAGGTGAGGATGAATGGGACAGGACTGGATTTAACAAAGAAAAGAAAACAAAATGGAAAGTAAATAAATTTTTGAAGTTAAATTGGTTTATGTGATTTTATTACACACTATAAATTCACTGAAATTAACATAAACTGATGTATTGACTCAAATTAACATCAAGAGACAAAAGTCCTTTGGTTCGTGCAGTTCCTAGTGCTCTAGGCTTTCTAATAAGACCTAATATAATTAAATCTAATAAGACCTAATATAATTAAATCTAATAAGACCTAATATAAAAATAAATAAATAAATAAGACACTAGAAAGAGATAAATCATTATAATAGAGTGCAAATTATGCAGATAAATTTTTGTTTCCGACTAATCGGGAAAATCGATATTCTATTCTGTATTACATTAATAATCACCAGAATTTATTTAATTAGATTGATTGAAGTTGTGATTTTAATCAAATTATTATTAGTTTATTTATTTATTTATTTTAATTATTGATTTAATTTACATTGAATATTCTAACTTATAAACAAAAATCATTATTATTATAAACAAAAATCAGAACAATTAATTTCAATTTTTTTTTCTAAGTCCACAAAATTAAGAATCTTGATAATCAATATGGCTAATTTCCGTTTTAATATAATTCTTGTGTAAAATTTTAAATTAGTACAAAGTGGGGAATGTCCCATTCATCCCCATTTAAACTGTCCCATTCATCCCAACCATCACATGATCATATAAAACAGGAAATAGGCTAAATGAACAATTGTCAACATTCTTCTTGAATATCATAAATACAATAAAAAAGATTCTGCCTTTTCACCATATAAGAGTTATTTTAACTTTAAGCAAATAGTTAATTTCTTAACTACTATCTAACTAAATCAGTAAAAACTTACTTTGGCAGCTGAAAAAGACGCTGTAATTTTTTTCTGCCCGTCTATGAAGCACAATTCTGAAACTACACTTGATGAATGGCCTCAGTGCTGCCATATATCATAAAAATTGTCAAGTTTCCGGTGCTTGAAAAACATAAAAAATTTGCTATTGTCCCATTCATCCTGCGTCCCATTCAACCCCACTCTCCCCTATGTGTTTTTCCGATATTTTGTAAAGAGGAATTTGTGTTTTAGTTTTAATTTTAAAAATATAAATAAAAAGTAGAAAAAATTGGCTTAAAAATTTATTTAGGGCGAGAAATTTATCGCTCTCGTTTGCGAATTTGGCGACATTTATCTCCTTGCCGCCATGCTCGCATAAACCTTACATATACGATAAAGTATTCGAGTTGTTCACATGATCCTGAAAAAGGACAAACTATTATATGTATTACAAAGAAATTTATTTTCCAGTTAACTGAAGAAAAATTTATAAATACAGTAAGCAGTTTTCTAAAAATAATTCTTATTTTAGCAATAGTAGAAATTTATAATGCATTATCATATATTTGAACCACACATGCTAAAAAACAGCTTAACAAAGTAAATAAATAAATAAAAATATAAATAAACAAAAAATACAAAATACCTCACAATTTTTAAAAGTAGTCTAATCATGCACGAGCTTATAGGACAGTGGTCCAGGCCTATAAATTTAGAGGATTTTAAATATATCTCAAATAATATTATAAACTTCCGTCTCAAATGCTTAAAAGGGCAAAAATATCTATTATTTATTCATTTACACAACTAAATTTATGAATAGAAACAGTTGTTAAAAATCAGAATTACTGATTTTTTAAAATATGAAAATTTGCAGTGACATTAAGGAGAATTTTTCTTGAATTTATTAAGCTAAGAATAGAAGTAATTTTCTATTTCAGTTAAGAATCATGGTAAAATTTGTTAAGTATTCTTAATATTCTGTTACTTGTTTGCTTTCATAAGTTGTATTTTAATCATACCATAATCTTTCATAAGTTGTATTCATAAGTTGTATGGATTAAAATTGCGTCTAGAAAGGGTGTAATATCAAATTCCCAAGCTTACATTCTGATAAATATTTAATATTCCTTTTCAACTAAGTTTTCATATGGGAATCAAGTGCTTTATGATATGTTGATAGAAATGCTTCTCTCCTGTACTAAATACATCATAACGTGTTTCTGAAAATTATTTATTTTATTTTATGCATGATATCGATCGGTTGCCATCTTTCAAAATGTTACGTTAATTTGAATTCTTTTATATATTCCAGCAATTAGTTCCCCATCATACTATAGGTATGGGGAACTTAGGTAATCGTGAAAATTTTCGACCTCGGTTTTTTCACTTTTTTATACGTTTTCAGGTGTGAGGAATCCGAAAATGACAAAATTTGTATGGTGTCTGTCTGTAGGGTGTCTGTTAGTGTGTTAGTCCGTTAGTTTGTTAGTCTGTTTACACGATATCTCACGAACAAATAAACGCAGAGAGGTCAGATCAGTTTTAAAATATTACTTTCGATACTGGGAAGAACCCTATTCATTTGCAACATTCGAATTAAAAAACTTCGTAAGTTATTAGAAATTTACGATTTTCTTAACATGGGAGAATAGGACAAAAATTCACTTAAAAGTGCATTAAATGGAAACATTTTACTATAAAAATGTCAGACTACTTTTAAAATATCAGTTTTGATGCCAGAATGAACATCAGTAACTATAAATATGCTACTTTGAAAATTTCGCAAGTTATTGGAAATTTACGAATTTCTTAACATGGCAGCATAGAGCAAATTTTCACATAAACGTCAATTTTGAGAGATATTTTCATCGTAAAGATGTCAGACTACTTTTGAAATATTATTTAGAGCACTGGCATGAATATTAATGACTATGAATTTTCCAATATAAAAATTTCGTAAGTTACTTACACAGTTGAGTAGGCTGCTAGTTTTTTCAACATTTTTAAAGCCTAAATAATAGTATCAAGGCTAAAATTCATTGAAATCATGAATACAGTACATTACGATAAAAACTGAATGTAAGCAAACATTGAAAATAATATTTTAAAGAAATTGCTACAGTACTTAAGATTTGGCTTTCATTGTTAAAAGATGGACGCTTCAAATAAGTAAAAAAATATTCCTGTCTTGCTTTTGGTTCCATATAGTTGTGTTTCATTGAAATATCTGAAGTAAATGAACTCGCACAATTGTACAGGTTTGCTTTAAATGACACACAAAAAAAGGAAAATGTTACTATTTCTTATATAAGTTTCACCAGCACAATTGTGTAGGTCCGGTCGTATAAAAAAAATACTTCCACTAATTCACTGACTCATCAACGCACAGCAAAATCTACTTGAGCCACTGACTCGAAACTGGGTCATATTATGGAACATATAGTGTAAGCACCCTCTAAGAAGTGATTTCACACAATTCGTCCCCAAAGGTGGGGGGGGGAGGCAGAACGTTATTTCACGAAAACCTTCATATCTCAAAGAAAAAGACAGATGTCCTTAAAATTTTGCTTTGAAATATAGCTTACACAAATACTTAAAAATAAATTTCTGGAATTTTGGAAATTCAGTGCACAAGAGGGGGCAGGGTGCAAAATGTGATTTCGCAAGCGCAAAACGCGATTTTACAAAAATACTTCATATCTCAAAGAACGAAACAGAGCTCCGTAAAATTTTTGTTTCAAAATATAGCAAACATAAATACCTAAAAACCAATTTCTGGAATTTTAGAAATTCAGTCCCCAAGGGGGAAGGGACAGGGGGCAAAACGTGATTACACATAACCATTCATATCTCAAATAAAAATAAAAGCAGATATACTAAAGGTTTTTGCTTTAAAATATAGCAAACACAAATATCTGAAACCAATTTTTGAAATTTTAGAAATTCAGTCCCCAAGGGGAGGGGTAGGAAGCAAGATGTTATCTATATTATATCTTATGCATGATATAGATATCTTCTATATAACTTTAAAATTAGCTATTTAAATTTTTAATTGTTGTCAAAAAAGTTTACGTGTTAATATTTTTTTCGACATACAATAAAATATATTTTCACGCAAATAAAATATATATACATGTAAAATATTAAATTTGCTTATGTACATAACAAAATGACGTCATTATCAAAATTAAATGATAATAATAAAAATCCAGCATGCTTCCTCAAATTTTGTTTCTTAGCCTCTTCTAACTTACCTCAATTTTAGATTCCTTTTTAATAGTGTTTTTTTTTTTTTTTTTTTTTTTTTTTTTTTTTTTAATTAATTTATTTTTTGGCACGGATAATACACTTGGCATGAAAGCCAATTCAACATTATATTAAAGAGCTTTACTTATTGATAATCCTGGGTAATTTAATCAGCACACACACACTACTACTTTTTTGAAATTCCGTCCTACACCCCCCCCCCCCTCTTCCCATTGGGGATTGGGGAGAGGGGGCAAAAGACATGTTTCCATGCGTACCTCTGTTCCAGATTATCTTAGAATGGTATTTTTTTATGTTTGGGTTGCTTATGCGAACTCAACACATACTACAAAGCGATTTTGTGGAATTCCACCCCTTGGGGGGTGGGCAAAAAACATGTATCCATGCGTAACTCTGCACTAAATTATCTTAGGATGGAGATTTTTGATGTGTGGGTCGGTTATATGTATTTAACTAATAGTATAAAGAGACTTTTCGAAATTCCCACCCTCTTCTCAAAAAAATCTATTAAGATTTTTTTTTCCCATTTACTATTAAATTATTTCGAAACTTCTATGAAATTATTTAACTTTAACTAGGAAAAATCACCTATTATTAATTTGAAACTTTTCCCATTTTTATTTATTTTTATTTTTTTAGTGTTATTATCGTCTAATGAAAAGAAATACAATTATTGCCTGATGAAAATGGAATACAAAGTTCATGTCTTTCTGATTTCTTTGTTCCTGATTATCCATGTGAGTTTGATTTCTGCGATTTCAAGTTCAGATACTCATGCCTGCTCAAATATTGAGACGTAAGTACTACGTAAATAACTTCATGCTTATTTAATAATGAAAAAAAAAAAAAAAAAAAAAAAAAAAGAATACTAAAATTGATTAAAAAATAGAATTTCTATAGCAAAGCTCATTGTATAAGTTTGTAAGTAGAAGTTATACTACAACCAGGGTTCTTACAAAGGGAAATCTGAATATCACTATTATTATATAGTAATTTTTGACTTGACATGTATAGTTGATTTACGCTGATATCTGTTAAAAAAATATTTTGTAAAAACTCTGGTATCCAAATTTTCCTTTATTGGAATCCTGAATGTAACGTATAATAACATTTCATATTAACCGTTTATTTATTAACAGGACTTTGAAAGGATTTAAAGCTTATTATTTAATCGAAGTAATTTGGTTATAAATATGTTATTTAATATATATAATATATATAATTTAATTACAATGCTTTAAATATGTAATATAGAAAGAAATAGATGAAAGTAAGTGAATATGGAATAACATTCATTTCTGTTTGACATTAATAAACTGAAGTGTTTTGGATCAGACATTGCAAACTTCAAAGTGTTATTAATGTGTTTTGATGGTTTTATGTTACAAAAAATAGAGTTTATTTGCAAAATTTTTAGTTAAGAAGAAGGAGAAGAAAAAGAAGAAAAAAAGGCTGTTTTTGGGTAATTATCACCAAGCAGATAATCTGGAATAATTGTGAAGGGACGTATAAGATATACATTTCCTGAAAGGATAATTTGGAATACGCTGTGTATTTTACAGAAAATCATGAATAATTGCAATATAATCATTTTACTTTGGAATTATTATTGAAAATAAACGTTATTGAAAAAAAAAATTGTCAAAATTCAAGTTTTACAAAAGTTGCAAATAATATGGAATAATTGGTAGTTCATATTACCTGAATTGCCTTCTAGATGAATAAATCGGTCTCAACCACCTGTTGGTAGAAATAAGTCCTAGGAATCAGACTGCTAACTAACTCAGTCCTCTACCGGAAATAACACTAGGCTTTAACTCATTTTACTAAAATAAATAGATTACAGAATTCGTAACACTTACTTCCAAAAAAGTCTTGATGAACCAAAGACGTTTTGTGACACAAAAACTGTTCTTACACACACAAGTTGGACTATCGTACCTAAGGTTCCTATATGATACGAGCTGATGCAATGTCCACCATTTTCTAGCCCATCTGGGAAAACGTTGGCGGTAAAAAAAGCTTGGTTACCAGATTAGCGTTGTTATCGCCTTTAAACTTCTACACAGATCATTTGAGCATTTGAGCTAAAACTTCTTATCACAAAACAAACAAGTTGGCAATTTTAAGAACATCGCCAACATTCTCAAAACTGCAACCCTTTACGTTAAAAGAAATGTAATTTTAAAGTTAGTTTTAAAAGAATTTAAATACAATAACTTAAAAAAAAAAAAAAAAAAAAAAATACAGTACATTCATATTAAATTTGTCAAAAAACTTAGAAAATAAAATGAAATAAGTTGAAAATAAGGGAAATCTTGCGCTACAAAGTTGTGTTCCTGCTCAGGGTATCCGCGAGTTACATCTGCAATTTATAATCCACTTTTTCCTTCTTTCTGGATTAGAAGAAAATGTACACAGGCGGTGCCCTTTTCTGGAGTTATTCGTGCAATTTATTGCCGAAAAATCTCCAAAAATAAATCGTCAGCCGGTCTTGTGAGCTAGAAAATGGCGGATGTGTACCCAGTGTTCATATTTTTGCAATAAAATATACTATGGATAGAAATATCTTGATTTGAAAGAATATAATTATAATGCATATCCATTTGTAATATAATTGTGAATACAGAAAATTTTTTCTGAAATATTTTATTTTGTGACAATAACGCCCATAGGCGGATCTTACTGTCAAAAAGACAAAACCCTGCGGTCACAAAAAGTGTTAAAATATATTTATAAAAGTTAAAGTATATTTTTAAAAATATATGAAGTTAAAATATATTAATAAAATTTTAAAGATTAAAGTATCCTCAAAATAATAATCCTCCCCCCCCGTACAAAATAAATAAATAAAAATAAAGCAATATGTGAAGCAAATTATTAAGCCTTTTAACTATGACGGTAGTTAAGAAACGATTTTACAAGTCTGTCTTGCATTTCTTCATGCTCTTCATGCTATTCTATACTATCTTCCAATTCCATTCGTTTATTTTTTAATTGACAATTTTGCATTAAAACTATTTCTCTATTTAAAACAGTAAATCCCGCCTATTTAGGTAATTTTTTTCTTCTAGTGTTCGTTTAAAAGATTCAAAATTTATCACCAGTAATCGATGAAGTAAATATCACTTGTGCATATTTTTGTCAACATAAAATAAGGGGTTTAACATGAAATCATCACTCAATGTCACATTTACTTTTCTTTTCTGTATTGTTTTGTTTTGAAGAACTTGTCTTCTTTAGAAAGCAGGAATTCTTTATGCTAACACTAATGTCTAAAAATCATCATTTTTGTTTTATTTCTTTGCGTTTCATGTTGTTAAGTAATTTGACCCGTAAATAAAAAATGAAAATATTTTGTTTAATTTTCTTTGTTATTTTTTAACATTTGATTCGTTATTTCATGCAAAACTTTATAAGAGACGGCCCCCTAAACTACTCCAAAAGAAAGATTTATTTATATCTCGAAAACTAATAACTGGAATGAGCTACAAATTTGCACACCCGTGTTTTTCAGCATTAGGATTCATTTTATGTAAAAATTAATATAGGTCTTAATTCCTAATTTCATAATTTTTATGAATGTGAATTTATTAATATTTTTCAGAATTAAAAATATTTTTCAGCATCAAAAGTAATGATGTATTATGTTTGGGTTTCTTCACTGTATCTCGTAAAAAAAAAAAAAAAAAAAAAAATGTCGATCAAGTTATTTTTTGTGAAGATATTAATAAAAGTTTGAAATATGAATTTAACATTAGCATCTTCAAACTTTGAACGCTTATAACTTTGTGAAAAAATAAGTAAAATATACAACCAATATACTTTTTCGCGTTGTCGCGATCCCAGAAATTCAAATATAAAATAAAAATAGGGCATTACCATTGAAAAAAAAAAATAAAAGTTGGTGCGCAATTTTAATATGTAGATCACCCCCAATTCAAAATTTCAGTTCATTTTCTGAAACTATTCTCAATTTCCCGTTGAGTGATACCTATTACGTATTTCTACATCGATTAGCAGCGAAGTTACGTTGAGTGTTGCGTTTTTTTTCCCCGACTGTACATAATTTTTTTTAATGTCTGTTTCTCCTTTTTTTTCCCCTTTGAATTGTATTTTGCAGATATCCATTAGTAACCTAGTCTGATCCGAAGGTGAGGACACCTTATGTCAAGATGGACGAGCACAGTAGCAAGTATCTCTTCCACCGATCAACAGATGTAACCAGGATACCACCCGTCTCCAGGTTACCACCCGTCCCCGATGTAACCACCCGTCTCTGATGTAACCAGGAACGAGGTGACAGGCAGAAGAGTTAGTTGTTATCCGGCGACAGTGAAAAGCTGGTCAGACCATCAGCGCGTAGGCTGATCCGGTCGTTACACCATAGTTAGAGCATGAAATGCTCTTAGTAGTTGGGTAGAGCCCTGGGAGGCCTGACCTTAAGTCTTCAATGTATTATAGTACGAGTAGGTGCTTAAATGTTGCTTTGTGATAGTCATTTAATGTTGTGAGCTTCTTGATTTGTGTGTTAAGCCAAGGATTCAGCAAATGGTTAATAGTGAATACCAGCTGTTATTATAATTTCAATGTGTCTTTTTATGTAATTGGTGTTTTAAGTGTTTTCAAATAAATGTGTCGTAGTTTAATCTCCATCTCATCAATGACCCCACCTCTAGACGCCAGCCAAGATGTTACATACATTTCTAACACAACAAGGAATGCTATATTCATGTTAAGAGAAATGAATTCGTTTGATACGATGACACACTGAAATGTCACATATATCAGACTACCAACATTTCAGTTCCATACATTTACCTTATCCTAGTTTGTTAATAATTTTTTTAAGGTCAGTTTCGTATTTTTGTTTTCATGCTATTCTATACTATTTTCAATGTAATGATACCCATAATGCAAATTTATGTGATATATTACTCTGTTCTGCTATGTTAAGAAAATCTTAAATTTCGATTAGCTTACGAATTTTTTAAATTAGGAAATTCACAGCCAATGATATTTATGCTAGTATCCTAAATGATATTTTTAAAGTCATCTAACATCTTTGCTATTAAAATATCCCTAAAAATTTACATTTATGCGAAATTTTGTCCTAGTCTGCCATGATAAAAAATTCATAAATTTAGAATAACTTACTAAGTTTTTAAATTAAAAAGGTTGAAAATCAATAGGATCAGTGTCATGAAATAGGACTAGTGTCATAAGTGATATTTTAAAACTGGTTCTACCTCTCTGTGAAAATTTGTTCTTGAGATATTGTGTACACAGTCTAACAAACTAACGGACTAATCCCTTACAGACGGACATCATACTGACTTTGTGATTTTCGGATCCTCACACCTCAAAACATGTAAAATCCTCAAAAAATCGAGGTTGAAAATTTTTACGGTTACCTAAGTTCTCCATACCTATAGTATAGGGGACCACTAAAAATAGCTTGCATGTAAATATTACTTAATTTTTTCTTGACTAAACAAAAATATTGTCTGGTAAAGGTGGTTACTCTCCAGTTCATGGCAAATGAATTCTTTGCCAATAAAAATACATCGTTTTACCTAATAATTTCTATTTTAGATTCTTTTTGAATTAGGTAATTTATTTCATAAAAATTTGATGTCCATTATAATGATCTGGGGGCTTGTAGACGGACAATTAATCTATATGGTGCATTAGAGTCATAATTAATGAAATTTTTTTAATTAAAATTTTAATTATTGGTGGTTTTCAAATCCGTTTTATGATCATCTTGTATTATCTTTTTTAGGTATCGAAAAAGTGTGAAACAGTCTTATTCTCAGTCAGCTGTCTCTCGTTATACTACAATTTGTTTCGCTATACCTCCAGTATGCACAAGATACAGGTATGATCATTTTTCATAAATTTAAGGTGGTTAATCAACAATCTCAAATTTTTAAGTTAAAAATTCATTTCTATGCTGCATACAAACATAAGCAAGTAAATATACACTGACGGAAAAAAAATCCCAACACCAAGAAAGACTTGTGTTAGATAAACGAAATTTGGTAGGCGTGTTTATACATCTGAAAGATAATATCGATTCAAATTTCGCGCATATGTGTGGCGCTAGTAGCGCCACTCAGAACTTGCAAATCAGGTTTGCTTTAAATGCGTGCTGTAAAGTTCGTGAGCGTTGTTTATCTTTGAAGTTTAGCGAATTGAGTTGATGTTAGCCAAGAATGCCTTTAAGAAGACGAAAAAGCCATTATCAACATCTCATCGAGTTTGAACAAGGTCTTGTAATAGGGCTGCGAGAAGGTGGATTTTCTTTCTGAGATATTGCAGAAAGACTTGGCCGGAATGTATCCACTGTGCATGATTGTTGGGTGCAGTGGTCAAGGGATGGTACTGCCTCAAGATAACCGGTTTCCGGGCGGCCACGTGGCATTACTGAGAGGGAAGACCGCCGTATTCGGCGTACGGCTCTGGCGTATTGCCTCTGCGGAAGAAATTCGAGCTGCAGATGGAACCACAGTGACACAACGAACTGTTAGAAATCGGTTACTTCAAGGACAGCTCCGAGCCAGGCGCCCTGTAGCGTGCATTTCAATGACTCCAAGGCATTGCAGTTTGTCAGTGACGGCAGTGATGTCAAGCCAGAGCTCATTGGAGAACGGAGTGGAGAAATGTTGTGTAATCTGATGAAAGCAGGTTCTGCCTTGGTGCCAGTGATGACCATGTATTGGTCAGAAGGAGGCCAGGGGAACGCCTGCAACCAAACTGTCTGCGGCCTAGACACACTGGATCTACACTTGGAGTGATGGTCTGGGGAACAATTTCCTTCGACAGCAGGAGCACTCTCGTAGTTACCCCAAACACACTGACAGCAAATTTGTACGTCCGTCTGGTAATTCAACCTGTAGTGCTGTCATTCATAAACAGCATTCAAGGGGGAGTTTTCTAATAGGATAACGCTCGCTCTCATACCGCTGTTGTAACGCAATGTGCTCTACAGAGTGTCGACATGTTACCTTGGCCTGCGAGCAGATATGTCTCCAACTGAGCACGTATGGGATATCATTGTACGATAAGTCCAGCATCATCGACAACCAGCACTTACCGTCCCAGTATTGACAGAACAAATACAACAAGCATGGAATTACACACCACAAAGTGACATTCGGCATCTCTATGATACAATGCATACACGTTTGCAGGCTTGGATTCAAAATTCTGGAGGTTACACCGGCTATTAATGTAACAGCATTTCACATTTCAAATGCATTTTCTTGAGCTCAAATTAACCTGTGATCTTGAAAATTTAAATAATTAAACATGTTAACTAGACAAATGCATTGTCCGAATTTCATTACTCTACAATAATTTATTCTTGATGTTGCGATTTTTTTTTCCGTCAGAGTATTAAAATATGTGTATGTCTATAGTATAGGCATACATATTAAAATATGTATTTGTAAGTGTATTTAATTTGTTAGTTTTAAATTTTATTCATTTCATCTCGAGCTGAAATACTTGGTGTTTCCCAAGTAATCTAATAATAATAATAATAATAAGATGAAGAAGAAAAGAGACAATAGAATTTAATAAGTATAGAAAGGCGCAAGCAGTTTCTATTTGTACAACGACACACTTTTATCCCAATTTCATTCACCTTTAGGGGAGTTAAGCTACTTTTTAACAGTATAGTCAATATAAACTTGAATGAAAAATTTTAATAGTAAATATCAAGTTTATAGCTCAAACGATTTATTAATTGTACAATAGAATACTATATTTTCACAACCATTTCAACTCTTTTTAAGAGGGTTGAGCAATTTCTTACCGTAGTGAACATGAACTTGAATGGAGAATTTTCATATTAAACATCAAATTTATTGCTCAAGCGGCTTCCACATTGTATCTTCTCTTTTTAATCCCATTTAACCTTTTTTTGGAAGGGTTGAGCAATTTTTTTAATTGCATAGTGAATAGGAACTTGAATGAAGAATTTTTACATCAAATATCAAATTTGTAACTCAAATAGTTTTCAAACTGCACAGCATACTCTTCTTCTTCGTTTTCTTTCTTTCTTTTTTAAAATCCTTATTTAATTTCTGTTTAAATATTTAACAACTTTTTAACAACGTAGTGAATATGCTTTTAAATGAAGAATTTCTATACCAAATAACATTTTTTAGCTCAAACGCGGTTACCAAATTATACACCTTTTTAAAAAAAAAAAAAAAAAAAAAAAAAAAAAAAATACCATTGCACCCTCTTAAAGAGTTTGTGCAACTTTACAATAGCGTAGAAAATTTGAACTTCAATAAATAATTTTGATACCAAACACCAAGTTTTTAGCTTAAGCAATCCCCAAATTGCATAACACATCCACATTTTGCATTTATTTCATCCTCGTCCTTAAAAAGATTGATCAGATTTTTAATAGAACTCATAATTTTAATAGAACTTTTAATTTTGAACTCGAATTAAGAATTTTGATTTCAAATTCAATTTTCTAGTTTAAGCAGTACCCAAGTTACACACCACATTCCCCTTTTTAAAGGTATTCGTTTTCAAGGTATTGGCGAGCTCTTTTGAAATATACCCAACATGAAAATTTACTCCCCTCGAGGAGGGACTTCCCCCTCAGGTAGGGAGGCGAGGCTCTTACATACACATTTTTTTGTCCCAGTTGACTATCTCCATTACAAATAATTCTTTTAAATTTCATAATGATTATTGAAAAATAATTCTCTTTATGCACATTTATACAAAATTTTGTCATATACCACCGTGTTAAAAGTTTAGAAAAAGCGGGATGGCATCGCAAGCTGTTTGACAATTTTTACCAAAAGTTGATAGGCACTAATTTATGTCAACGTGTAACTACATACCAATTTGTATGAAATTCTGTGCAGTAGTCCCTGAGATACAGTCGCCACAAAATGTTGGCACACACACACACACACAGACAGACAGACTTTTTCTAAAAAGTGTCAAATCATGTTCTACAACTCTCAAAACGTGTAAATCCATCAAAAACCCGAGGTCGAAAATTTTTACGAATCCAATACTTTTTCTATTGAATATAGAAAAAAAAAAAAAAAAAAAAAGAAAGAAAACTATTGTCTTTCCTGGGATTCAATATCCTATATAAATTTTTCATTTTCGATAATTTGGCGGGAAGCAACGGGGCGGGAAGGTTGGAAGGGCTCGGTATTATCAGTATAGCTTAAATCACATCAATGCAACATTCATATGTTACATAACACATTATCAATTTTTAGATTATTTTGAATAAAATATTCACCTAGAAATGTGCGTGAGTAAGATTTTACCTCTTATTCAACTTTACTTTGAGATATTTATTTCAATATTATATCACTTGTCAAGTAGACATTAGGTAAGTAAAATTTCGCTTACCTGTAAATCTTCTTACTGGAAAATCTGTTTTTATATTATCTTACTTGATTGGTGATTGTCTGCATTCTCCAGTTTTTTTATTCTGGAATTCAGTACTCATTCTGTAATGAAATCTATAACATTTTATATTAATCTTTGGTGAATTATATTCAAGTAAAAATTAATCATTAATTGATTTCTTGAATATTTATTATAGTATTGTTTTTATGGAGCGAGCTCGAAGCTCGCTCTTACTCGAAGAAGCACTTACATTCGTAAAAACTAAACAGTTTTACAGAGGCGAAAAAAGATACAGAAGATTCATCTACATTTAACCCGCAGGGTGTGGCGAGAACGCGGAAATAATTGAGTTTAATACATCTACATATCACGTACTGAAAATGAGAGTTCTTTAAATGAAAAAGTTTCTAGGTTAATATTAAATATGAATTTCGGAGTCTATAATGTTCTAACATCCCCACTTAGACTCTGAAAGTCCTTTTTTTTTTAGTTCAATAGTTTGTTTCTATGTTTAACAAAGATAGTTCTGGGTAAAGCCTTTGTGAGGATGTCTGCAATCATAGTTTCTGTAGATTTATAAACCATTTGGATTTTTTTCTCTTTAATGTTTTCACGAAGCAAATGATATCGTATATCTATATGCTTCGTTTTATGATGGTACTTGTCACTTTCTGCTAATTTAATGCAGGACATATTATCCTCATACAAAGTTATTGGTTCCTCTTGATTTAAATCTAGTTCGTGCAATAAATTCTTAATGTATATTATTTCTTGTGCAGCGTTCGCTGCGGACACATATTCAGCTTCAGCGGAGGACATAGCGATGCAATTTTGTTTCTTTGAGCTCCATTGAATGGGATTTCTTCCGACCATGAACAGGTTTCCTGCGATTGATCTTCTATCGGATGCATCATTTGCCCAATCTGAATCTGCATATGCCCTCAGGATAGGTTCTTCTTTATTGCTAAATGTTAATTTTAAGTTTATTGTTGTTTTTAGATAGCGTATGACTCTCTTAACCGCCTCCCAATCCTTTGATCTGGGACACTCATTCCTTCTGCTTAGAATCCCCACTGCAGCGCTAATGTCCGGTCGCGATACCGTGGCTATGTAGAGTAGCGCTCCGATAGCTTGTCGGTATTGGGTGTTGTGCGGTAGAAGGTTTTCGTTATCGACTAACTTTATGTAGCCTGGCTCCATGGGAGTATCTGTCGGTTTCGCATTTTCAAGCCCAAATTTGGTTATTAGTTCCATTATTTTGTTTGTTTGGTCGAGCGTTATCGTATCTTTACTGGGTCTTTCTAAATTTATACCTAAATAATACTTAGCTTCGCCTAAGTCTGTCAACGGATATTCTTCTTTCAATTTGTCTATTAACATGTTTATAATTTTATTTTCACCCGCAATTAATAAATCGTCAACATAGACTAGAACATACGTTGTTGAATTATTTTGTTTTCTTTTATAAAGACATTTATCGTACTGGCTTTGATTGAAACCTAATTTGCATAATGTATCATTTAATTTCTGATTCCAAGCCCTCGCAGCCTGCTTTAACCCATAGATGGCCTTTTTCAACTTACAAACCTTATGCTCTTCGCCTGGTGCAGCATAACCCTCTGGTTGCTGCATATATACATCCTCCTGTAATTCCCCATGTAAGAAAGCCGTCTTAATGTCAACATGTCTTAAACTTAAATTTTTGTACAGGGACATTGCTAGAAAACTTCTTATGGTTGTGTGTGATGCAACAGGTGCAAAGGTTTCATCATAATCAATGCCATATTTTTGGGAAAATCCCTTGGCTACCAACCTCGCTTTATATTTTTCCACTAGTCCCTGATTATTGAATTTTGCCTTAAATGCCCATTTACTACCAATTACTTTAGTTCCTGGTGAGGCTTCTACTAATTCCCATGTTTCGTTTTCCTTAAGTGAGTTTATTTCCTCTAACGTGGCTTTAATCCAATTTTCTTTCTCTATGGGATTTTTCATTTTCATTATATCGTCCCAACATTTCGGTTCTTCAATTCTTTTATTGTTTACTGTGAACGTAAATCTATCAGGTGGTACCCCCCTATTAGATCTTTGCGATCTTCGCGGTAAGTCTTGTGAATTATCTGACAAACTGCTATCATCTGTGTTTTCTGCTTCCGAGTCTATTATCTGCAGTTTTGGTGATAATTTTATGTTATCAGGCCTTTCATCATTATTTTTTAATGTTTCATTATTTATTATTTCTTTATTTTCATGTTCTACAAATTTTACAGTACGACTTATAATTATGTTTTTACCATTCGTACAAATTCTATACCCTTTACTCCTATTATCATACCCTACAAATATACCTTGCTGGGCGGTATCATCTAATTTTCCCCTGTGTACCTTTTGTACATAAGCATAGGCACGACAACCGAAGGGTTTTAATTTTGACAGGTCAGGTTTTCGACCCGTCCATAATTCGTAGGGTGTTGATTCACACGCGGAAGTCGGGAGTCTATTCTGTAAGTAAACAGCCGTATTAATTGCCTCACCCCAGAAAGAATTCGGTAAATTTCCATCTTTTAATAAGCAACGTGCCATCTCAACCAAAGTTCGATTTTTACGCTCAGAAACGCCATTCTGAGGAGCCGAATAGGGGACTGTGAATTGATGGTCTATTCCTAATTTTCCTAAATATTCATCAAATTCTTTTCCGGTGTATTCCCCTCCATTGTCTGAGCGGATTGCCTGCAAAGTTCTCCCGAATTTATTTGTAGTCATTGCTATGTATTGTTTTAATTTTGATAAAACTTCGTCCTTACTTCTTAATAAGTATATAACGGTAAATCGACTAAAGTCATCTATAAACGTCAAAAAATAATACTTTCCACCGACCGTGGGGGTTTTCATCGGCCCGCATAAATCGCTGTGAACCAACTCTAAAACTTTTGTTGCCCTAAATTGAGCCTTTTTGGGATAAGGATTGTCAGTTAACTTAGATAATATGCAAGTTTCGCATACACTATCATGTTTGCAATCATCTAGTTTAATCCCTGTTGCCATGTTTTTGTTTACTAACTGTTTTATATGATTAATATTTCTATGACCCAATTTAACATGCCATTTGTCTATGCAGTTTTTGTTTTCGCACGTTTTCACAATGTTTATGGTGTGTGTTGTATCTGAATTTATTTTACATTCATATAAATTATTATTGATATACCCTTCAATACATGTTTCGCCTTCATGCATTATTTTGCATGATCTATCTTTAAATACTGCTATACACCCATTTTCTGTTGCCCCTTTCACAGATATGAGATTTGTCTCAATATCCGGTACATACAAGACATTTTTTAACAGTATGGTGTTTTGTGTATTATTTGAATTTATGGTATGTAATTTTACAGATCCATGTCCAAACGATTTTATTTCCTGCCCATTCGCGATCGTCACGCAGGAGGCGCTAGGATAGAATTCATAAAATTTACTTTTATCGTTACTTACATGTGTCGAACACCCTGAATCAATATACCACTTATCTGATTTCATACCCATATATAATGTAAATACCTTATTTGATTTATTTTTATCAGTTGCCGAAGTCTGTGTTTTGTCTGCGTTATCTCTATCATGAGAGCACATTGCAGTTCTAAAGGGCTGTCTGTTTTTGTTATATCTATTATTTTGTTTGGATCTCGAATTATTTTTTCTCTTTAGAATCCAGCATTCGTCGATATCGTGATTATTTCTTTTACAGAACTTACAGAATTTCACGTTTTCATTTTTTGTTTTAGTTATTTTCAAAGCTGAAATATTGTTTTCGTGTTTATTTTCTTCTCTCTTTAAATATTCGTCGATCAGTTTGGATCGGATACACTCGGGAGAAAGGTCTGCTTCATCTCTACTTTCCAAAGAAGTAATTAATACATCATAAGATTGCGGCAGAGAACAAAGCATTAATGCTGATAGATGCTGATCGCTTATTTGTTCACCAATTGCTATCAGCTTGTCGCGCGTTTGGTATATTTTAGTGATATGCTCTGTCATATTACCTCCTTCACTTAATTTAATGGAATATAACTTGCGAAGGAGAAATAGTTTACTTGAGAGTGATGACCTTTCATGTATTTTTTTAAGAGCTTCCCAGCATTCACGAGCTGTGGAGAGGTTCTTAACGTTTACTATTTGAGAGTCGTCAACTAATAAATTTATAATTGCACGCGCTCTACGATCCTTAGACCTCCATGTATCGGTTATTGGCGTTGGAGGCTCATCACTTATAACTATGAATAAATCATCTTTTTGTAACAAACTTTCAACTCTAAATTTCCATATGTCATAATTATTTGCATTTAGTGCTTCAATATTGGTATCTTTAAATAAGTTCATTTTGTTTATTTAATTTATTTCTCCAAAATAGTCTGTTTGAAAAATACAACAGTTTGTTTCAATTCGTTAATATATAGGTATATAAGTAGACAGTTATTTTTTTATTTTAAAGATAGTTATCAGTGTTCGTAATTTATTTTTCACCAAGAATAGTTTATTTGAAATATAAACAAATATAAACAGTTTTTTTTTTTTTTGTGATATTTCTCAATGTAAAGTATATAAATGTCAACTGTTTTTTTTTTTTTTTTTTTTTTTTTTTTTTGTTTCACCAAGAATAGTTTCTTTTGAAAAAACAGTTTATCAAATCAGTCTCATAATCTTTTAGATTATTTTGAATAAAATATTCACCTAGAAATGTGCGTGAGTAAGATTTTACCTCTTATTCAACTTTACTTTGAGATATTTATTTCAATATTATATCACTTGTCAAGTAGACATTAGGTAAGTAAAATTTCGCTTACCTGTAAATCTTCTTACTGGAAAATCTGTTTTTATATTATCTTACTTGATTGGTGATTGTCTGCATTCTCCAGTTTTTTTATTCTGGAATTCAGTACTCATTCTGTAATGAAATCTATAACATTTTATATTAATCTTTGGTGAATTATATTCAAGTAAAAATTAATCATTAATTGATTTCTTGAATATTTATTATAGTATTGTTTTTATGGAGCGAGCTCGAAGCTCGCTCTTACTCGAAGAAGCACTTACATTCGTAAAAACTAAACAGTTTTACAGAGGCGAAAAAAGATACAGAAGATTCATCTACATTTAACCCGCAGGGTGTGGCGAGAACGCGGAAATAATTGAGTTTAATACATCTACATATCACGTACTGAAAATGAGAGTTCTTTAAATGAAAAAGTTTCTAGGTTAATATTAAATATGAATTTCGGAGTCTATAATGTTCTAACATCAATACGATATGATAATTTATTCTCACTAGAATTACTTTACAATTACGGAATAATAAAAAATTGAACAACAGTTATTCTAATTTTATTCATTAAATACAAATGCTCACTGTTAGTTATTTTTAGTGACTGATACCAGGTAATTTTGCCTGATAATGAGGTAGAAGTAGAAATTTTGACCATGTTTTCTACATAAAAGATCTTTTGACTTTATATGAAAAAATAATCTGGTGTGTCACTCACACGATTTTCTTTTACCCTGAAATTTAATACTATAAATACAGGTTGGAAATAAGGTAACATAACGAGTACTGTTATATAAAGCTATGTTAAAACAATTCAAATTAGGCTTCGGAAGAATTTTATTTGATAAATAGTTCTGTGTGAGGGGGGCTACCACCCAGATCAACCCCCTGTTTCATTACTGCACCTATATTTATGTAGAATTTAAGTGTGTTATTAAAATTAAAAATTCACTTAAAATTATTCAGACAACTTTCACACGCAACATTCCTTGAAACGTATGAGTCTTGATCAAACTTTTTCAGCAACAAACTTATATTAACTTGAAAGTACAACTTTTGGATCTCCTAAAATTATTCATTTTTAAGTTACTCTAAAAGACACAGATAAAGATCAGAAGTTAAAAAACTTGACTTCGGTAATCAGGAAGCCTCAAAACGTGTAAATATACAAAAAACAAGCGACGAATATTTAGCTTAAAAATATACATTTTTTACCATATGCCTATGAAGAATTCATTTCAATTTCTGAGCAGCTGTCCTGAAAATGGTAAAATATTATAGTAAAGCACTTCAACTAACAATAAAAAACAAGGTTATCGCTTAAATATTTGCAGCGCTGTATATTATTTGAAGATTATTTACAGACCACATCATGCACCTATATATAATTCTACAGTAATAAAGCACGGCATAAAGTGAAGTATACTTCCATTAATTTTCAGCTATTGTCGCACTATAATCTAGTTTTTTTGTGTAGCCCTGTAAATGAACAGTGAATGATTTCCCTACCATATTCTACATGAGACATGCTTTATGCATATAAAAAATATATATTCATTTCATTTGGTTTAGTGCTGTCTATAGATGTTAAACTCAACTTAACTGAAATTTCCCCCATAGACGTAATGTGTTTCAATTCTCTTCGGTGTCCCTGAACACGAACTATTTGCTTCATCTCAACGGAAAGCTTAGTGTAACATCCCTATATCATACACATTTAGAATACCAAGTTTGGACTTTCTGCCACTAATTGTTCTTGAGATATGCTGACACACACACAGACCAACCGCTAAAAACATGATTTTCGGATTCAGCTGACCTCAAAACGTGTAAATGTAACAAAAACTCACTTTCAAAAATTTGACCCTAAAACAATACTTTCTCTACCTTATGGGTAAGATACTTGTGACTCGCCCCGTCCGAAGGCACCCGAGTAGCAAACTGTCTTGTCGAAACAACAGCATCCCCACAGCAGGAGTCCACACAGGCTCAGACACCTCGACGCTCCAAACACCACAACGACACCGGCCCGCACCAGCCGAAGCAACCCAAGGAGCCGAGCGAAAGCCCGGTCCAACCAGCAGGTGCGAGGCACGAGCACCGAACCCCGCAGAACACCCAGGCCCAGCCGCAGCGAGCGGCACCGCACCACAGCCCACCAAGAAGGCAACAAAAGAGAAGCAACAAAGTACAAATATAAACTAAACTAATCCTAAAACTAAGAATAACAAATGTATATAAAGTTTACAGACAGTACGGGAAGGGGCAGGGGCAAGGCTAAAAACTAAATAATAAAGCCAGGTCAGGGGCACGAACAACCTGTTCACCAAAACGAAGAAGAGAAACCTAATATCCCACCCAAAATAAAACAGTACAAAATACAATATTTATTAATATATGATAAAAGTGCTTAAAACTTATAAGCACAAACAAAAAATAAGTAAACAACATCAAAACACAGTAGTTATAATCTAGTAAATAAAATATTACAATAATATTTCACAATCTGCAGTATTCCATATCTTGTTCTTTGGTTGGCAAGCAAAACATACAAACGAACATCTTTGAAATCCTTGGGAAAATGCTCAAGTCTGATGCTGTCGACCAGGGAGCAGCGATAAACAACATGGTTGATATCTTGGATCCCCGAGTTGCAGGAACAAAGAAAACTCTTGTTGAAAAAACGATTTTGATATGTTCCAAAGAACCCGTGATTAGTGATGATCTGGTTGAGGTAGAAGTTTCCCATAATTCTTCGAGGGTCAATCTTCGGAATTATGCTCTATGTATGTCTTCCTTTGTCGGAGCTATCCCACTCTATTGAAATTTATTTTTCCGACTGAGTGAAAATATTGCCTGGACCTGGAGTCGAACCTCAGATCTTTGACTTACAAGTTCTAGGCTCTACCAATTGAGCTATCCAGGCCGAGAACCGGTCGACATTACTCACTCAGACAACCTTTAGGCAGAAAACTTCTGGTTTATCATGTAGATAGATCGACAGAAATAAGCCGCAGGTAAAGGAAAACATCATTAAACAATAGGAAAGAAATACAATATATATTAAAATCACACAATCAACTGATTGTGTGATTTTAATATATATTGTATTTCTTTCTCCTGACCGTATTTCTTTCTCCTGACCTGTTCCTGACCGTATAATCCAGAACTTTGTTGTAAAGGTAAATAAGATGCTCCTACCTTATGGGTAAGAGAAAGTAAAAAGTAGTTTTGAAAATGTAAAATAAATAAATAAATAAAATATAGACTGCCAATAATTAGCACATTAAGTGTTTGCACTGAAACTTACTTTCATATTTAATAGTGTAAAATTTAGAAAAATAAAAATAAATAGTGCATGATATTAATGAAAATCTTTCTTTATTTTAGGACTTATTACTACACTGCTTACATGACTGTATATACCACGCAAGTAAATACAGTTTATGAATGTTGTTCAGGTTATGTTGAAAAGAGTGGAATATGTAAACGTAAGTAAAAATTTTAAACAGCAGATAGTGGTATTTTAATCAGTTTAACAGATTTTGTTTTTGCTTTTATTTAAAAAGCATACTATACAGGGTGATTATAATTAAAGTTATGATTTCAAAACGCTATAATTTTAAAACTACAGTTCAGAATGGTTTGATATTTTACCAGAACAATAGTTAGGCGATGAAACTTTGTTTGTCAAAGGTTGGTTGGTTGAGTTTTGCGTCGCACTCGTGCTGCGCGATGGGTTAGATCTATCATCTGGTTATCTATCTGGTTAGATCTATCATCTTATCATTGGTTGGATCTACAAATGCGACGCAAAAGCCAACCAACCAACCTTTGCCAAATAAAATTTCATCGCCTTACTATTGTTCTGGTAAAATATGAAACCATTCCGACCTGTAGTTTTAAAATTATAGCGTTTTCAGCAAAATTATAGCGTTTTCAGCATAGGCAAGCATCAGGCAATTAACGCTACCACAAGAAGTAGAATGAAAAGAAATATATTATATATATGTGGGATATGGGAGAAATATATTATATACATGTGGGGTATGTGTTATTTTCGTTTAAGAGGGCAGAGCGTTGAAAAAGAAGACTGCCCTCTCAAAAAGAGGATGTTTGTTCACCTTACCTAAATTAGCATGATTTTACATTTTTAAATCGATATATATATATATATATATTTGGTAGCACCGTATACTGTAAGAGTTCTATCTATATTTAGACCGAAATTTTACTCGCCACAGTAAAATTTCCAATCGCCAATGGCGAGCCGGTAAGCGGAAATTTCGCGCCCTGATCTACAGACACATAGAACATTCTAAAAAGTCGTCAACAACAATATCAATTTGAGAGCACTCGTCTTGCTCTTTTCGTCTAAAAGGTTCTCCAATACGGCAGCACATCTCACTACCGGTCGCCAACATCAGAGCAGGGAGCTGAGTTCCATCCATGAAGCTATTCTATTACCATGGTTCCATTTAACGCGATTGTTTCACTCGGTCTCCGCTGTTCTCTCTTTTGGAACTTGGAACATTTGGGTGCATGAAGTCTGCGCACGCATCATAGGTGCAGTGCGCGTTCTGACGTCCGTCTGATGTCAAGGTTGCGTTACTTATTGTCTAGATTGTGTCTTTGGTAGCAGCCAGGTAGGATTTCATAGATAGAATAACACTGGCACTACATATGTATAGAGAATGTTTCCGGTTGTAGGCACAGTTTTGATTTTAGCTTAAATATTTTGGTAGAATAGTTATTATACAAACATATAAATATCAATGGAAAGCTATAATCCTTAGCTAACGTTTGATGAAGTAACTATATTGATTTCGATAACCAGAAAAATTTTATCATTAATTTTGTTAAGTGGTCATTGTTGGCTAAAAAGATTGTGTACCCGGTTGTGGGCACACGTGAAAAATCCGCTAAAAATGAGAAAATAATAAGAAAATCAACCATAAATACAGAAAATAACAAAATTTATTCATTTTGTAAGGTTTCAGTAGCCAAAATAACAACAGAAAATGGCATTTTTCCAGTTTTACTCGTCATCTTCTTCGTTCTTTAAATCAGAAGTGCAATGTTTGCAAGTAAAATAGTTTGCATGTATATTGGCACACTTCAAATGCACCAGCCGATCACATTTGTTGCATTTGATTTGATTGAGTTGGCTCTTGTTAGGCATGGTAGCAGCATTTCCAAACAGATGATACCGAAGTCGGCAATATCTATTTGTTGATACTCCTGAACTGATTGTGAATACTCCTATTTTTAGCGCGCTTGACTGGCAGTTTCAGTTTGACAGGTGGAGTTGCCTTACTTTTTCCAGGCTTCTTCTGGAGGGACACAGACGCTACGAGAAAGTTCTTATTCTCGGGCAGTCGATTTTATGGCTTTCTTATCCACTAAGCAATCCTAAATGGCTTTCTATTCCTATTTCTAAAATCTATTTCTTTTGGATCGGTTGACTTTTTCGGGGTTGACATGGCTAAAAATGCCTAAAAATACGTAAAGACATAAATGAAATATGTTATGTTGACATAAACGACCATATTTGACAATTTGTAAGTCAAACACACGCTTTAAATGAAAAAAAAAACAAAAAAAAAAAAAAAAACAAGTGTGCTCATGACCGGTTACGTGTGTTCACAACCGGGAACGGCAGCCATTTTTATAGTGACAGAAAAAGCAATTTTCGTTCCCCATTTTGGCAAAATTCGATATTGCATCACAAAATATAATACATACACTAGTTACTACCCGTCAAAATTTGACGGATGATGTGTAACTAAAATCTTTTCAAGGCATAAAGTTTAAAACACCCTTGCTTTAATATTTCTCATTGCTCTTAACCGGTTTAAAACCCTCTGCTTTAACCAATTATCGTTTGGTTGGAGGGTGGAGGGATAAATTTCATGGAATTTCAATATACAAATTTAATGATACTCCACATAATAAAAATAAAATCACAAGGATTTCCTAATTTTACTCTAAATATGACCAAAAAAATGTTAGGAGTAATTAAAAGAAAGGCAGAATTTATATAAATTATCGAAATAATCAATATTTTTTAATGAGATAGTATCAATATTTGTGATAATACTTATGAAAGCATCAAGCATGTAAAATAATCCCACAATAGGATTCCTCCCTGTCACACCAAATCGACTAATAATCTATAGAACTGCACTTGTTTTATGTTTACTGTGAAATTTATTCGTTGCTTTTTACGCAAAATGAATGAATACAAAGATTTACTACCAGATTATAATTGTATTAGCTTACTATCAACGATAACAGGTCACAGTTTTTTAATAAAAGACATACATGAATGACAAAGGTTTCATTCACTTGTAAAATATATCATTAATTCTAATTTGCCAAGACAATAAGTGCATTTTCAGTGTAAAATAATAGTTTTGATTCTAATTTTTCCTTCCCATAATTGTAAAACCACTTGGATATAATCCAAAATATTAATTCATTGTATTCTAAAAATAAACTGCAAATCGGAATAAAGTTATAATTTGTTTTTACTGGAATGGTATTATAACACTTTATTCTATTATAAAATCTTTTTGTAAAAAAATAGAACCGACTCCAAAAAGCGACTACTATTCAAGCCACTAAAAAAAAAAAAAAAAAAAAAAATGGCATGAAATGAAACTGTAAATTGCGCCTAAAAGTATAAAATAATTTCCTTCGTGAAACAACCTATAACACTACAATTAATCATAACTTTTGAAGTCGGCGCAAAATTAAATAAAATTTAATTAGTTTTTAAAGATTTGTTTTTAGATCGATAGCTACAAATGCTGTTGTCTCGAATGATCCATTTTCATGTTTTCTTTATTATTTTATCACTGTATACTATTGGTCCATTAGTAGCATCTACATAGAACAGTGAACATTCTTCGCAATTCGGTATTTATGTTTCTACGAAGTTAGTTTCCTTTGCAAATTTGGTATAACTTTCATAACTATCATCCTTGGTGCTTTTGGATTTGTCGATCAAAACGTAATGCAAAAATATACATGTAAGGTGTGTATTTTCATAATATATATTGTACGAAGTATTGTTTCATTTTCTTGATTGCTCTCTTGAAAGAAATTAAATATGTTTGCCAGATAACTTTGTGATTTTTCTTTCGCCAAGGACGCCAGATACCAGGAGATTCGCCAACTTTTGCTGTTTACGAAATCTTGTTTGTTTTTTGAATTAAAGTAGTTTTTGGCTGCGTTTTGCAGGTGACATTGTGAGATGTGTATTTTGAATAGAATTTGATTTTTGTATTGAATACAGGTATCAATTTTTATTTAATTTTGCGCCGACTTCAAAAGTTATGATTAATTGTAGTGTTATAGGTTGTTTCACGAAGGAAATTATTTTATACTTTTAGGCGCAATTTACAGTTTCATTTCATGCCATTTTTTTTTTTTTTTTTTTTTAGTGGCTTGAATAGTAGTCGCTTTTTGGAGTCGGTTCTATTTTTTTACAAAAATATTTTATTTTTCTCTTTTCAGTGAAACTTTATTCATATAGCAGAGCATCAGAAGACATTCGACGGCAGTTTCAGAAATCGCAACCCCCAAGAAAAGTGGCATAACTCAAAAAATGGTTTATGTCACTGAAAAATACATGAAATGCTCCCAATGTGAACAAAAAAACTACATCTCCATCTAGAAAATTATCCACTCGAGAGACAGTTGTGCTAGTCTTATTCTAGTGAAGCTATTTTTAAGTTGATTTTTCTCAAATGTTGCATTTTTAAGTTGTGTCACTTTTCTTGCCTTTATCGGATATGAGAAAAAAAAAAATCTGTTGAATGAACATACGTTAAATTAAAAAGGCTTTAGAAATGTAAAGCACGGATACGCTGTATTCGTAACCAAAAATTCTGTTAGGCATATATTAAATTTTACAGTGAATACGTGTTACCCGCTACGCTGGAAATTGCTCGGCGTAAAGTTCAAACAAAATATGCATTGCAGCTGACGGACAGAAGTTTCATCATCGATACTTACTACTTTTATCAGTGTAGCTGCATCGTTAAGAAGTTAGAGTGAGAACAGACTTTTGTGAGTATCCTGCAATTTCCTTATATCTTAATGAAATCTTAATGAAACCTATTTCAGGCCAAAATATTTGCGACAAAAAAAAAAAAAAAAAAAAAAAAAAAAAGTATTAAAATTAAAGCATGTCTTTCGAAGTTATAAGCTAACAAATTTCAACAACAACAACAATGAAAAACATAGTTTGTATTGAGAACCTCTTCCTTTATGAAGTTGGTTTAAAACGTTTATACGTTAATCGATGTGGCCGCTTACAATAACCATACTTTGAATTTTACATAGCATAAATGTCACCCGCTACGCTACAACGCATGCAATGCTGTTGAAGTGTGAAGAAAATATTAATTTGCGGACAAACAAATTATCGTTTTAATCGTTCTATTTTTAGCATTAATGTCTACAAACAGTCTATTCTTACTAAATCGATGGCATCCTGTAACTTTTTAATTCACTTTTTTTCCCTATCTTGTACCGTTTTTGAGATAGGAACGCTAACTCCCCTGTTTTCCACCACATGGCGCTATAGACGGTTGAATCACGTTGCGCCTGACTACTATACTATACCTACATGCAATTTTTACGACTATAGTTGCAGCCGTTCAGCAGGTAAAAGAGTCGGAATTCACTTATTTGGGCACCCTGTATCTTCTTTTGATCGTAAAGATATTACAATGGGACCTATTTCAGACCAAGACCTTTACCACAAAACAAAAAGTATCAAAATCGGAGCATCCATTCAGGAGTTATGAGCTAACAACAACAACAAAAAAAAAACATACGGTCTGAATTGAGAACTTCCTCCTTTTTTGAACTCGGTTAATAATACGCTACAACATATGCAATGTCGTTCAAGTGTGCACAAAATAGGAAATTGTGAACAAACAAATGCACGTTTTAAGCGTTCTGTTTTTAACATTAATGTCTAAACTATTATTTCGTACAAAATCGATGATGCTCTGCAATTTCATTATTCACTTTTTTACCCTGTCTTGAACCGTTTCCGAGATAGGAACGCTAACTCCACTGTTTTCCATCAGGTGGCGCTGTAGGCGGTTGAATCGCGTAGCACATGTCCACTTTACTATACCTACATACCACTTTTATGACTATAGCTGCAGCTGTTCAGCAGTTAAAAGAGTCGGGACTGACTTTCTTGGGCACCCTGTACTTTCTTTTGATCGTAAAGGTATTACAATGGGACCGATTTCAGACTAAGACCTTTACAATAAAACAAAAAGTATCAAAATCGGATTATCCGTTCGGAAGTTATGAGCTAACAAACAAAAACAAAAAAACATACGCTTTGAATTGAAAACCTACTCTTCTTCGAAGTCGGTTAATTAGAGCATCTCTTACGAAGTAATAAGCTTACAAACATCAACAACAACACATAGTTCGAATTGAGAACACCTTCATTTCTGAAGTTGGTTGAAAATGACTTTGCGCTAATCGATGTGACCGCTTACAGTAACAGTACTTTGAACCACAGAGTACACGTGTCATCCATTACACTTCAAAGTATGCAACGTAGTTTAAGTGTGCACAGCGTAGGAAATTGCGAACAAACAACAGCACGTTTTAACCGTTCTATTATTAGCAACAATGTCTAAAACTGTTTTTTCGTAGTAAATAGATGATTCTCTACAACTTCGTAATTAAGTTTTCTCCCATCTTGATCCGTTTTTGAGATAGGAGCGCTAATTCCGCTGTTTTTCACCATATGGCGCTTTATTCTCTTTAAGTTATAAAGATATTACAATGGGACCTAATCAGACCAAGATCTTTACAACAAAATAAAAAGTATCTAGTAACCGTATTTTGAACAATATTGCGTACGTCTTACCAGCTACGCTACAACGGGTGCAATGTAGCTCAAGTGTGCATAGTGTAAGAAATTGCTAACAGACAAATGCACGTTTTCAGCATTGTACTTTTAGCATCAATGTCAAAACTATCTTTTCGTACTAAATCGATGATGCTCTGCAATTTTATAATTCACTTTTTCCCCTGTCTTGAACCGTTTCCGAGAGAGGAACGCTAGCATGAATGTCTAAACTATCTTTTTGTACTAAATCGGAAATGCTCTTCAACTTTGTAATTCACTTTTTTCTCTAGAACCGTTTTCGAGATGGGAACACTAACTCCGCTATTTTCCACCAGGTAGCGCTGCAAGCGGTTTAACCTTGTACTGCATGGCCACTTTGCTATTCTTACATACCATTTTTATCACTATAGCTGCTACCTCTTAGCAGTTAAAAGAGTTGGGACTGATTTTTTTGGGCACCCTGTATTTTCTTTAGATCGTAAAGATATTACAATGGGACCTATTTCAGACCAAGACCTTTTCAACAAAACAAAAAGTATCAAAATCGGAGCATCCGTTCAGAAGTTATGAGCTAACAAACATAAAAAAAACATACGGTTTGAATTGAGAACCTTCCTTCTTTTTTTGAAGTCGGTTAAAAATAGTATATTTCAATAAAAGTATACTGTTAAAAATAAATAAATAAATAATTATAAGATAAAAAACTTTTTATAAACCATGTTTTTAAACTTTCTGTTGAATCATAGCTATAGAACTAATTACATTAGCACTTTATCAATGCGTATTGTTACGAAATTGTAAATAATTGTATTTATTTTTGTATAAATCCTTTCAAAGAGGCTTAGTAAGTTGATAAAATGTCAATTTTCTGCATATCCAGCTCTTTTTCGTGTTAAAATAGCTTAATTTTCATTTAAAACGCATTAAAATACTCCAATAGGCAGGTAATGGATTTCGCGCCAAATTTGGTCACGTTTTGCCCTTGGCGACTTTTTTGGCGAGAAAATCCTTATTATCGATATTCTAAAGATGGACGTTCTAATGTGATTGGTTAAAGAGTTACGGGAAATTTGAATTAAAAAAAAAAGTTGGTTTTAAAAATAAAATATTAATCCTTTCAGAACAACATATATTTGCATCATGAACTACATTAGCACTTTATCAATGTGTAGAAAATCTTTAAAGTGATAATGACGTCAATTTTTGCCAGATGCATAATTTAACTTTTTACAATTTTTTAACGATCACGTTTAATTAAATGTATTTATTTTTATGTCGAAAGAAAATGAACTCGTAAAAGTTTTTTGGCAACAATTAAATTATAGCTAATATTTTAATCACTATTTTATTGCTATTAAGAGCATACTATTTTCATATTTTAATTAATTAAAAGAAAACTGTTCGAAAATTCGAAAATCTGTGTTGTCACCGGGTTCTGAGCTACTGTGAAAGCTTCAAATGTCTAGCTAGTAGGGAAGTTAGTTAAAAATAGATTGCGCGATTTGTACCGGACAAACAAACAAACAAACACACAAACAAACAAGAATAGAAGTTAATAAAAACATGGTAAATAAGAATGAATTTAATACTTTAGCAAATTAATTTACTCATTAAATTTTTAATTATAAATTATACTATGTAAATTTTTACTCGTATAAAATATCAATTTTTTAATATTATTCTTTTAAAATAATACTGCAATATAGTATCGAAATCAAGTATCAGAGATTATAATAATTATAGAAAAAAAAAATAAAAAATAAAATAAAATAAAATAAAATGAAACCTCCTTTGATTTTAAATATTTATCTCCATCTTTTTAAAAATTTGTTAATTTTAAAAGATTTTTTCTTTTTTTTTTCTTTTAAGAAATGGAAAAAAATAATTTTAGAAATATGGTATAATATATTTACATGGCAACAGATGGCGCCACATCCTGTGTAAAGAAATTTTCAGCGAAAATGCATACGACGCACGGAGTAATATAATATAAGTCTATATTACTCTGTGATACTACGGTAACTGATACGTATTCGCGAATTGCTTTGTTTTTAATATACTTCTTTGGAAAGTATGAATCAATGAGTTAATCGTGTGAATTATTTTTATGGCTGAGTTTTAATTTGGCGTCTGCGATAGACATATGAAATATTAATGTTGTCTGCTCGATCTATCATCGGTATCCGTATTGCACTGCATAAAGAGAAAGGAATATTCTCTTTCGGAATTGGTTCAAAAATTTTTCGCGCATGCCCAGATCGTACGATTTTGGTCTTACAGAAAATGCTTTGTGTTTTAATATTATAGATTGCATGAATACATAGTTGCACTTACATTTCTGAATTAATTCGCTTCAATTTATCGCATTCTGAAAATATTCACAAATTACTTTTTTTTTTTCAGATTTTTTTTCGATGTTTACACTTAAGTAAATGAGTCGATTCACTTCAGTGCTAGCTCAAAAACTGCGTACTGTCACAATACAAGTCTGACAGTACTCAAAGCCACCATATTTACTTTCTGTTAAAAGATATGGTGGGTTGCCCATAACCAGAGAATGCCTATAACAGGAGACGTTCCCAAGACGCGTGATAAAAAGATAATTGAATGTTAACGAATCTTTGGGAGATGGTTTTTAGCAGTATATAGAATTTTTTGTTTGTTTAAACTGGAAATTTGGCTCTAGGTGGCCACGTTGCTCATTCACACAAGACGAACGCAAGTTAAAAAGACAATGTTTAAAAAAATCAATTTGTATCGTGTTCAGAATCTAGAAAAGGTTCAGAGAAAGTGTTTAGCAACATAATTTCTTTAAAAACGATGCAGCGACAATTAAAGCAGATTAAAAGCCAGAAAATCTGGAAAAAAGCCATTATTAACGTAAAGAATTAGGAAGACAAGATTTCAGTGGGCCAAAAAATTTGAAAAATGGTCGGTAAATTATTGGTCTCTAGTGGTTTTCTCTGCCAAGTCAAATTTAATTTATTTATGGATGACAGAAACAAGCTGGTTGGACAACGGAAATGTAACGGACTTAATGAAAATTGCACTCTTAAAATAGTGAAATAGTCTCAGTACATTATGGTACGGGGATGAGTAGTAAGCCGTGCGCTTTGAGGGACGGAATTGACGTCATAGGAGGGAAAAAGGGGGCAGAAAACCGGAAGTGACGTTTTCTCCCCCCTCCCCCCAAAAAAATTTACAATATAAATTTTTTGTTTGCTCCCAGAGCGGTTACAAACATACATTCATACAAACATTCATACAAACATACATACAAACATACATACAGGTAAAGCTAATAAAAGCGTGATAAAAATAGTGCGATTTTTCCTATATTCTCAATAAACTCCATGATTTTCCCAAAAAGTGAAATGAAAACATATGCAAGGTACCATATTTTCAATATATAAACTTAGAAAATATTTGAAAGTAGAATGCTCAGATACAGGAAAATCTAATAAGAAAAATTAAATAAAAAATTGCATCGTGTTTTCTGACAGCTTGCATGAGAAATAAAATGAATTTTACTACAACAAAATATCTGAAAAATTATCAAAAAATTTAGAATGTTCCAACAAATCTCATATATGATATAAATTCCTTTATACTAAAATATCACTTAGACATAAAAAATTGTGAAAACAGATAATAACATAGTAAAATATTTTATTTGTATATGTGGACAGACATTACATGCCAAATTTCAACCGGAAAAATTCCCTGTTAATTTAGAGTACAGCAAACAAATCCACAAACACAAGATCGTAGAACACTAGTCGAACAACACATGCAATAAATTTTTGAAAAGTATTTGAAAACACATTTATACATAATATGGAATTACATAATAATGATAATAATGAGTTCGATGATTTCAAATGAATGGCCAATTTATGTTAGGTTATAGGTGAGAAATCAGACTTGATATTCTAACATTTTATAAAATGTATTTAGTTTAAATATATGCGTATTGAACTCATAAACAATGTGTGAAATAATGCATTGAAGTAGTTTTTGTTTTTCTAGTAAATAAAAATATTGTGCCTTTTTTTAGTACAGATATTTTATTTTATTTATTTATTTTTCTAAAATTCTACGAAATGTGACTACAATGAAAAAAATTTTTTTTTAGAAAATTTTGTGGATTTTTATTAAGTTTTTTAATGAACATTTTGAAAGATGATTTTCATTATAAGATATATTTATTTTAATCAGTAAATATTTATAATTTAGAACTTTTATGTGTAATCATTTCTTTTCTTTTGTAAACCACAATGATAAACAATATTTATTTAAGTTAAAATCCAAAATGAGATGATGTATTTATACAAATATAAACAGAATGTGTTGTTACTATTTCCAGTTTATAAATGGTACTAAAACTTCATTATTTTTTAAAATGTATAATTATAAACCTAATAAAATAATTGTTAATCTTTACTGATAGTGATGATAAATTGTGTAAAGCATTCATTCAATTGGAAGATAAATCATCCATTCACTTAATGGGTTTCCAATCATTAAAAATACGGAGTCATACGATAAAGAAAAAAAAATGGAGTATGAGTATTTTTAATTCTATTATTATTATTGTTAATTTTAATAGATGAATGGAGATGCGACTCTTTAAACTTATTAGAAATATCATATTGAAAGTTTAAACATTTAAAAATAATTTCGTTATTTCAATGATGAAAGTCATACACATACGCACGATATCATATATAGATTTTTAAAATTCAAAAATTTAAAAACTGCTTTGTAAATAATTATTATTTGTGCGACATTTTAATGAAAAAAAAAAAAAAACTTTATTAAATTACTATTTGTAATTTTATCTTTTGACCAAAAGGCTTTGTGAAAAATGATATTTTAGTTTATGTTAAAAATCTTTAGAAAAAATTAACTGTCTATAAATGATAGATATATTCCCTTTGTATTTATAATAATGTATAGTAAATAAATGCGATTGAATGTACTTTTTAAAAAACATATATTTGAAAATCTAAATTAGATAAATGTTATTTAGTTAGATTCTTGCTCCAATAAAAAGGTATCAGTTATAACTTATATTTAAAAAAAAAAAAAAAAAAAAAAAAATGAATCATTGTATGTAAAACTATCGTAACTGTATATGTAAATATTTATTTTTAAACTATTTATCGTGTAAGAAAATTAATACTATTTCAGTTTATAAATGGTACTAAAACTTCATTATTTTTTAAAATGTATAATTATAAAGCTAATAATTTCAAACACTTTTATTTTTATTTTAGCTATGAAAAAATAATTGTAATAATAAAATCTTTTTGTGAAAAAATAGAACCGACTCCAAAAAGGAACTACTATTCAAACAACTAAAAATTTACTTTTTTACCCTTGTATTTTTAGCATCAATGTCAAAACTATATTTTCGTACTAAATCGACGATGCTCTGCAATTTTATAATTCACTTTTTCCCCCTGTCTTGAACCGTTTCCGAGATAGGAACGTTAGCATGAATGTCTAAACTATCTTTTTGTACTAAATCGGTGATACTCTTTAGCTTTATAATTCACATTTTCTTTAGAATCGTTTTGGAGATAGGAACACTAATTCCGCTATTTTCCACCAGGTGGCACTGCAAGCAAATTAACCTTGTACTGCATGGCCACTTTGCTATACTTACATACCATTTTTATCACTATAGCTACAGCCGTTTAGCAGTTAAAAGAGTTGGGACTGATTTTTTGTGCACCCTGTATTTTCTTTAGATCGTAAAGATATTACAATGGGACCTATTTCAGACCAAGACCTTTTCAACAAAACAAAAAGTATCAAAATCGGAGCATCCGTTCAGAAGTTATGAGCTAACAAACATAAAAAAAAACATACGGTTTGAATTGAGAACCTTCCTTCTTTTTTGAAGTAGGTTAAAAACTATGGGACATTTAAATTTTAACTTTATGCAAACATAGGTAAATGCAAGCCTCGCAGCGTTCCTGAAATTGTACTCCTGTTTTATTATACTGACACCACTATCGTTAAAAACTTTTTTCTTGAAAGTTTTAATGTTAAACTATTAGGTAAATAAGTGTTCTTTTAAAATTGTGGTGACAATGTAGCAAAATGATTCCTAAAATTCCTAAAATTTTAGGAACGCTGCGAGGCCTGTAAATGTCATGGCTTAAATTGTTAACATGCTTTTGAATAAAAAGGATATAATGAACTCGAATTGTCAACAAGAAGGTGATAAGATAATGAAAATATTTCATGTGTATGAAGATTTGTGTTTTGAAGACTTTAGTGATATAGATGGTCATTATAAGATAATTCATTTTTATAAATTTCTATCAGAATTATGAAAAACTGTTATGTACAAGAAAATTTCGCAAATTATTATTTTTCGAATATTGATGTAGTTATGTGTAAATAATACAAGATGTCATACTTTTTTTATCCATAAAGAGATAAACTATTTTTAAAACTAATTAATTTATTGAAGATTCGGTATCCGTTTTAGTAGATTTATATATTTAAGAAGTAATATGAAAATAATGGAAAGTTTTGTGAATATGATGAATTATATTGTGGTGTGATGAAAAAATATCATAATGGGTATATAGTAATACCAAAACAGTTTATTTAATAATAATAGTTATAAAGAAATCGCTTAGTACAACATATGCCGAGTGGAATTCTGTTTTAGATTGGACTACAATTATTATTTTAGTCACACAATGTAATTTTCTCCTAAGCAAATCTAGCAGAATGCATAAGTTAAATTTTATTTCTTTAAAATAGAACATTCAACATTTTACTTTAAAATATCTTTTAAAATATGACAGTATTAAACAGATTCCTTACTTAATCCAAATTATTAAATGGAAATAACTCTTTTGAAAATTCGCGAGTAAGAAAATAAAGTTACATTAAAGAAATAAATAGACAAAAAAAGTTTTTCACAAGATAAAATATAATAATAATTATTTTTTTTTAAACTGAAAAAGAACATTGCATAAAAAAAATCTTATTATATTGCTTGATAATGATAATAATAATTATAGTAATACAATAAAGTTTCATTAAGTAGTAATAATAAGTAATTTTTGTTATATTTTTCCACTAAAAGAAAATAAAATAATTTATAAACTTATATAAAGAAACATAATATTTTTTTATGAAATATTTTTTAAACCTAAAAATTAGTAATAAGAATAAAAATATAAATATAACAAGTTTAAAAAATTCACAAAAAGAAAATATAGAATTGACAAACTGAAACAAAAAAGAGAAATGTTAAAAAAATATTTCATTAAATCTAAAAACAGTTACATTAGTAAAAATAAAAAATAACAAGTTAAAAAAATTCAGAAAAAGAAAATATAGACTTAACAAACTGAAAAAAGAAGAGAAATATTTTTAAAAATTATTTCATTAAACCTAAAAACAGTTACATTAATAAAAATAAAAATGTTTAAAAATTTCAGAAAAAAAAAAAAAAAAAATTCAGAATTAACAAAATGAAAAAAAAAAAAAAAAAAAAAAAAAAAAAAAAAAAAATTGTTAATTTTTTTAAATTATTATTATTAAACTTAAAAACTAAAAATGAAAAACTGTTAAAATTTTTTTTGCATGTTTTAAAATTAAGTATGATTGCATTTTTACTATTGTAAATGAAATGTAAGAAAATAAATAAAAAAAAAAAAAATTTTTGAAAGAAAAAAAACTAGAACATTAGTTTTTTAGACTGTTTTTTTAATTTTTCCAGAAAAAGAATTCAACTTTTTTTCTCAATAATAAATAAAATAAAAGTAAATAAATAAATAATAATAATAATAAATAAATAAAAGATATATACAGTGGTGGACGTAGTTATAAGACACCTATCTAATTTGACAAATAGTGAAAGAAGAGATTAAGAGCTGAAAAATGTTTTATCAAATACGTCAAAAACATAAATTTATTCTATTATCGTATATAATTATTTTATAATAATGATATTTTCATACAATTTAATGAAAAAACTTAAAAACCTAATGGACAAAATTATAAGACACCAACCGTTTTTTCCAAATACAGTGGTCAACATAATTAGCAAACACTAATGGTTTAAAAGAAAATTCTCTAACATGATTATTCAATATTTGGTGGAGCCGCCATTGTTTTTTATAACATGAAAGATGCGATTCGACATCGAATCTATCAATTCTAACAAAATATCGCAAGACAGTTCTTCCCAAACACATTTTATAGCATTCTTTAGGTCTTCGACACATATAAACTGTCTCCCATTTCGGTAAATCGCACGTGCTAAGATCCTCCACAAGTTTTCGATGGGATTTAAGTCTGGGGGGGCCACGTAAGAAGGCCACGGGAGAACATTTATACTTTTCTCTGAAAGCCACTTTTTTGTTTCGTGTGTTGCATGAATCGACGCCTTATCGTGCTGGAAAGTGTAGTTTTCGCCACAAAGAAGTTCACCGTATATGGCTAGTTGATTTTTAAAAATATTCTTATACTTTTCGGAATTCATTCTTGAATGCACAAAAACAATATTCGTTTTCCCTTGAGCCGAAAAACCAGCTCAAACCATTACTGAGTCTCCACCCATTTGGCGGCTCATTAGTACATGAGGAAACTTCCGTAAATCATGCCAATAATATTGAAAACCGTCAGGACCATCCTGGTGAAACTTTTTTTCATCAGAAAATAACACAGAGTACCATTTGGAGGTCCAGGCCATAGTTTTTTTTAGCGAAGTTTAGACGCTCCATTTTGTGCCGACTTAGAAGCGGTGGTTTTTTCTTCAATTTTTTATATTTCACATAGGAAGCATTATGCAACACCCTGTGAATGGTTCTCGTTGAGCAATTCAGTTTCAAAGCATTTTTAATGTCTGTAGTGGTCATCTTATTCTGTGTACCGAGCGAAAGCACATGGCGTCTGTCTCTCGAGGACAAGCAAGGAGTACGTCCAGATCTTTTAATCATCGATCCATTAATTCCTCTTTTCAAAACATTTCTAATTGCACATCTAGAGCGTTTAATAACTTTTGAAATATTATTAATTGAAGCACCAGTTCCATTTAATCTCCAAATTTCGCGAATTTCACTTTCTTTTAATTTTGTACCTCGTGGCATGTTTGTAAATGCTTGAAGTCGGTTATCGTCTGCTTTAGTTAACTGCTCACGTCATAACAAAAAAAAGCAGGTGTTTTAATTAAAATGTTAGGTTGTCTTATAATTTTGCCCATGGTATTTTTAAATTTTTTTTATTAAACTCTATAAAAATATCATTTCTGTAAAACAATTACGTGTGATAAGAGAATAAATTTATGTTTTTGACGTATTTGATAAAACATTCTTAAGCTCTGAATCTTTTCTTTCACTATTTGTCAAATTAGCTAGGTGTCTTATAATTATATCCACCACTGTACGTTCTGTAATTTATAAAAACATAAAATAAATAAGGAACATGTGCAAAAACTCTTTTTGCATGTTTAAAAAATGAAATCCGATCGTATTATTAATAATGCAAATAAAATTTTAAGAAAATGGGATTGTTTTAATATTTTTCAAGAAAGAAATATCTCGAACAATATTTTCTAATTGTTTAATAAATGTTCACAGAAATGAACAAATCACCAATATCATATGAATTTTTTTGGGAAGATCACGTCATTTATCAATCTCCTTGTTGCCTATATCCCCTTGGACTATACTTTGAAGTTAAAAGCTATGTGGAGAAAACCTCTTCCCACCCCTATCTCATGAAAACGGAAACGAAAAGAAGAACATATTTATAGAAATTTATTTTTCCAAATGAGTGAAAATAATGCCCGGACTGGGAGTCGAACCCCGGATTTACAAGGTCAACGCTTAACCATTTAAGCTATCCAGGCCGACAACCAGTAGGCATTACTCACTCAGACAACCTTCAGGCAGAAACATCTGGTCTATCATGTAGACAGCTCGACAGAATAAGCTGCAGGTAATGGAAAACACCATTAAACAATGGAAAGAAGAAATACAATTTGTTAAGATCACACAATCAACTTGTTGGAAAGAAAATCATATTTATAGAAATTTATTTTTCCAACTGAGTGAAAATAATGCCCGGACCGGGAGTCGAACCCCGGATCATTGACTTACAAGGTCAACGCTCAACCATTTGAACTATCCAGGCCGACAACCAGTAGGCATTACTCGCTCAGACAACCTTCAGGCAGAAACATCTGGTCTATCATGTAGCTAGCTCGACAGAATAAGCCGCAGGTAATGGAAGACACCATTAAACAATGGAAAGAAGAAATACAATTTATTAAGATCACACAATCAACTGATTGGAAAGAAAATCATATTTATAGAAATTTATTTTTCCAACAGAGTGAAAATAATGCCCGGACCGGAAGTCGAACCCCTTATCACTGACTTACAAGGTCAACGTTCAGTCAATGATCCGGAGTTCGACTCTCGGTCCGGGCATTATTTTCACTCAGTTGGAAAAATAAATTTCTATAAATATGATTTTCTTTCCAATCAGTTGATTGTGTGATCTTAATAAATTGTATTTCTTCTTTCATTGTTTAATGGTGTTTTCCATTACCTACGGCTTATTCTGTCGAGCTATCTACTTGATAGACCAGATGTTTCTGCCTGAAGGTTGTCTGAGTGAGTAAAGCCTATCGGTTGTCGGCCTGGATAGTTCAAATGGTTGAGCGTTGACCTTGTAAGTGAATGATCCGGGGTTCGACTCCTGGTCCGGGCATTATTTTCACTCAGTTGGAAAAATAAATTTCTATAGGTAAATATGATTTTCTTTCCAGTCAGTTGATTTTGTGATCTTAATAAATTGAAAAGAAGACCTTTCAAGCTAACAATTCCGTGGCTTAGTCGGTAGAGCGGGGAGCTTGCATGCCACAGATGGTGGGTACGATTCCACAGGAGGGTAATATCGTTTTCTAAAAAAATAGTCAACTAAAACAGTCAGTTAAATGATTAAGATAGAATGTCACTGATTAAGATTGATTAATGAAATATTGATTAAGAAATTAATTACTGATTAAAAATATACTAATTGTCCTCTTTTCGGTTGATGACGTCATTCAGTTTCATGTTCTGTGTTAGCCCTTTGAGAAACTCTACCCTCCGTCACATGTCTTGACAAGAAGTCCAGGTTGCCAACGGATAAAAAGAAACTCTACCCCCGTGATCTTTCACGATCAAGAAACCAACCAACCATTCAACCGTTACGTCACTTCCGGTATCCCCCCCCCTTCCCTCCTCCTATGACGTTACTTCCGTCCCTCAAACCGCACGGCTTACTACTGGGATGCATAACTTTTCAAAAAATTGAGCAAATTTTAATGCGTAAAGATCAATTAACTCGAAATAAAATATGATCTTTATAAAAATGAGTGCTTACCCGACTATTTTGAAGGTATCTTAGACTTTTTCACAATTAATATTTCAAGATGATAAAGTACCTTGTCACACGACGTCTGTGATACGTTTATTTGATTCAAATTATTAAACTTATGTATTAATACTCATTAGCACGTATAATTCTGTTAGTAATGATTCTCCCCCCCCCCCCGAAATACTTAGAGTACTTACTGTCATTCATTGCGGTATGTTTGTGAATCTCAACATAATTTAATTGTTGCAATTATTATTATTATTATTTTTTTGACAGAATAATAACAATAAAAAAAAAAAAAAGCCGTACATTTATTTAAAATGGGGAAAATAAATTAGAAAATAAATTAGAAAAATCAGTCGTATCGTTACAAATAAGGTATTAAATGAAAGGGAAATTTTTTGTGAATCCGATGGATTAAACAGCTTATCGATCGGGCAATTAGATTTTTTAAAATTAACTAAAGTATGAATTTTAGGTGGCAATAGCAGAAGATTGTATGGAAACCGTTAGGATAAATAAAAAATATCTGCTTCACATTAAGTCACATGTTTTTGAAGTGGGATTAAAAATTGAAGTTTTCAATTTTTTTTAAATTTTCTCTCAAGAACACAAAAAGATAATGTACAGCCTGTACCCCACAAGACCAACTTGCATTTCAAATTTCATCAATTATTTTGGTTAATAAACAAAAAAGTCACTTTTTTTTTTTTTTTTTTTTCAAATTAAGTTTTATTCTAACTTTGAAAAGATTTATGTGATACGATACCTTAAGAATTTGGGTTTTAAAAGTTTTTTTTGAATAGATTATTCTTACTTTAGGTTAAATCTTACAAAGACTATCGTAGAGTTTCTTCTTTACCAGACCTGAAAATAGTTCTGATCGTAATCCTATCAAAATGTTTAGTCTATAAAGGGGGGTGGGGGGGGAGGTCGAAATTCTTAGCCTATGATTTTCCAAGAGCTAGTGGAAAAAAGTATATACGATGCTTGACGCAATGAAATTTCAGAGGCCTATATGGTTGCTGATACGTATTAAAGCAGTAATTCCATATGAAGCTGGAATTACCCTGTACCGAATACACTTTTTTTTTTTTTTTATTCAGTAATTGTTTAGATCTAGTTTTATTTTTTATATTAAAATATATTGTGTTTATTTCACTGAGAAAAGAAAATATACCGCCTTCATCTAGAACGAATAAGTGGTCATTTTCTAAATCCCTAAACTAGAAGTATAAATTTCCGAGCTATGCGTATAAGGCACGCCGATTAGCTGAATAGACGAAATAATCGAGAATTTCTAGTCTATACATTTCTAGATGGTGAAACAATATTTTTTGTATTGCGAGAAATCCTCGCTTGATTTTCTAGAATTGGGTCATAAATCAAGATTATAGTTGCTAAAACATGCCTCTTGTATTCACATTTATTTGCTGAGATTTTTAAATAAGTTTGACCTCTATAATATGGCCAAACGCTCAAGAATTCTATTAGGGGTTTCAAAAACTCGATTTCAAAGGGGACTAGAATTTATAAGGATGACATGGAACTATTTTTACTAGAGCCACAATCTAGATTTTAGATGCCAGTTACAGAATTTTTTCTCAGTGTTCATATAATAAACCATAACCATAACAGAATGCAGAATATATGTTTATTGTATTATGTTTAAAAAGAAAGTTTTGTGTAGATTTTTATTGACTACTTCGTAGAGTGTAATGAAATAAATTTCTATACTGAAAATGTACATTTTATCTCTTTGGTATTATGGAAACAAAATGATATGCAATTTTATTTGTTTCAATCATTAGTTTTGAAATTACTACAAATAAACTAGACTTCATGGCAGGCACACATGTAAATTTGCAACATTTTACGAGAGTCGTTTTTGAGCTATGCGAGATATAAAATCCATTTCGCAAATAATCGGGATTACAATACTTCTTTAACTTTGTATTAGAAAGTAAAAAGGTATAAGTAAATTTTTCTGCAGTGTAGATTTTTTTTTTCTTTGGTATATGTATTTACTAATAGTGTATACTATAATACTTTTAGTGTATGTATTTACTAACAGCTATGAACTTTTGCATTTTTTAACTGGAAAATTGAAGCGGTCAATTACTAACATTACTGCGGTCATTTTCTGGATGTGACTGATCGTTTATTAGCAAAATATCATTTGGAACTAATATTGCAAATAACGTAAATTGTAGAAGAGAGAACAAAGAAATAATTCTCGGTTATTAATGTTTATATATTAATTAGTACTTATTAGGAAAATTTCCAGAAAATGTTGTCAATAATGGTTACATTAGAAAATAAGATAAAACTTTAAGAAATTTCTACTAATTGGTCTATTACTAGTTTATTTACTTTATATCCTCCTTTCTTATTTACAGCGTATTGTTCGGGTTCCTGCTCTTATAACGGAGACTGTGTTGCTCCAAATCAGTGCAAATGTCATTCTGGTTATCATGGATCTTCTTGCCAATCAAGTAAGTTTAGTTTTTTGTACTATGGTAAAAGGATGCATTAATTGAAAGGGATATAGTTTAATAAAAGGCTGAAGCTATCGAATTTTTTTTTATAGACTCATATTTTCTTTTTACACATATAGCTAAAATTTATAATTAATGATCACAATAATTTAAAAATTATAAAACTTCTCTTTAAAATGAAACATGCGTGTTTTAAGCATCACTATATACAAATTAAAGCTAGATAGCTAGTAAATTGTATGCAAATTAGGGATTAATCTTTTAGATTTGGGATTCCTTGTATTATGCGTTACATTATTACTATCCCATCTCATATTCTGATGCACAAATTAAATTTATTGTTCTGAAATATTTTCCAATCACACCCTTTTCTTTTAAGTAGTAACTATCTTTTCCATGACATAGGCATAAAGAACACAGCAGAGTGCCCGGAATAGAAAAAAATTACTCCTTATATCTGACACAAATTTATTTATATACGTAAAAACATAAAATTCGAATTAAGAAATATTTGACTGTAAAGCTAAAGTGGAAGGGGAGGGGGGTAGAGATAAAGCATTGCCTCTCAGAAGAAACGAAAGACCGATTTTGCTTCCCACGAAATTTTGAAAAGACGGTACCTTTGTTTAAGCATGTTAATCTGTAAAATGACATAGAAAATTTTTTTGAAAGATACCCATCATGAAAATTTACTCCCCTCGAGGGCAGGCGATGCTCCTACATATGCAATTTTTTTTTTCAGTTGTATATCTCTATTATAAATAATTCTGGTAAATTTCATAATGATTATTAAAAAATAATTCACTTTATGTACATTTATACAAAATTTTGTCCTATACCATCATGTTAAAAATTTATTAAAAACAGGATGGTAACGTAACCTGCAAGACAATTTTTACCAAATGTTGATAGGCACAAATTTAGGTCTAGACGTAACTACATACCAATTTGTATGAAATTCTGTGCAGTAGTTTCTGAGATACAGTTGCCGCAAAATTTTGTCAAGCACACATACACACACACACACACAGAGAGAGAGACAGACATTAACTAAAAATGGTCAAATCGTGTTCTACAGCTTTCAAAACGTGTAAATCCATCAAAAACCCGAGGTCGAAAAGTTGTACGAATCCAATACTAGTCCAGTCAAAATAGACATCAAACCTCGGAAAAATTCGCATAGAGCTGAAAATCGGTACAGACCTTAAATGCATCATTATAAATGAAATATCAAAAGTCCCCATCGATCCAACGTGTGCTAAAAATTTTATATAAGTTCAAAGGTCAAGAAAACGGTTTTTCACAAATATCTATCTTGACGGTACTTTAAAGTACCATTTATTTAAAAAGCGTATAAAATAGAATTTAGTAAAGACATATTGAAGGTATTTATAAGAATAGAACGCATGTATCTCACTTTAATCTCACCACATGGCACTAGACGACCCATATAGTCCAGACAAAATCCGTAAATAAATTTGAAATTTCGAAATAATTCACATAGAGATGAAAACTGGCACAGATCTTAAATAAAGCATTATAATTAAACATCATCAGTCCCCATCGGTCCTATTTTTTGCTAAAAATTTTATGCAAGGTCAAATGTCGAAAGAAAAAAGTTTTTTTCAAATATTCACTTTGACGGTACTTTAAAGTAACATTAATTTAAAGAGCGTATAAAATATAATTTAGTAAAGATATAAGAACGGTATATATAAGAATAGAACGTTGTATCTTCCTTTAATCTCACCACATGGCACTAGACGCCGCATATAGTCCAGACAGAAAACATAAATAAACTTGAAATTTTGGGAAAATTCGCATAGAGCTGAAAATTGGCACAGACCTTAAATACATCACTATAAATAAAATGTCAAAACTCCTCATCGATTCCACTTGTGATAAAAATTTTATGTAAGGTCAAAGGTAAAAAAAAAAAAAAAAAAAAAAAAAAAAAACAACAAATCAGCAGCAATTTCTTTCTAATACTCATAATAAAACTCACTTCATTTCAATGCTATCTGAAAAATTAAAGGTTGCAGATATTACTGTAAAACAATCTAATAATGATACCGATGTTCTCATAATTGAAACAGCTTTAGAAGAGTTCAATACAAATGAAACTGTTGTTGGTGGTGACAATGTCGATTTGCTAATATTACTGACTGCACGAACTCCTACTGATAGAATTATTTACTTTTTAAAACCTGGAAAAGCACAAATAGAAGCAAAAATGTATTCATCATAAAGCTTAACTTCAAATCGAAAATGTCAAGCTCATACCTTATTTCTCCATGCAGTAACTGGATGCGATACTATGTCAGTGTTTTTCAAACGAGGTAAAACAAAAATATTTAAATTATTTGAAAAACGTCCTGATTTAATTGACTGCGCTGAAGTATTCACAAATATTGGCTCTTCTCCAGATATCATTCTTACAAATGGAATTCGTTTTCTTCTTGCTATGTATGGAGCTCCAAAAAAAGTTGATTCCATTGACAAATATAGATATTTAAATTTTGTGAAAAATACACGTAACAATAAACCTGTGCAGCTATTCTCTATTCCTCCAACATCTGCTGCTGCTTATCAATATTTACATCGTGTCTATTATCAAGTCCAAGTATGGTAACGAAGAATGGGGATAGGTATTGAAAAATAACGTTTTGGAGCCAATTCAGACTCTACTTCCGCCTGCTCCAGGCAAACTTCTCAATATAATTTTTTGTAACTGCAAGAAGGGTTGTAATTATAATTGTGGCTGTAAAAAAGTGGGATTGTTTTGTTCATATGTATGCAGCAATTGACAAGGACAGTCTTGCTCCAATATTGAAACAAATATAGCTGATGATGATACTTATGATATCATTGAAGCGATACCTGATCCATCTTTTTTATTCGAGCAATCTACAGAACGCCTGCAGGAAGGGGAAGAGGTAGAAAGTGAAGAAGAACATATCTCTGTTAAATAATTTGAAAAGTATTTAGATGACAATTAGCGATGAAGCATAACACCATTTTAAAAATATAAGTAGAAAACTGTATGATAAAATTTGCTTCATTAAAATAGAAAGAACAGGGGAAAAAAGCCTTTTTTGCAAAGAGTTACACAATTTACAAATTTTGCACGAACTATTTTTCGATAACTCTTATCGTTTAATCCTTTATCAAGAGCATTATGAAATATACAAAAAAGGCATTTCAAATAGAATTTTTTAGTTACTTAACACTATACTTTAAAGATATGAATATATATATATATATATATATATACATATCTTATCATAATAGTTAAGGAGCATATTGTGAGTAATACTTTATTGTACTATTGATACATAGAAATAAAAAAAGATATTAGAACCTTAAAAAGTGTTTTAAAAAAATTACTTTTATGTTCGTTGCTGGTACATTCTTAAGGTAATATAAGAATTAATTATAAAACACGTGAAGATCGTAAAATATGCCAAGCATAAAGAGCAAGAGCGCTCTATAAAGGTCATTCATAAACAAAAGCTGCTATATGTAGCGTCTAGTGCCATGTAGTGCGATTAAGGAAAGATATATCCATTCTATTCTTACAAATACCTTTGACATATCTTTACTAATTTCTATTTTATATGCTTTTTTTTAAATTAATGGTGCTTTAAAGTACTGTCAAAATAGATATTTGTGAAAACCGATTTTTGACCTATGACTTTGCATAAAATTTTTAGCGCATGCGGAATCGATGGAGACTTTTGATATTTCATTCATAATGATATATATAAGGTCTGTACCAATTTTCAGCTTTATGCGAATTTTTCCTAACTTTCATGTTTTTTTTTTTTTTTTGTCTATTTTGACTGGAGTATACTTTCTTCTATTGAATATAGAAGAAAGTAAAAATAGAAAAGAAAAGAAAGGGAAAATGGTTGAACATTTTACTCGTAGTTCTAAACTTGTGTTTCATGTCATTTCTTTTCAAGAAATTGAAAAAGAGCTCTGTAATTTAAGAAAAAATGTACCAGCGTTGCATTTAAAGTACTAAATCCTAAATGCGATGTTCAAACTCCCTAATTGCGATAATACATTTAATGCATGGAAGTTACTTTAATGGTATTTTTTATCACTTTATAAAACACTTTAAACCACATAACTATAGAAAGATAACGTGTTGTATAACTCTCTGTATAACTCTGTCTTTAACAGTGTATGTGAGTAATTTAGTGGTTAACTCTTCTTTTTTGAATAGTGTGTGTGTAACTCTGTAAGTATTGCTGTTTTTTTACTAACATTGTATGTAACTTTGTGAGAAACTAACAGTGTGTGGGTAACTCTGTGTGTAACTCTGCCTTTTTATTAACAGTGTGTGTAACTCTGTTTGCACTTTTTATAACAGTGTGTGTATATTTAATTCTGTGTGTAACTAACTGCGTGTGTGTAGCTCTGTTTGTAACTAACTGTATGTGTGTAACTCTGTAAGTAACTAACTGTATGTGTGTAACTCTGTGTGTAACTGTGCCATTTTACTAACAGTGTGTGTGTAACTTTGCCTTATTACTAAAAGTGTATAACTCTGTGTTCACTTTTTACTAATTCAGTGTGTAACTAACAGTGTGGTGTAACTCTGTGTGCAACTCTGCTTTCTTACTAATAGTGTGTGTAAATTTGTGTAACAAACAGTGTGTATGAAACTCTGTATGTAAATAACAGTGTGTGTGTAACTCTGCCTGTTTATTAACGGTGTGTGTAAATCTGTGTGCACTTTTTACTAATTCTGTGTGTAACTTTGCCTTTTTATTAACAGAGTGTTTAACTCTGTGTGTGACTAACTGTATGTGTGTAACTTTGTGTGTAACTACGTATGCAATTTTACTAACAGTGTGTATGTGTGTAACTGTGCCTTATTACTAACTGTGTGGGTAACTCTGTGGGTAACTCTAAGTGTAACTCTGAGTATAACTGCATTTTTACTAACAGTGTGTGTAATTCTGTATATAACTTTGTGTGCACTTTTTATTAATTTTATGTCTAACTTTGCCTTTTACTACCAGTGTGTGTTAACTAACTCTGTTTGTAATTACGTGTGTGTAACTCAGCGTTATTACTAACAGCGTGAGTAACTCTGTGTGCACTTTTTACTAACTCTGTGTGTAACTAACAGTGTGTGTGTAGCTCTGATTATACTCTGTATTTTTACTAACAGTGTGTGTAACTCTATGCATAATTATGTGAGCACTTTTTACTAACTCTGTGTATAACTTTGGCTTTTACTAACAGTGTGTGTGTATCTCTGTGTGTAACTAACTACGTGTGCGTAACTCTGTGTGTGAGTAATTCTGTGCGTAACTATGTCATTTTACTAACAGTGTGTGTGCGTAACTCTGCCTTATTACTAACAGCGTGTGTAACTGTGTGTGCACTTTTTACTATTTCTATGTGTAACTAAAAGTGTGTGTGTAACTCTGTGTGCACTTTTTACTGACTCTGTGTGTCACCTTGCCTTTTTACTTACAGTGTGTGTAATTCAGTATATAGCTAATAGTGTGTGTGTAACTCTGTATGTGACTGTCTGTCTAAACTATGCGTGTAGCTATGTTCTTTTATTAACTGTATGTCTGTTTGTTTAATTCTACCTTATTACTAACTGTACGTGTAACTCTGTGTGTAACCAACAGTGTGTGTAACTATGTGTTTAACCCTGCATTCTTAATAACAGCATGTGTAAATCTGTGCGTATTTTTTACTAACTGTGTGTGTAACTCTGTCTTTTTACTAACAGTATGTGTGAAACATTACCTTTTTACTAATAGTGTGTGTAACTGTATGTGTATTTTTTACTAATTCTTTATGTAACGGTTGTGATCTTTGTATAAGCCTGTTATCAGCGTAATTTAAAATAACTTAACGGTCTTGAATTCTATAAAAATGTATTTGCTACATTGAAATATAATGTTGAGATGGGGCGATAGACCCCTCATAGAGAATTATTTTAGTACACAGTTGTTGTTATTGTATCGCTTAATCTGCAATCTGTCTTTATAATATTGAAATGAAGGTGTAATAGAAGGTCGTATGAGTGCTATACGATATTATTATTTATGAATTAAAAACTTCTTAAAAATGACAGTCCGTGGACCAGCTAGCCAAAATTAACAAAATGGTATAATTTGGGGATACTAATTTTCCTTTTCACCGTGGTTAGATAGGTTTATAATGATGCCAAAAAACCATGATTGCCATCTCAAAATGGTAGCTAATAAAAATGGCGGCCAATTCAAGATGGCGGATGTTGAGTTTTAAAAATTCAACTTTATCTCGAGAGCTATTCATCCAATTTCGTTACTTTTTATTTAAAACTAAAGCTCTACACGTGTGCTTTAGATTTTGTCATAGCACTGTTTAGGTAAAGTTAACCGTTAATAAGTTATTAAATAATAAATAAAAAATCTTCCGATTTTTTATAATTAAGTTTTAAAAAATATCTTGTATATTACAAAAATAAATAAATAAAATAAAAATAAAAATAAATAAATAAAAAAGCTTCAGACAAAAGATGTAGCGTAATAGTTTAATTTGATGCAATATATGTTTGAGTCGCATGACTGAAAACACATGGAAACATGAATTTCAGTTATTTCGAATGAACCATCCATTTCAGCCGAAATCGATCTTTTACAAAATAACTGCATGCTAAAGAAAAAACTTCAGATACACTGCTTTAATAAAACCAACCGTTTATTAGTATTTATGGAAAGATAAAAATTTTTTTGATTTTCTTGTGAATTTTTTTATTAAAAGTTTGCAAAAAGCCTACAGTACATTTACATAAGCAAAAGCTTCAGATAATAAACAATATAAATTACCTTTTCGAAAGCATAATTTTAAACTGTATAACATCTAAATAAAAATTTAAAATAATCTTTTTTGTTACTTTCAGAAGATTTGCACAAATTAAAATCTGTGCTATCTTTTTGTTCAATACTGATTTTACAATTTGACAGACTGCTCCTGCTTGTGCATTTTAAATTGTTAACCATACAAGCATACAATGGAATAAGACACGACTTTGAACAAGAGCAACTTAGGGAGTTCTAACACTGCTTCAAGTGCAGGTGCTCCAATCATCTACTTGATGTTTTGCATACCGACTTCATCTGGCATCCATCCTTGATCCTCTAAATCTGGTACTTTGGTAAAGCTATCTAAACATCTCTTCCAAATAGCTGCTTGATAATTAGCTCGTTTAGAATGTTGATGTAAGCAATATTCACATGCAGGAAGTTGAGATATGTCTACTTAGCCTAGTCGACTTTGAACACGTGGTTTCGTAGTTCGTTTATGTTTTCTATTTTGGATTTCCTTGAGCACGACTGACTTGTGAACTTTTGTTTTAAATTGTGGTCAGAAATCGAATGTGTAAATTCACTCCTAAGCCTTTGAAAATAGCAAACTAAATTCTGTATTGTCTTACATGTTTATATATCAACGACTTATATAAACATATAAGACATAATAAACATATCTTATATATCAACGCTTTTATCTTTCCTTGCCCAGAGAACGCACTTACTGTATCACAACCTGTCCACGCAGGTAATCCTGGCAATGTTGATTTCATATTACAGCTAACAACAGATGCTCGTTTTCTTATGCCTATCAATCTGATTCGCTCACTAGATCCGTGTTTTATATACAGGTTGCTCTCTACGTTGGTGCTAGATGATATATAAAGAGCCAGAACCAACACGTCTGTATCATCAGATACACATATTACATTCGGAAATTCCATAATAGCATCCTTTATGTGTAGAATCATATGTGTATCTGCTTCTTCTACTCAGACTTACATGCACCTCGAATAAAAATATATGAAATATGTGTATGTGTCTCCCCAAAAACTTCGGAAAAATCTTGTAAAAGTAAAAACGTGATCCATCAACCAGCCAGAAAGCTGTTTGCGAGTAAGATAGACATATCAGAAAAACAACGTTTGAATATGCTTGAAGTATTTAGTTATCCTTTGGAACCTTTACCTTGGAGTATTTCTAACTCAGGTGGATCTATGAAAGAAATTATGAAAGCCGCGCTGGGAAAATACCTGGAAAGTTAATCGCACCTACAGAGGAAAATATATCTTCACCAGTTACTCTGTTAAAAAAATGCAACTTTGCTGCCAGAAATTCTCTCTAATTTGAGAAAAAAGTCGTAAATTACGGAAAAATTACATTGACAAAACGTATTTTCTGTAATTATAGAGAATTTCTGGCAGCAAAGTTGCATTTTTTTAATAGTGTACGATAACTGGTGGGATGGCATTAATTCCAAAATTACATAGAGATAATGGAGCATTTGATCACTTAACTGACGCAGTTCTCAATACAATCCTGAATACAGACGACTACAGCACTCAAATTGATGCTGTGTTTGACACCTATAAAGGCAAACCAATAAAATCGTCTGAGCGCCACAGTAAAGGTTGGATTCAGGTTCAGATGCAGGAATACATTTGAAGAACATTAAAGGTGGTTATAGAATCCTAAAATGGAACGTATGTTACTCACTCTAACAAATATATTAAAATAACTAGCAGTGTGGTTCACTAAATGGGAAAACTTGCCTCTTCTCAAGAAGCAGATACATGAATGATATGAAGGATACTGCTATGGAATTTTCGAATATAATATGTGTATCTGAGGACAAAAAACAGGCGTGTTGATTCTGGCTCGAGCATCAGCATAGAGCAACCTGCATACAAAATGCGGATCTAGTGGGTAAATCAGATTGACATAAAAAAAAAAAAAAAAAAAAAAAAAAAACCTAGCATCTGTTGTTGGTTGTAGTATGAAATCAGCATTGCCAGGATTATATGCGTGGACAGGTTGGGAAAAAATATAAGTGTTTTCTGGGAAAGGAAAGATAAAGGCGTTGAAACTGTTACAAGAAAATATAGAATTTAGCTTGCTATTTTCAAAGCTTGGGAGTGAATTTACACTTTCGAATTCTCACCACAGTTTAATCCAGAAGTTCACTAGTCAGTTATACTTAAGGAGCACCAAAAAAAGAAAACGTAAACGAACTAAGATACCACATTAAAACAGGAATAAACTACTACGCCAGAAACGCCAAAGAAAAATTATTGAGGTGCATACAGCTGTTTCGGTAGCCTAAAGCGTACCGTCATCAGTGCAAAAAGAATTCTGAATCTTGAGAAGTGCTCGTATATATAGGAGAGGGACCGGATTTAGTTCAACCAATAGGAATACGGAAGAGGTGGGGAGTGTGGCCAATAGGAATTAAGGAATGTGTAGCTGTGTAAACAGTAGAAAAATTAAGGAAATGTGGACTGAATGTAAAATTTCCAACAATCAGACAAATAGGGAACAGCGAAATCACAATTTACAAGGTTTTTAAAATTTTTATAAATATGAAAAGCTTCAAAGAAATCGAGTTCATGAATGGATTTAGGTCTGCAAATTATTTTAGCTGAATTAAATTTAAAATTATGATTTTCCTCCCAGCAATGTTTAGAAATAGCCGATTTATTGGTTTCTTGTTTGCGGACGTAATTCATATGTTCTTTTAGACGAAATTTAAGACTGCGTTTAGTTTGGCCAATATATGATAAACCACACTGACAGGAAATACTATAAATGCCCCAAGAATTATGCATATCAATAGGATCTTTTAACTGAGAAAAGGTGAGTTTATTGGAAGGCGAAAATATTATTTTAAAATCATATTGTTTGAGGATTTTAGCTATGGTTTGACTAGTTTTAGAAAAATAGGGTAAAACAATACTGATATTAGATGTGACTGATTTAGTAGACGAAATACGAGGGAGTTGTAATTTTTGGATAGCTTTGTCTATAATGGAAGGGTCGTAACCTCTGTCAATTGCGATGGCTTTCAGGTATTTAATTTCAGATTTCAATAAATCAGGATTTGAACAAATATTAAGGGCACGGTTTACAAAAGTATAGAAAGCAGCCATTTTTTGGTTAGGTGGGTGACATGAACGCGCATGGGGAGGAAGGGAGACTGCAAAATTTTTACGATAAACAGTGGTTGAAAATCCATTTACAGTGCGAGAGACGAGGGTATCAAGAAATAGAAGGGAGCCATTATTTTCAATTTCATATGTAAACTGGATATTACTGTCGATTGAATTTAAGGTTTCTAAGACATGGTCAATATTGTGATGAGATATGTCGATAAGCGTGAAGGTGTCGTCAACGTAACGGGTCCAAAAAGGAAAAGATATTTTCTTAAAAAGCTTGCTTTCGAAATAGTGCATGTAAATGTCTGCGAGAATTGGGGAGAGAGGGGAACCCATGGCTAAACCTTCAGACTGACGATAGAATTTATTTTGGAAAGAAAAAGTGGTTTGTGATAAACAAATGCGGGTAAGAGAAATTAATTCTTGTATTTCGAAAGAGGTGAAATGAAACTCTTTTAATCTATTTTCGAGACAGCAGAGGGCGCCACTTATTGGAACATTAGTGAAAAGAGATTTTACATCAAAAGAAACCATAGTGAGATTAGTGTGAGGGCAGTTTTGAATATTATTTGCAAAATTTATGGAATTCTTAACAGTATAACTATTAGCAGCAAGAAGTGGAGCAAAAATTGTGGTGAGAAATTTAGCTAGATTATAGGAAGCAGTACCGATATTAGAGACTATTGGACGAAATGGAATATTGGGTTTGTGAACTTTTGGTAAAGCATAAAATCTGGCACAATTAGCAATAGAAGGGATAAGATGGGATTTAGTCGAGTTCAATAACAAGGGGCAAGATTTTATAGCAGATTTAATTTTATTTAATTCTTGAGGAGAGGGGTCACGGGGCAGAGGAATGTATGGGCCATCATTAATTAGTTCGGTAACACTTTCGATGTATTGTTTTTTATCCAAAATAACAATCTGACCACCTTTATCAGCTTTAGTTATGATGATATTTTCATTAGATTTTAATTCCTTCAAGGCGTTTTTTTCTGCAGGGCTGAGATTTGATTTAAAATTTTTAGAGTTGAAATTGGCATTATTAAGGATTAAATGACGAAGATTTTCTTTCTGTTGGTCAGTCAGTCGAGAATTTTTGAAAGCTTTTTCAACCGGTGCAATTAACTGAGGAAAAGAAGGAGGTTTAGAAATGGCAAAATTTGAATTGAGTTTGAGAACAGAATATTGACTATTGGAAATATCAACACTGGAAAGATTAACGATTGCATTTTTATTGACAACAGGTAAGTCGTTCGAATGAATAGGACTCTGTGAATTACGAAGCCGGGTGAATTTATCATGTAATTTAATTGAGTGTTTACGAGAACGGTTGTCACAATGAATCCAGGAATTGTGATCAATCAACATAAAATTAGGACGTTCAAAAGCTAACTTTAAGTGGAGAAACAATACATCTTTTTCAATTTTGGCGATGTTGGTACGAGTTTCCTTAATAACTGCACGGAGAATATTAAAATGAGACCTGAGTACTGCTTTCTTTACAAAACTGGAACCAGAAATATTGCATTTCAGTTGAATGAATTTAGGAATAATGCGGTGTCTCTTGCATTGTAAAAGGAATTTTAGACGGTTGAGGGCACGAAACTTTTTAGTACGTAGACGGTAGAAACGATTAACTAATTTGCACATTTTGAAAACAAGAAAATGGCTCAAAATATTACTGACCTAATCTCCCCCTCATATGAGGCTTCTCAGACCAGGTTGCTCAGTAACAATATGAGCAGAAGACCAATAACACAACTAAGCCCGTATAAGCTTAACAAATAATAGCAGGAGACTTGGCGTTGGAATATTAAAACAGGAATAAACTACTACGTCAGAAACGCCAAAGAAAAATTATTGAGGTGCATACAGCTGTTTCGGTAGCCTAAAGCGTACCGTCATCAGTGCAAAAAGAATTCTGAATCTTGAGAAGTGCTCGTATATATAGGAGAGGGACCGGATTTAGTTCAACCAATAGGAATACGGAAGAGGTGGGGAGTGTGGCCAATAGGAATTAAGGAATGTGTAGCTGTGTAAACAGTAGAAAAATTAAGGAAATGTGGACTGAATGTAAAATTTCCAACAATCAGACAAATAGGGAACAGCGAAATCACAATTTACAAGGTTTTTAAAATTTTTATAAATATGAAAAGCTTCAAAGAAATCGAGTTCATGAATGGATTTAGGTCTGCAAATTATTTTAGCTGAATTAAATTTAAAATTATGATTTTCCTCCCAGCAATGTTTAGAAATAGCCGATTTATTGGTTTCTTGTTTGCGGACGTAATTCATATGTTCTTTTAGACGAAATTTAAGACTGCGTTTAGTTTGGCCAATATATGATAAACCACACTGACAGGAAATACTATAAATGCCCCAAGAATTATGCATATCAATAGGATCTTTTAACTGAGAAAAGGTGAGTTTATTGGAAGGCGAAAATATTATTTTAAAATCATATTGTTTGAGGATTTTAGCTATGGTTTGACTAGTTTTAGAAAAATAGGGTAAAACAATACTGATATTAGATGTGACTGATTTAGTAGACGAAATACGAGGGAGTTGTAATTTTTGGATAGCTTTGTCTATAATGGAAGGGTCGTAACCTCTGTCAATTGCGATGGCTTTCAGGTATTTAATTTCAGATTTCAATAAATCAGGATTTGAACAAATATTAAGGGCACGGTTTACAAAAGTATAGAAAGCAGCCATTTTTTGGTTAGGTGGGTGACATGAACGCGCATGGGGAGGAAGGGAGACTGCAAAATTTTTACGATAAACAGTGGTTGAAAATCCATTTACAGTGCGAGAGACGAGGGTATCAAGAAATGGAAGGGAGCCATTATTTTCAATTTCATATGTAAACTGGATATTACTGTCGATTGAATTTAAGGTTTCTAAGACGTTTAAAAGAGTTTCATTTCACCTCTTTCGAAATACAAGAATTAATTTCTCTTACCCGCATTTGTTTATCACAAACCACTTTTTCTTTCCAAAATAAATTCTATCGTCAGTCTGAAGGTTTAGCCATGGGTTCCCCCTTTGTCCCCAATTCTCGCAGACATTTACATGCACTATTTCGAAAGCAAGCTTTTTAAGAAAATTTCTTTTCCTTTTTGGACCCGTTACGTTGACGACACCTTCACGCTTATCGACATATCTCATCACAATATTGACCATGTCTTAGAAACCTTAAATTCAATCGACAGTAATATCCAGTTTACATATGAAATTGAAAATAATGGCTCCCTTCCATTTCTTGATACCCTCGTCTCTCGCACTGTAAATGGATTTTCAACCACTGTTTATCGTAAAAATTTTGCAGTCTCCCTTCCTCCCCATGCGCGTTCATGTCACCCACCTAACCAAAAAATGGCTGCTTTCTATACTTTTGTAAACCGTGCCCTTAATATTTGTTCAAATCCTGATTTATTGAAATCTGAAATTAAATACCTGAAAGCCATCGCAATTGACAGAGGTTACGACCCTTCCATTATAGACAAAGCTATCCAAAAATTACAACTCCCTCGTATTTCGTCTACTAAATCAGTCACATCTAATATCAGTATTGTTTTACCCTATTTTTCTAAAACTAGTCAAACCATAGCTAAAATCCTCAAACAATATGATTTTAAAATAATATTTTCGCCTTCCAATAAACTCACCTTTTCTCAGTTAAAAGATCCTATTGATATGCATAATTCTTGGGGCATTTATAGTATTTCCTGTCAGTGTGGTTTATCATATATTGGCCAAACTAAACGCAGTCTTAAATTTCGTCTAAAAGAACATATGAATTACGTCCGCAAACAAGAAACCAATAAATCGGCTATTTCTAAACATTGCTGGGAGGAAAATCATAATTTTAAATTTAATTCAGCTAAAATAATTTGCAGACCTAAATCCATTCATGAACTCGATTTCTTTGAAGCTTTTCATATTTATAAAAATTTTAAAAACCTTGTAAATTGTGATTTCGCTGTTCCCTATTTGTCTGATTGTTGGAAATTTTACATTCAGTCCACATTTCCTTAATTTTTCTACTGTTTACACAGCTACACATTCCTTAATTCCTATTGGCCACACTCCCCACCTCTTCCGTATTCCTATTGGTTGAACTAAATCCGGTCCCTCTCCTATATATACGAGCACTTCTCAAGATTCAGAATTCTTTTTGCACTGATGACGGTACGCTTTAGGCTACCGAAACAGCTGTATGCACCTCAATAATTTTTCTTTGGCGTTTCTGACGTAGTAGTTTATTCCTGTTTTAATATTCCAACGCCAAGTCTCCTGCTATTATTTGTTAAGCTTATACGGGCTTAGTTGTGTTATTGGTCTTCTGCTCATATTGTTACTGAGCAACCTGGTCTGAGAAGCCTCATATGAGGGGGAGATTAGGTCAGTAATATTTTGAGCCATTTTCTTGTTTTCAAAATGTGCAAATTAGTTAATCGTTTCTACCGTCTACGTACTAAAAAGTTTCGTGCCCTCAACCGTCTAAAATTCCTTTTACAATGCAAGAGACACCGCATTATTCCTAAATTCATTCAACTGAAATGCAATATTTCTGGTTCCAGTTTTGTAAACAAAGCAGTACTCAGGTCTCATTTTAATATTCTCCGTGCAATTATTAAGGAAACTCGTACGAACATCGCCAAAATTGAAAAAGATTTATTGTTTCTCCACTTAAAGTTAGCTTTTGAACGTCCTAATTTTATGTTGATTGATCACAATTCCTGGATTCATTGTGACAACCGTTCTCGTAAACACTCAATTAAATTACATGATAAATTCACCCGGCTTCGTAATTCACAGAGTCCTATTCATTCGAACGACTTACCTGTTGTCAATAAAAATGCAATCGTTAATCTTTCCAGTGCTGATATTTCCAATAGTCAATATTCTGTTCTCAAACTCAATTCAAATTTTGCCATTTCTAAACCTCCTTCTTTTCCTCAGTTAATTGCACCGGTTGAAAAAGCTTTCAAAAATTCTCGACTGACTGACCAACAGAAAGAAAATCTTCGTCATTTAATCCTTAATAATGCCAATTTCAACTCTAAAAATTTTAAATCAAATCTCAGCCCTGCAGAAAAAAACGCCTTGAAGGAATTAAAATCTAATGAAAATATCATCATAACTAAAGCTGATAAAGGTGGTCAGATTGTTATTTTGGATAAAAAACAATACATCGAAAGTGTTACCGAACTAATTAATGATGGCCCATACATTCCTCTGCCCCGTGACCCCTCTCCTCAAGAATTAAATAAAATTAAATCTGCTATAAAATCTTGCCCCTTGTTATTGAACTCGACTAAATCCCATCTTATCCCTTCTATTGCTAATTGTGCCAGATTTTATGCTTTACCAAAAGTTCACAAACCCAATATTCCATTTCGTCCAATAGTCTCTAATATCGGTACTGCTTCCTATAATCTAGCTAAATTTCTCACCACAATTTTTGCTCCACTTCTTGCTGCTAATAGTTATACTGTTAAGAATTCCATAAATTTTGCAAAAAATATTCAAAACTGCCCTCACACTAATCTCACTATGGTTTCTTTTGATGTAAAATCTCTTTTCACTAATGTTCCAATAAGTGGCGCCCTCTGCTGTCTCGAAAATAGATTAAAAGAGTTTCATTTCACCTCTTTCGAAATACAAGAATTAATTTCTCTTACCCGCATTTGTTTATCACAAACCACTTTTTCTTTCCAAAATAAATTCTATCGTCAGTCTGAAGGTTTAGCCATGGGTTCCCCCTTTGTCCCCAATTCTCGCAGACATTTACATGCACTATTTCGAAAGCAAGCTTTTTAAGAAAATATCTTTTCCTTTTTGGACCCGTTACGTTGACGACACCTTCACGCTTATCGACATATCTCATCACAATATTGACCATGTCTTAGAAACCTTAAATTCAATCGACAGTAATATCCAGTTTACATATGAAATTGAAAATAATGGCTCCCTTACATTTCTTGATACCCTCGTCTCTCGCACTGTAAATGGATTTTCAACCACTGTTTATCGTAAAAATTTTGCAGTCTCCCTTCCTCCCCATGCGTGTTCATGTCACCCACCTAACCAAAAAATGGCTGCTTTCTATACTTTTGTAAACCGTGCCCTTAATATTTGTTCAAATCCTGATTTATTGAAATCTGAAATTAAATACCTGAAAGCCATCGCAATTGACAGAGGTTACGACCCTTCCATTATAGACAAAGCTATCCAAAAATTACAACTCCCTCGTATTTCGTCTACTAAATCAGTCACATCTAATATCAGTATTGTTTTTACCCTATTTTTCTAAAACTAGTCAAACCATAGCTAAAATCCTCAAACAATATGATTTTAAAATAATATTTTCGCCTTCCAATAAACTCAGCGGCCGAGCGGTTCTGCGCTCAAAGCTGGTAGATGGGAGGTGCCGGGTTCGATCCCAGGTCGCGCTCATCGACCTAGCCGTTCGGAGTTTTCCGTGGTTTCCTCCGAAACTTGCGTAAATACGGGCTAGGACCCCTTAGAAAGACCCCCACGGAGGGCATTCCCCCTCTAGGCCTAGGACACATCAGGAGTCAATCGGCCTTAAATCCTACAACCAACCAACCAACCAATAAACTCACCTTTTCTCAGTTAAAAGATCCTATTGATATGCATAATTCTTGGGGCATTTATAGTATTTCCTGTCAGTGTGGTTTATCATATATTGGCCAAACTAAACGCAGTCTTAAATTTCGTCTAAAAGAACATATGAATTACGTCCGCAAACAAGAAACCAATAAATCGGCTATTTCTAAACATTGCTGGGAGGAAAATCATAATTTTAAATTTAATTCAGCTAAAATAATTTGCAGACCTAAATCCATTCATGAACTCGATTTCTTTGAAGCTTTTCATATTTATAAAAATTTTAAAAACCTTGTAAATTGTGATTTCGCTGTTCCCTATTTGTCTGATTGTTGGAAATTTTACATTCAGTCCACATTTCCTTAATTTTTCTACTGTTTACACAGCTACACATTCCTTAATTCCTATTGGCCACACTCCCCACCTCTTCCGTATTCCTATTGGTTGAACTAAATCCGGTCCCTCTCCTATATATACGAGCACTTCTCAAGATTCAGAATTCTTTTTGCACTGATGACGGTACGCTTTAGGCTACCGAAACAGCTGTATGCACCTCAATAATTTTTCTTTGGCGTTTCTGACGTAGTAGTTTATTCCTGTTTTAATATTCCAACGCCGAGTCTCCTGCTATTATTTGTTAAGCTTATACGGGCTTAGTTGTGTTATTGGTCTTCTGCTCATATTGTTACTGAGCAACCTGGTCTGAGAAGCCTCATATGAGGGGGAGATTAGGTCAGTAATATTTTGAGCCATTTTCTTGTTTTCAAAATGTGCAAATTAGTTAATCGTTTCTACCGTCTACGTACTAAAAAGTTTCGTGCCCTCAACCGTCTAAAATTCCTTTTACAATGCAAGAGACACCGCATTATTCCTAAATTCATTCAACTGAAATGCAATATTTCTGGTTCCAGTTTTGTAAACAAAGCAGTACTCAGGTCTCATTTTAATATTCTCCGTGCAGTTATTAAGGAAACTCGTACGAACATCGCCAAAATTGAAAAAGATTTATTGTTTCTCCACTTAAAGTTAGCTTTTGAACGTCCTAATTTTATGTTGATTGATCACAATTCCTGGATTCATTGTGACAACCGTTCTCGTAAACACTCAATTAAATTACATGATAAATTCACCCGGCTTCGTAATTCACAGAGTCCTATTCATTCGAACGACTTACCTGTTGTCAATAAAAATGCAATCGTTAATCTTTCCAGTGCTGATATTTCCAATAGTCAATATTCTGTTCTCAAACTCAATTCAAATTTTGCCATTTCTAAACCTCCTTCTTTTCCTCAGTTAATTGCACCGGTTGAAAAAGCTTTCAAAAATTCTCGACTGACTGACCAACAGAAAGAAAATCTTCGTCATTTAATCCTTAATAATGCCAATTTCAACTCTAAAAATTTTAAATCAAATCTCAGCCCTGCAGAAAAAAACGCCTTGAAGGAATTAAAATCTAATGAAAATATCATCATAACTAAAGCTGATAAAGGTGGTCAGATTGTTATTTTGGATAAAAAACAATACATCGAAAGTGTTACCGAACTAATTAATGATGGCCCATACATTCCTCTGCCCCGTGACCCCTCTCCTCAAGAATTAAATAAAATTAAATCTGCTATAAAATCTTGCCCCTTGTTATTGAACTCGACTAAATCCCATCTTATCCCTTCTATTGCTAATTGTGCCAGATTTTATGCTTTACCAAAAGTTCACAAACCCAATATTCCATTTCGTCCAATAGTCTCTAATATCGGTACTGCTTCCTATAATCTAGCTAAATTTCTCACCACAATTTTTGCTCCACTTCTTGCTGCTAATAGTTATACTGTTAAGAATTCCATAAATTTTGCAAAAAATATTCAAAACTGCCCTCACACTAATCTCACTATGGTTTCTTTTGATGTAAAATCTCTTTTCACTAATGTTCCAATAAGTGGCGCCCTCTGCTGTCTCGAAAATAGATTAAAAGAGTTTCATTTCACCTCTTTCGAAATACAAGAATTAATTTCTCTTACCCGCATTTGTTTATCACAAACCACTTTTTCTTTCCAAAATAAATTCTATCGTCAGTCTGAAGGTTTAGCCATGGGTTCCCCCTCTCTCCCCAATTCTCGCAGACATTTACATGCACTATTTCGAAAGCAAGCTTTTTAAGAAAATATCTTTTCCTTTTTGGACCCGTTACGTTGACGACACCTTCACGCTTATCGACATATCTCATCACAATATTGACCATGTCTTAGAAACCTTAAATTCAATCGACAGTAATATCCAGTTTACATATGAAATTGAAAATAATGGCTCCCTTACATTTCTTGATACCCTCGTCTCTCGCACTGTAAATGGATTTTCAACCACTGTTTATCGTAAAAATTTTGCAGTCTCCCTTCCTCCCCATGCGTGTTCATGTCACCCACCTAACCAAAAAATGGCTGCTTTCTATACTTTTGTAAACCGTGCCCTTAATATTTGTTCAAATCCTGATTTATTGAAATCTGAAATTAAATACCTGAAAGCCATCGCAATTGACAGAGGTTACGACCCTTCCATTATAGACAAAGCTATCCAAAAATTACAACTCCCTCGTATTTCGTCTACTAAATCAGTCACATCTAATATCAGTATTGTTTTACCCTATTTTTCTAAAACTAGTCAAACCATAGCTAAAATCCTCAAACAATATGATTTTAAAATAATATTTTCGCCTTCCAATAAACTCACCTTTTCTCAGTTAAAAGATCCTATTGATATGCATAATTCTTGGGGCATTTATAGTATTTCCTGTCAGTGTGGTTTATCATATATTGGCCAAACTAAACGCAGTCTTAAATTTCGTCTAAAAGAACATATGAATTACGTCCGCAAACAAGAAACCAATAAATCGGCTATTTCTAAACATTGCTGGGAGGAAAATCATAATTTTAAATTTAATTCAGCTAAAATAATTTGCAGACCTAAATCCATTCATGAACTCGATTTCTTTGAAGCTTTTCATATTTATAAAAATTTTAAAACCTTGTAAATTGTGATTTCGCTGTTCCCTATTTGTCTGATTGTTGGAAATTTTACATTCAGTCCACATTTCCTTAATTTTTCTACTGTTTACACAGCTACACATTCCTTAATTCCTATTGGCCACACTCCCCACCTCTTCCGTATTCCTATTGGTTGAACTAAATCCGGTCCCTCTCCTATATATACGAGCACTTCTCAAGATTCAGAATTCTTTTTGCACTGATGACGGTACGCTTTAGGCTACCGAAACAGCTGTATGCACCTCAATAATTTTTCTTTGGCGTTTCTGACGTAGTAGTTTATTCCTGTTTTAATATTCCAACGCCAAGTCTCCTGCTATTATAAGATACCACATGTTCCAAAGTCGACAAGACCAAGTAGATACAGCTCATCTTCCTCCATGCGCAGATTGCTTTAGTCAACATTCTAAACGAACTACAGTCGGCAACAAAATTATTGAAGCACACATCCACACTTTTCATATATTCGTTTTTTAGGTTGATCGCTAATTTTTATCGCTTACTTTTTTATAAACAGTATAAAACTAAGATCATGACTCGACAACAAAACAGTATTAGGTGCCCATCTTTTAAATAGGAATTATTGCTAGTGCTTCAATAATTTTGCTGCGGAGTGTAGTAATAAATCGTATTTAAAAGATGTGCACCTAATATACTGTTTTGTTAAGTAAACACATGTCGAGTCATGATCTTAGTCTTATGCTTTTTTTTTTTTTTTTTTTTAAGTAAATTGATGATAAAAATTAAAAAAAAAAAAAAAAAAAGTGGATATGCGCTTCATAAATTTTGCTGCCGACTATAATTATCAAACAGATATTTGGAAGGGATGCTCAGATAATTTTCCCGAAATACCAGTTCCAGAGAATCATGGATGGATGGCAGATGAAGACGGTGTATGCTAAAGATCAAGTGGATGATTGGAGCAACTGCACCTGAAGCAATGTTAGAACCTTAGAACTCCGTAGGTTGCTCTTGTTCAAAGTCATATAAATTTCCTTCATGTGCTTGTATGGTTAACAATTTAAAGTACACAACCGTTAGCAGACAGTCAAATTTTAAAAACAGTACTGAACAAGAAGATACCTTTTTTTTTTTTTTTTTTTTTTTTTTTTTGTACAAGTCTTCTGACGTAGAAGATTATTTTTAATTTTTGTTTAGATATCATACCATTTAAAATTATGTTTCCATAAACGTAATTTACATTTTTCTTTTATCTGAAGCTTTTTCTAATGTAAAATGTACTAGAGGTATTCTTTAAACTTCTAACGAGAAAAACCATAAGAAATGTTTTTAATATTTCGTTAAATACTAATTAACTGTTAATTTTAATAAAACAGTGTATCTGAATTTTTTTTCTTTTGTCTGCAGTTATTTAGTAAAATGTAGATTTCAACTGAAATTCATGTTTCCATGTGTTTTCCGCCATCCGACTCAAACATATATTGCATCAAATAAAAGATAAATTATTACATTACACCTTTTGTCTGAAGCTTTTTTATTTATTTATTCTACTTTTTCTTTTATTTACTTATTTATTTATTTTTAGTGTACAGGATATTTTTCAAAATTTTTATTTTATTTATTTATTTAATTTTGTAATACAGAAGAAATTTTTTAAAACTTAATAAAAAAAAAAAAAAAAAAAAAAAAAAATCACTAAAAAATCGAAAATTATTTAATATATTTTTTTTATAACTTATTAACTGTTAATTTTACCTAAACAGTGCTATGACAAAATTTGAAGTACACGGATAGAGCTTTGGTTTAAAATAAAAAGTAACGAAATTGGATGAATAGTTCTCGAGATAAAGCTGATTTTTTAAAACTCAACATCCGCCATCTTGGATTGGCCGCCATTTTTGATTAGCTACCACTTTGAGATGGCAATCATGGTTTTTTGGCATTCTATTAAACCTATCTAACCAAGGTGAAAAGGAAAATTAGTACCCCCAAAATTCCATCGATATGTTGGTTGGCCCATGGACTATGAGTGATGATTTATGTTTCTTCAAATTCAGTTTAAGGGAAGGAAAGGGGTCCCAGAGCATGGCATGATTCTAGAATAAATAGTCTCCTATAAAATAACCCAGAAAATTCGTCGATCATTTTTTATTAATGGCAGTAAATTTCTGAAAAAATTGCTCATAAAAAATACATTCTATGTCATTAATAAGTATATTTTAATAATTAGTAAATGTAAATTATTAAGTTGAGATTAATATTGAGTGAGTTTAATTTCGCACTAGAACTACGCAGTGGAAAATTCGCGAGGGTCTACGATTCCCCCGTAGAAGTGGCCGCGCAGCCATTATAATTTTGATCCTTCTCGGAAGATATGATTCCGCCGTTTTGGTTACCTTCAAATATTTTAAGGAACAAAGAGGATGTTGCAGTCTGGTCGAATTTTACACATACCAGCCATAATTAATATACATGACCTATATTTTCCGGCGAAATATTTATGTTTGCTTCTTCTCAAGTATTAAATTTAAAGGGGGGGGGGGATTTTCATGAAAAATAATAATATAAAAGAAAACACACACCAATGTTAAAAAGAAAAAAAAAAGATTATTCAAGTTGTTATTTGATTTTTTTATTTTATTCCCCCCCCCCCCCGAACTATCATCAAAGTATTCAAAGAAAAAAAAGTCTAGATATCTGGGGACGATTCCGGGGTATGTATATATATATAAACTGTTTGGTATTTTTTAATGTGCCGTATATTTTTTGTCCCTCCAGTATTAAAAAAAAAAAAAAAAAGCTATATGCAAGACTGCCAATTTCATTCAAGAAAGGATATTTTACAAATAATCTCTGCTTAAAATAATGATGCAGCTTGACATATGTTAGTGCTTATCCAATTTTGGGGTCAACTGTCCAACAGGTGACGTTGCCATGCAGCGATTTCCGCAATTTAAGAAAAGGCTATATCTCAGAAACTACTGCATAAAAATTCATATAAATTTATATGTAGATGCCTCTTTGACATATGTTAGAGCATATCGAATTTTGGAGTCAACTGCTCAACAGATTGCGCTGCTGTGCAGCGATTTTCATATTTTAAGGGAGGATTATATCTTAAGAACTACTGCGCAAAATTGCATAAAAAATTATATGTGGATGCACCATGAGATAAGTTATTGCAAATCAACTTTTGGTACCAATTGCTCAACAGGTGGCGCTTCTATAAAGTGATTTCCTCAGTTTAAGGGAAGACTATATTTCTGGTTCTAATGCGTATAATCAAACAACACTTGATATGTAAAAAATCCATTATAAGACATTATGCCGATTCAGTTTAGATGTATATCTATACCAATAGGTTGCGCTGCAATAGTGCAGTTTTTCCTGAGAATGGGAATGCTATATTTCAACTTCTATGGCATTTAACTGTACGAAATTTGATACTTGAGATAACCATTATGAAAACACATTTTGTAAGATGTTGGTTAAACTATTTTTCTTTGGATATTTAGTGTTAGTTTTCTCTAAGATGAAAATCGCCTGCTTTATCATGGTAGATAATGTGAATAAATAATAGTTTTGGTAAATTACTTGAACTGAGTGAATTTATATTGGAAATTATGGAAGAAAGTCTTGTGGTGGTCACAACATACAGTCGGTAACAAAAGTGTCCGAACACTAGCAAAAATTCCTATGTTAAAAAAGTACCCTTTATACGGTTTTGTTAAATAAATTCTTATCGAATCATGTCCTTAGACTGACTAAGAACAGGATTCGACAAGGATTTATTTAACAAAACCGTATGAAGTGTACTTTTTTTACATAGGAATTTTTGCTAGCGTTCGGACACTTTCGTTATCGACTGTACTAGTGTTAATTGTAATGAATTGGCTGTCCCAATTTTCATATTTTACTATCGCAACAATATCTGCAACCTTACTCTCCAGCACGTATTATTATCCTTAAAGATTACAAATTCCGATTTCAGCATTATTAATTTCGATATTGCAGTTTTATTCAGCACTTTTTATTTAACAAAATTTTCATACTTAATTCGCATTAGTTTATATTTGAACGAGTTATTGCTATTTTTGTTATTTTTCCTTAATTTTTAAAACCAATGTATTAAAAGTAGATATTTCATTTCCCTCTGTTATCTACTATCTACCAATAAGTAATTGGACACTTTCGAATTTGCAAGTTTTGTCAAATATCTAGAAAAGTTCTTTTGGATTCATCTTAAAACTTTGGTTGTGTAAAGAATATGCTATACCTCATATATTTCAGTGAACGTTATGTCCTTAAGAGGAAAAGGGGACCAGTAAAAAATTAAACAAAAAGCAAAATGTTTTGCATCACCATCACCCTGTAAAAAGTAACGCTTTAAATGCATTTTGGCTGTAGCATGTGATTATGATGACTTTTCCCATTATCTTTATAAATGCATTTTGGCTGTAGCATGTGATTATGATGACTTTTCCCATTATCTTTATAAATGTTTATGAAGCTACCTCATGTATTCATATAGATATACATTTTTTCTTTTCTTTTCTTCCTTTTTTTTTTTTTTTTTTTTTTTTTTTTTAAGAAATTGAAGGAAAAAAAAAAACACTTTTTTAATTTTAACACGTAGGTATTAGACCCAGTGCAAAGCCATTTTTAGGAAATTTGGCATACCACATTAGACACAGCATACAGCAATCACAATGCAAAAATGTTAAATATCTGGCGAAATAAGAGCATTTTTACGAAATAACTTTTAACTACGAATGCGCTAGCGTTTAAAAAAATTCATTTGCATAGTTTAATAGTCAAAAGTATTGAGCAACTTATAATAAAACCCCAAACAAATATTCTGTCAATTCAAAAAGTTATGAGAGATAGAATGAACATAGTTTCAATTCTTCTAAAAGAAAGGAAGATTATCGCGGGGTTATCAATATTTATTTACATTCAGCGAACACAGTATTACCATTGATTATTGATTGAATCAAAATAAAAATGTGAGTAAAACCCCTTATAGTTTAGCTTTTACTTTGAGAGAACTGAAATTCTGTTCATTCTATCTCATAACTTTTTGGATTCATACGATATTTTTGGAGCTTTTATTCAAGATGCTCAATACTTTTGGCTATTAAATTATGCAAATGAAATTTATTAAAAGCTGGCGCATGCGTAGTTAAAAATTATTTAGTAAAAATACCCATATTTTGTAAAATGTTTAATATTTTTGCATTCTGATTGCAGTATATTGTGTCTAATGTAGTATGCCAAATTTCCTAAAAATACCTTTGCTCTGGTTCTACGCGTTGTAATAAAAAAGTAGATTTTTTTTTTTTTGCAATTTTTTAAAGAAACCGTTATATCTCCATGAATATATGTGGTAGCTTCATAAAAATTTACACAGTTAAATCGAAATATCTTCTTAATCACATGCTGCAACCAAAACGCATTTAAAGCATTAGTTTTTACAGCGTGACTAAAAAAAAATGACTTTTGTTTAATTTTTTACTTGTCCCCTTTTCCTCTTTAGGGCACAGCTTTTACTGATGGTATATGAGGTATAACATGTTCTTTACGCTACCAAAGATTCAAGATGATTTCTAAAGAACTTTTTTAGATATTTGACAAAATGTCTACATTCGAATGTGTCCAAATACTTATTGGCAGATAGTGTATACGGAAATATTTTTAGTGTAATAACCTCGACTTTTACACTACTATTTGAGTATACTGTTATAGGTTATGCTTTTATTTGCTATATGAGTATTTTTCTTCGTAAAAAAATGTTCACATAATGTTCCTACCATCTCCTTTGTTTTCAACCTGGTAAGGTTTCATCTTTCTTTGAATGAAATGTTGTTTGTATCTAGAACAGAAGCAACGTCTGTATTATTGGCCAGTTTGCTATCACTACGGTTTCTAATTTCTTCGAAATAAGACAATTTCTGTGAAATCTGAGTTTGTTACCAAGAAGGGTAACTAAGGTACTAAAGGGTTACCCATTCCTGAATGTGATTTTAAAAATAAATAAATATAAAAATAAAAAAAAAATAAAATAAAGCAATTAAACAAATTTAAATAATTTTTTCCTTTCTTTCTTTCTTTTATTTTCTTTCTTTCTTTTCTTTTATTATTATTATTTTTTTAACAATAAAAACTTTTCATTGTGGAGACCTAAAAAGCGTACCATAAAAATCTATTCTTGCAAAGACATGCTTTAAAAGTTTCAACACTAAGAAAATTTTAAAAGAGAATATAGATATTTCTCTTTTGCAAGAGATAAAAGTCTTTAAATATTCAAAATAGTTTAAAAAGCATTCGAGACCAATATTCTTAGTCATTAGTTTTTGTGTATTCTTTAAGCTATTAATTTCAATGGTCTCAAATGCTTTTTAAATTATTTTGAATATCTAAAAATTTTCATCTCTTGCAAAAGTGAAATAACTATATTTTTCTCTAAAATTATCGTAGTGGTGAAACTTTCATTTCTTTATAGAAAGTCTTAGGAAGAATAAATTTTTATTTTAAGCTTTTTAGGGCTCCACAATAAAAAACTTCTACTTCTGGGAAAAAACTTACATTTTTATTTCGTGCTTTTTAGTTATGAATAAAACCCATGCATTATTTATGTTAAATCAAACTTCGAATTTATTTTCCTTACTTTTTAAATTATTATTATTATTATTATTATTATTATTTTCGGTTAAAAAGGTACTGTTGCATTTTTTGAACTGCCTCTCTATTTATAGATGAATACAAAAGCATATCGAAAGATGAATAAAATGTCAATGAAATGTCATTGAAAATTAACGAAAATTTAAACAACCATTTCCCCTTTAATTTAAAATGACTATTAGCATTTTGAATTAACGGCCGTTACATTACTGATTTAAAATGACTGTTGTGTCTTAGTAATGTCTGACTAAGAAACTTGTCATCAAGAATAACCTAGAATTTTCTATAATGCAATACAATTTTCGTTATTATTTTTTAAAATAATTTTTATTAAATCCCCCCCCCTCAAAAAAAAAAAACAAAAAAACCTCATAGAATAATTTTTTAGAACACTCATAGAAACTGCTAGAAAAGTCATAGAACTTTCCAGAAAAGTTACAGAACCTTCTAGAAAACTCATATAAACTTTATTTTTTTTATAACTAATTTTAATATTTTTTAGTCTTTTTTTAAAAATATATTTTCATTAAATTTTCTAAAAAAAAAAAAAAACCTAGAAAAAAAAAACTTATATTGTTTTCTAGAACACTCATAGAACCTTCTAGAAAAGTCATAGAACTTTCTAGAAAAAGTTACAGAAATTTCTAGGAAACTCGTGTAAACTTCTGGAAAAACTCATAACTCATATATTTTCTAGAAAATCATAGAACTTTCTAGAAAATTAATACAACTTTCTACAAAATTCACAGAAATTTGTAGAAAAGTCATTGAAGTTTCTAAAAAATTTATATAACTTACTAGAAAACTTACAAAAAGTACTAGAAAAATCATAAAAATTACTAGAAAAACCATAGAACTTCTTAGAAAAGTAAAAGAACTTTCTAAAAAAGTCATAGAACTTATTAGTAACTTATAGATTTTACTAAAAAAATAATAGAACTTTCTGAAAACTAGAAAAGTTAGAGTTAGTCACACACACACATTACGCATTTTAAAAAGTAGAGATGCTCTGTTTTTTAGCGTAGCACAAAGACGCAAAGACACGATTAAAAAAAATTAATTCAAATAAAAAAGCTTTTAAAAAGACAAAAAAAAAAAAAAAAAATGTATAAGTAGTTTAAATTAGTTTCTATTCCCTTTTCAATATTAATACTTTCTTATTTTTTAAACTGAATAATTACAGCTCATCAACTGATATTTGAATTGCAACTTAATAGGTGTTTTTAATTTTGCATTTTTCTTTCATGCAGCATGTCCGTCGGACTATTACGGTCCAGGTTGTGCTTACAAATGCCGATGTAAGCATGCATCATCTTGCAATAGATTTTCAGGTGATTGTACATGCAAAAGTGGTGAGTATCTTCTCTTTATGTTAAACCTTTGAAAAAAAAAAAAAAAAAAAAAAAACTGATGAAAAAATTTCAGTATGAATTTTTGCAGTTGGGAATTAGTAATTGCATCAAGCGATGAAGACATTAGTTAAAGTTAGCCGTATATTTTTAAGGTTTAGGATAGCCAAAATTTTTGAGGTATTTTTCTTTGAAAATTGACCAGTAGCGGGGAACATTCTAGTGCAACTTTGAAACAACTAATTAAAAATAATTATTTTTCCTTTATCAATTGCAGAAAATTATTGTAAAAGATCACTATATAAGTACAATGGTGGCCATTTTTATCTTATAACTTTAAGTGCTTATTTTCTAAGGAGGGGGAGAAATAAGATTTTCTTAATTGTATTATAGTTCATATTTTTATCCTGTTGTAATATAACTTTAATTTGTGCAAAACATGAAATATGATGTTATAATTTATATTCAACAAAATATTTGTTTCAAAAATGAAGAATTTCTGTGTATACGAAGTTCAAAAGCGTTCAAAAGTAAAATATATTATATGTAGTGTATTGATGGTCTGCAGTCGAGGGCACAAGAACTAAGGCTCCTATATATACGAGCTGGCGCATCAGGCATTTTGTTGCCTTAGGTTTGCCACATGTACCCAGCGCGTTTCTCTGATAAAGAAACAACAAACGCTTTTTTCATCGTCTTACGTTAATTTAGAGTAACTTGTTTTATTATATTTCATAATTTTAGCTAAGTAAACTATGATATGGAAGTTTGTTTAGCGATAAACTGCTATAATCATTCAAGAAGTGAATATAAAGTGTTCACAGACCTTCTATTACTGTGTATTTGAGTTTTGGCGACATTTTGTGAAAGAAACAGAAACCGTCCTAACAACACATCTTACCCCAGTACATCCATAGGATATCCTCAGAATAAAATGATATTCTGAGAATGTACTGTGAAAAGAATGTGTTTTTAGGAATATTAATGTTGCTTATTGCTCTTATCTTGACCGGATTAGCTTCAGATCAAGATTTTTTAAAATCATTAGGGAAGCGATAAGGACGCCAAGCGGGAATGCTGTCCTCTTCGGATGCAAAAAAATGGCGGTGATGCGCCGGCCTATTATTTTATTTAGGGGCTCTAACAAGAACGACTCTGAAAGAGTCTACTGAAACATCTTTATGGACAATATTCCTGTGACGTCACAGTAGGTAAAATCACCGAACACCTGGCCGATATTTTGTAAACAAATTAGATTCAAGATGACATTTTATTGTTACGCATAACATTTTCCTAAATATTTCTCCAGTGAAACTTAATAATCAGATATCTGTTCAAACAAGAACAAAAGTATAAAATGTAAACTGAATCGAATGGTAAAGTTAAGACTATTCCATATCGTAAAATTGCAGAACATTTTATGTATACACACACACATATATATAATGAATAAAAGATTAATAAGAACATTTTATACACACGCATATTTTTATAGACATCAAAGCTTAAATAATTAGAATTTCAATCACTTTAATAAAGGAATTTATTGAATGGAACATCCGTTTAAATTTGTTAACATCGCCACAGTTCACATGACAACTTTTAATATTACATATGTTGATTAATATTAAAGTATATTACAAAAACTGGATTAAAAACAAAGCAAAGGTATCACACTATATCACTCTTACTTCAATTTCATATAATCTGTAACTCTTATAAATAATATTGCAAGATAAAAATTTGCAGGCCACAATGCTTTGCTATAGTAGAGTTGAGGATTGTTTGCCTAACCAGCTGATATTCTTGTAGCCTCGAACCCAAAGTGGGGATATGGTCCATTTCGTATAAGTCGTGGCCTGAGAAAGGCAAGGAAGAACCATAGAATAATAATAAAGGAAGAAGGAGCGTTCGTGTTTTGATTTTGGTTTGTAAAATCCAGGAATGCCGGGTATACGGTTGTAACAGTGCTTCCATCTGATTGGTTGGCGACTTGTTGGCGAGAATTTTTAATCGTCTCGTCTCTCTCTCAATCAGTCTGCGAGGCAGCACCCACAACAAATAGCGATAAATGCGTGGAGGATGGGTGCCCTACTTCAAAGTTGAGAGGAGCAAAAGTAGCTTTCGCTGGCATTTCACTAGAAGGGGTTTGTAAGCATTAGAGTATTGGCATGCTCCTTCTTCCTTTATTATTATTCTATGGGAAGAACGTCCAAGGATCGCGCAACTGCTGTAATTTCGAAAACAAAGGAGCATAGAAAGATCTTTAGCCAATGAAATCTGTGCAAAATGTGCTCCAATTGTTTGTGTTTTCGCTTTTTGCTGGCTAAACACTCGAACTTGGTTTATTTATAATCTTCGGGGATCACAAAAATATGTTCAGACTTAATATTTATGCAAGATTTAACCAAAATTAACTTACAATCGCACTGAGATTGCAAAACTCACTTTAAATTTTCATTTTCTGATTCTCACGTAATAAAATACTTTGCAGTGAAACGAAGTTTAAAGGGGATTGCGAATTCTTAGCGATTTCTAAATTTTTAAAAAGGGTTTTTCTTTAATTAAAATCATGTATATACACCCCGCGACAAAAAGATAGGTACAATAGGTTTTTTCTTTGATTTTTGATAAAATAACATTATCTAAATTGTGCTTATCATTTATTGTTATCATAAAATAACACTATTCCCGGACTAGTTTTTGTTTTAAGACTAATTTAGAAAAGTTTTAAGACTAAAAATAAATTTTCTAATTTAAGACTACACACCGCAACAAAAAGGTAGGGACAAAGGGTTTCTTTTTTAATTTTTCATAAAATAACATTATCTGAATTGTACTGATCATTTATTATCATACCAAAATATTATCATATCAAAAACATATTAAATATTTGAATTATATTCAAAATATTCATATTCGAAATAATCATATTCAAAAAAAAAAAAAAAAAAAAAAAAACCTTTGTTCCTATCTTTTTGTCGCCGTGTGTAGTCGTAAATTAGAAAAATTTGTCTTAAATTTTTTCTAAATTACTTTTAAAACAAAAATTAGTCCGAGAATAATGTTATTTTATGATAATAATAAAGGATAAGCACAATTTAGATAATGTTATTTTATGAAAAATCAAAGAAAAAACCCCTTGTACTTATCTTTTTGTCGCGGGGTGTATATATTAATTGCAATAGAATGTTAAACAATTAACTTACGCAAATGCTACGTCAAAAACTTAATTTCAAAAATAAACCTAAAACACCGCTTTCTGTATCATATATGGTAAGAGAAAGTAATAAAGCACCTAGGGTAAGTGCACCAGTAATTGACACATTTAGAGCAATCTCTGATGTTTTTAATGTTCTAGTCATCAGAAAATATTTTTAGAAATCTTAAGTTATGGCATGAAAGACATTCAGAACCACATATATGTTAAAATATATACATTTGATAACAATTTTTTTTTAAAATCATTTTTATTTGACACCCACTCAATGTTCCAGCGATTGACACTGCCAGTTTTTCATTTTATCAGTAATTGGCCCCCTATGTTCTAGTGTTTGACATTGCTAGTTATTCATTTTACCAGTTATTAGCACCCTATGCTCCAGTTTTTGACATAGAATGTTAAAATTCTTATATGTAAAATATATGATTTTATTATTTTTCTTATTTATTAATTATTTCGGTATAGATGTCAATTACTGGAGCATGCCAATCACTGGAGCACCTACCCTATTTTATTATTTCTCAACACTCTTGTCCACTAATTCTTCATTTTTGCCTTTTTATTTTTCTTCATTAGTAGCTTTTCAAAAATTTTATTTCTTTTATTTCTTTTTGTTAAACACCTTTTCGATTTCATTATTATACAGTCGGCTCGGCAGCAAAATTATTGAAGCACACATCCACACTTTATATATATATATATATATATATATATATATATATATATATATATATATATATATATTAGTTTGATCGCTAATTTTTATCATCAACTTACTTTTTTATAAACAGTATAAGACAAAGATCAAGACTCGACAAATACACTCCTTCTCATATTTAGAAGGACACTTTATGTTTTGAAATAACTAATGTAAAAATAACTGTGAACAAGATTATACTAAATGCACTTAATATATCTAGTATTCTAAAAACCAAAACTGCTATAATTTTTTTAATATGAAACAAAATTAATAAAAAATAATGCGAAATATTTTTTTCTCCACGTTTTTAAATGTTCATAATTATAGGGACAATCAAGACTTTTTCGTTTTATTTAACTTATTAGCGGAAAAATTACAGTTGACATGCGAATTTGTTAACTACTGAGCTAGATTAATTCATATATATAAGCCTTCAATTTTTCTTGGACGGATATTACTGATAATTCCGCGAAAAAAAAGAATGTTTATGTAGTGAAGTATGATAAATATATTTTTTAAGTGGAAGGATAATTTCAATCTGCTAAATTTCTAATGAAGTTCGAAGATCTAAAATTGCTGAAGGAAATCTGATCAAACGTTGAACTGTTGGTTCGATAGGAGAGAGATCTGATGCAAAATCAGAGTTGTTTTACAGAGATCGAAGAATCATAATTACTCTTACTGTTCTACTCATAAAGACTGCTGCTGAATTTGCTCGTAATTTTTAATGAAAGGTTGGGGTCCACATTTATGCATGTTTAAAATAATTAATAATATGTTAAAATGAATAAAAAACCTGTAATAATCAATAATCATTTATTGGGGGAAAGCACGTCTGTGTTAAAGTTGAATAAAGACAATATTAAATGGTAAAATGTTGCATTTTCGGGTGAAAAACATTTTATTCTTGATTAACCAAATGGTTTTAACAGTTACTGGCATGATCTAAAGATAACGAAAGACATAGCAGATTTTTTACATGCAGATATGAATCGGGCATGTTAAAGGTGGATCTATGGTGCGCTGGGAAGCTGTTTCTAGAGAAGGCAGAAGGAATTTAGTAATTTTTTTCAATTATTATGAACATCAAGAGAATATCCGCAAATTTTAAACGCGGAAGTCTCAGAATTTTGTTAGATTTTGGGGGGTAATAATATTTTTTACAACAAGACTTACATTTTTGCTCTACTTCTAGAGCAATAGGAAATAGTTCGAAGAAAAAAACTTCTGTATTATTACCTTTCCCGTGGCCTAAAAGTTGAAAAAAAAAAAAACTTAACGTATCATATTAGAAATGTGCATGAAAGTGGAAAGCAATTTTAAATAGTTTAAATGTATTCAGAATACCATCTATGATGTATGAATTGTATTGAAACTGAATAAAAAAAAAAAAAAAAAAAAAAAAAAAAAATGTATAAATATATATCAGAGAGAATGTCTGACTGTTTCACCCTAAAAAGAGAGCCCCTAATATATTAATTTAAAGAATAACTGAAAAAAAATTACTAAGATTCGCGCTGTCCTTATAATTGTGAACACCTGAAAATCAACTTTTTGACCGCATTTAAAGTTTTTTAAGATAGAAAAACGATAAAACCTTTTAAATATAGTCTACTAATAAAATTCAATAAAAAATATCAATAAAAAATATATTTGTGTAAATAATAGTGTTCAGTGTTTAGTTAATATAAAAAAAACGGGTGTCCTTATAATTATGGGAACGAGTGTATTTACTTAATAAAACAGTATTAGGTGCTCATCTTTTAAGTAGGAATTATTGCTAGTGCTTCAATAATTTTGCTGCCGACTGTAATAATAACAAAATTTTTCCACATTTATTAGTTTAGTTGTTAGTTGTAGATACTCTGTTAATGAGATTTATTTTATAGGTTGGACTGGGGTATATTGCGATCAAGTTTGTTCAAATGGCACTTATGGTTCGAACAGATGTTCCAATAAATGCCAGTGTAAAAATGGAGCAACTTGTGATCCAATAACAGGAAATTGCACATGCGCACCCGGTTATACAGGAACAATGTAAGATTTTTTTAACATATCCAATGAGAAAAAAAAAGTGTGATATCCATCCGAAAGTGTTTAAAATAATATATGAATCTCATTGATTTGCTTCTAAGAATTTTCTGGTTTAGGATATATTAAATTCTTGGTTAAAGTAAAACATATTTTAAATATAAGATACACTAAGCGACAAAAAAAAAAAAAAAAAAAAAAAAAAAAAAAAAAGAAGCCGCACTGCCGAAAAAATGACTTATACCTTTTTTACTTGTAATAACTTTAAAAGTAATGGTTGAAACAAGTTAAACTGTCATGTTTGCATAAGACCAAAGAGAGGAAATGATATCTATATACATTTTCGATTTAATAATTCGCTTTAATACACTCTACGAAGTACTTTATAAAAATCTACATAAAACTTCCTTTTTGAACATAACGAAATAACCATACACTTTGTATTCTATTATGATTTATTATATGAAATAAACAAGTTATATTTTAATATATGAAATAAAATTATTTATTTGTTAGATCTAAGCAATTTTTTAATAAAAATATGTATTCTGCATTGGGTTAATTCCACCTTTATTTGAATAACTGCTTTAATGCATAGTGGCATAGTATTATACAGAATTTTGATATGAATCTCAGAAATTTCACTGTGCTAAATATTGTAAATAATTTTTATAATTCTTGCAAAGTTGTAAGCTGCAAATTGCGAATCCTCCTCTCTCTCCTCGTGCCTTTTTATGACTAAACCTTTTCGAGCGAATTGAGATTAGGGCTGTTTCCAAGTCTAATAAAGAAGAAATTCTACGATATTCTTTGTGAGATTTAACTTAAAGTGAAAAAAGAGATGCTCATGGAAATGGATAGGTAATTTTAACAATTTGATTCAAACTGACGTACCACAGACGCCGTACAGCAAGGTGCATTATCATCTTGAAATGATGTTTGAAGAAAAGTCTGAAATACCTCCAAAATAGTCGGTCAGGAGCCACTTTTATAATCACTGTGTTTTATTTTGAGTTAATTGATCCCTTGAGCATGAAAATTTGTCTGATTCTTTGAAAAAGTATGCACCTCCATACCATAATGTACGGAGAATGTGTCACTCTTTTAATAGAGCAGTTTTCATTAAGTCAGTCCCATTTTTACTGTCCTAGTAGTTTTTTTCATCAGGTCGAAATAAATTAAACTTGACTCATCAGAGAAACTCAGTTCAGAACGAAAATTAACTGCTATTTTTTTTTTAAATATTTGGTCAACTGATGCCTTGTTTTTTCTTAATATTTGACTTTAATAACGACATTTTTGCAGATCTTCTGGTTTTTAACCTGCCTTGTTTAACTGCTTCCGGACTATTTTTGAAGAAAGCATTCTGCTATACACTTTTTTTTTTTTTTTTTTTTTTTAAGTTCCAAACATGATACAAATCGATTTTTTAAACATTTGTTTTTTAACTTGCGGTTATCTTGCTTGGATGACCAATGTGGCCGCCTAAAGCCAAATTTCCAGTTTAAACGGCCAAAAAATTTTATACTTGGCTAAAAACCATTTTACCAATATTTCATTAACATTTAATTATTTTGCCATCTCACGTATTAAACATTTTTAGATTTTCATTCAAAAATTAATACTTTTTGTGGCATCGTTAACTGCCTTATTCTTACCATTTTTGAAATAATTTCTAAAATTACAGTTTTTCTGACAATTGAATTTTGTTTTTAACACTGGACTCAATGTAAAAGTGTATATGGAGGACAACATAATGAAATATGTTCGAAAATTTGCTTTTTAAACGATAAAATTGGCGATTGTAGAAGCGGAAAAGGAAAATATCCAAGTGCGGTTTTTTTTTTTTTTTGTCGCTTAGTGTATGTTTTAATTTGCAATGGTAAAATTCGCTGATTTCATTTCAGAATTTTTTGAATAAACTGTGGTGTTCAAAATTTAATCATAATTAGTGATTATGTGAGTAATGTAGCAAGAAAAAAAAATCATGCAGTTCTCGTAGATTATAAGCATTTTCAACTGCACTTAATACCTTTTACTTCGTTTAACCTTCAAACCTCCGTCTTGACGCCTTGAAACACATTTTATACTTCCAGCTTCCACCGAGCAATGTTTAAGAGTGATTATGACTTTGATTATAGTCCAGGTAACGAAGGCCAACATTTGACGAATAGAAAAAAAAAAAAAAAATCATGTAGTTTTGAAATTTGGCACAGTCATAGCCGAGAGTGTCCTGAACAACATACTAAAAGTCCCCACCAATAGTAAAATAATGCAATAGTAAAATAATCTAAAGACTGTAATTAAAAGGGTTCTGATCAAATATTTTCTACTTCTGTAATAATTATGTATAAAGGGGCTTCTTAAGGATAACATAGCAAGATTTTTTCCCTGTTTTTAATAACTTTGAGGCAAGTAGGGGCAAATGGCGTTTTCAGTATCAATTCAGATAACGAAGACCAAAAATTGACAGACAGAAAAAAAAAAAAAATCGTGTAGTTTTGAAATTTGGCACAATCATAGCCGAGAGAGTCCTGAACAACATACTAAAACTCCCCGGCCAGGGGGAAGGGGGGGGGGTCAGGGGGCATTTTTTAGTTTTTATTAAATATCTGAAAACTGTTGAATTTAGAGATAAAACTGAATTACAAAATAATCTATGTGAAATTTTCCATAAAAATTTCCATTACTTTTTTTTTGTAATATTAATGGGGGACATAGGGGGATTCAATCCCCCTACATAGGGGGATGAAATATCACACTTTCTTGAAAAATGCATTTTTGCAATAGTAAAATCAACTAAAGTGTGTAATTCAAAAGGTTCAGGTCAATATTTTTTACTTATTCAACCGTGTACGAAGGGGCTACGTAACATTTTTAAATGTTTTTGATAACTTTGAAGCAAGTATGGAAAAATCTGTTTGTAGCAACTGCATTAACACTGGAGCCAAGCGGGTACATTCAAAAAATGACGAGTTCGAAAGTGAGCATATAATCGCAAAAGATTAATCCTAAGAACAATAAATAAAAATAAAAATGTGTTCAGTGTGTATTATGTATACTACAGATAAACATGTTCTAAGAAAAAATAAACAGGGATGCAAATATTTAAACTAAAAATTTTTTCATAATATTTTAATGCATGCTCGTATAATGCATTAAAAAAAATCATTCACATTCTTGCCTTTTTAAAAAAATATTTATCATTTCAAGAAAATAGAATTGCATTTTTGTAAAAAAAAAAAAAAAAAAAAAAAAAAAAAAAAGAGTTTAATTTTATGATTGTGTAGCCCTCCCCCTCCAATCTCATTGTTTGAAAAATATCTATGAATAACTCAAAACACCCACTTTCAATGCTTCCCAGCACCCACCCACCCCCTTTCCCAGAAGGCCAGGCACTTTTAGTATGTTGTTCAAAACACTTACCGCTATGACTTTACCGATTTTACAAAACTATATAATTTACTTTCCTTGCTCACTAACATAAAATGTGTCAAGTTAAAAGAATAAAAAAAAAACCATAGCACATTTACTATATCATTCCTACATAGCCCTCTTTCATACACAGTTTTTTCATAGATAGTAAATATTCAATTTGATCTGTTTTAATTATGTAATGGCCTTTAATGATTTTACTATTGCACAAAAGGACTTTTTTAAATACAATTTCTAATTTGCCTATATTTTTTGAATTATTGATCATTCAAAGAAAATGTAATGGTTAATTCTGTAGCAAATATGAAGTAGGTTAATTCTGAATTTTAGTTTTATCTGCTAAATTCCATAGTTTCAAGATATTTAAGAAAAATGAAGAAGTTCCTTTTAAATGACCTCCGCGAGCGTAAAATTTTAATATATTATTTAGGATACGTTTGTACGTTGTTAAGGATACTTATCCCTATACCAATTTTTAAAGCTATACGATTATTGTTTTTCTATTCGTCAATTTTTAGTGCTCGTTGTCTTGATTGACACTTAAAGTATCGCTTGCACCTACTTGCCTTAAAAATATTTAAAACATACAACATTTGCTATCTCATTCTTACATAACCCTTTTTCATGCATACATATGCAGGGTGTTTCAAAACTCATGGACGAAAATTTAAGGGGTGGTAGAAAACATCTAAACAAGCCATTTTCACCATACAATGCATGGGCGGAGAGCAAGCGGTGACCGCTGGAGGGCGCTGTAATGGTAATGGAAAGTATAAAGCGCGCGTTTTCTTATACATCGTCATTTCTACCATGGATTTCAGCAGGCATGGCCAAATAATTGGGAAAAGGCGGACATGCATTTTATGTATGGTCTGGCCACGGAGTATTATTTAATAATACTTTCAATAATACTCCGTGGGTCTGGCGAATGGGAATGCTCGGGAAGCCGCAAGAGTGTTGTTTGGTCTTGCTCCTGTCTTCTCGGAAAACGCTGCCTGTACAGTCTTGCGGCTTCCAGAGCATTCCCATTCGCCAGACCATACATAAAATGCATGTCCGCCTTTTCCTGATTATTGTATGTCGCCATGCCTGCTGAAATCCACGGCAGAAATGACGATGTATAAGAAAACGCGCGCTTTATACTTTTCATTACAGCGCCCTCTAGCAGTCACCGCTTTATCTCCGCATATGCATTGTATGGTGAAAATGGCTTGTTTAGATGTTTTCTACCATCCCTTAAATTTTTGCTCATGAGTTTTGAAACATCCTGTATATCGCTATATAAATATATATTTCATATAAGTAGAAAATATTCAATCTTGACCATTTTAATTATGCACAGTAGTCGATTATACTATTGCAAAAAAGCATTTTTTAAGAGTAAGTGATATTTCATTCTTCTACATTTTCTACACTGTTGAACATATATGGGAAAAGTAACAGACATTTTTGCAGCAAATTTCACGTAGTTTAATATTGCAAATGAGTTTTTTCTTTAAGCCGATTAGTTTTTAAAATATTTAAGAAATGTACTTAAAAAACAAAAGCTTTAAATGCTTCTTCCAAGACCCGCATTTACCTCCCACATGCGGAGACATTTAATATGCTATTTTGCATTATTATTCCTATATTTGTGCCCATTTTTAAACTTGCATGATTTTAATTTTTTTTTTCTGTTTGTCCATTTTTGGTCTTCGTCAACCGAATCGGTACTCAAAACGCCATTTGCCCCTACTTGCCTCAAAATTATTAAAAACATAAAACACTTGCTATATTACATTTACGTAGCCCCTTCGTACATAATTTTAATAAGGAAACATTTGACCTGAAACCTTTTAATATACATTTTAGTTGATTTTAATATTGCAAACATACATTTTTCAAGAAAAGGGGATATTCTATCCCCTATATTTTCTAAACTATTCATCATATAAAGAAAACGTAACGGACATTTTTCGTATAAAAATATTCACATAGATTAATTTTAGAATTTAATTTTTTTTTCTCTAAATCCTATATTTTTAAAAACATTTAGTAAAAATTAAAAAGTGCCCCCTTGAAAAGTCCCTCTGCCCCCCGCTCACCGCCTACGGATGGGGACTTTTCGTATGTTGTTCAGAACAATCTCGACTATATCTGTGCCCATTTTCAAAACTACACGATTTTTTTTCCGTCTGTCAATTTTTAGTCTTCGTTATCTGAATTGGTACTCAAAACGTCATTTGCCCCTATTTGCCTCAAAGTTATTAAAAACATTAAAAAACAAAAAAAACAAAAAAAATGCTGTATTATACTTAAGTAGCCCCTTCGTATATAATTGTTACATAAGTAGAAAATATTTGACCAGTACCCTTTTTATTACATTCTTTAGTTAATTTTACTATTGCAAAAAAGCATTTTCAAGAAAATGTGATATTTCATTTCCCTATATTTTTAATTTCCCTATATTGATCATTCAAAGAAAACGCAATACACATTTTGTAGGAAATTTCACGTAGATTAATTTTGTAACTAAGATATTTTCTCTAAATTCTATAGTTTTCAAGATATTTAATAAAAACTGAAAAATGCCCCTCTTTAAATGCCTCCCTGCCCCACGCTAACAGCCCCCCCCCCCGGCCGGGGAGTTTTAGTATGTTGTTCACGACACTCTCGGCTATGATTGTGCCAAATTTCAAATCTACACGATTTTTTTTTCAGTTTGTCAATTTTTGGCCTTCGTTATCTAGATCTCCAAAACGCCATACTCAAAATACCATTTGCTCCTACTTGCCCGAAAGTTATTAAAAACATTAAAAAAATCTTGCTATATTATCCTTAAGTAGCCCCTTTATACATAATTATTTACATAAGTATTTGATAAGAACCCTTTTAGTTACAGTCTTTAGTAATTTTACTATTGCAAAAAAGCATTTTTAAAAAAAATGTGATAGTATTTCATTTCTCTATATTTTCCAAACTATTGATCATACAAAGAAAACGCAATGGACATTTTTGTAAGAAATTTTACGTAGATTAATTTTGTAAGTAGAATTTTTTCTCTAAATCCTATCGTTTTCAAGATATTTAATAACAATATGTTTCTACATTTGGCTAGCAAATTATGCAAAAGAAATATCGCTAGCGCTTTCGCATGCGCAGTTACAATTATTTAATAAAAATGCTCATATTTCATTAGATGTTTGATATTTTTATATTCTGATTGGAGTATGTTTTGTCTAATGTAGTAAGTCAAGTTTTTCCAAAAATGACATTACTTTTATTTTTAAATCTTGCGTGTTATAAGCAAAAAACGTATGAAAAATTTTTTAGTTATATACTATAGCTTCAAATCATTTCAAGCAAATAATTTTTGCAGGGAATCCGAAACATTATACTTTTTGTTAATTTGTTAAGCATCCCTTTTACGCCTTTGAGACAAAACTATCGCTGCAATATGTGTGGCATAACATGTTATTTTTATCCCTAAAAGTTTATCAGTATCCATGAAATTTTTCTTTATTCAACAAAAGTATCTAAATTGGGAAGTATGGCTTCACACTTATGTCGGTAATTGTGTGTACTATTTCTCCCAATGAAAAATCGGAGCTCAGAACCAAGTTTCAAAATGAGATTTGGAAGCTATTAACTTAAAAATTCTGGCTTCAAACTCTGGCAACTTGCAAAGTGGCAGTGCAGCTCTATTGATATTTCTTTGATGTGGTATTTGAATCGTCGCTGGCTGGAGGCGTTGCTCACATACCTCCTAGTGCGATAATTGCATCTGGACTATCTGGACTAGGGTCTCTTTTGTAAAAGAGCAATAAAAAGTAATGTTCTTCATTGTAAACATGTGCAAAATTTCAAGGGTCACTTTCGGACAATGGATAATTTATGACTTTTGAAGCTCTGCATCGTTGCCAAGTTTGAAGGCAGCTTTACACTCTCAGAAATAATATACTCAATTTTGACGATTCAGACATCCTCGGGCTTAATTTCGTTGTTTTTGACAACCATTTCGTCAAGCGATCACGTGATTTTTGAGGAAACGTGAACTCTCAAATATTTGACGAAACTGTTTACTCATATTAGCATGTGCTAGCTTTCATTACCGCCATATTGGTTTTTTTAGACTGTGTTGTTTAGACTTTACGTTACAATGACTTTTATTTGCCGGCCTGGTGGTACGGTCGGTAGGGCGCTGTCTTCTGGATTCCCACGTCCCTGGTTCGAATCGCGGTGCGGGCATGGATGTTTGTGATATCCTATGTCTACAAAATATTGTGTGCGCTTGTTTCTGTGAATTTCTGTAAAAATATGGATCAATTGAGACAAAAATCATTGTAACTATAAGTCTCAAAGCTGTCAAATAAATCTCCAAATGATTTTTAATTGTTTGGTCTGTTTTATTTATATTTACTTTAAATATAATTAGGATTTAATGCCTAAAGCAACGAACTTGCAAGTAATTTTATAATTCTGTAATTTGTATTTTATTCTGTATCACGAAACTAGGATGAAAAAATGTATCTTTACTTTTGACGAAATTCGTATGTTCAAACAAGTGACGAAAGTAATTTTCTCAATTTGACGAAATAAGAAGGAGAAAATATTTTTTTTTATTTTTGATTAAATTCGTATTCTCAAATAGGTAACGAAGCAAATTTCGTCAATTTGACGAAATGTTCGCTCGGAGCATATCCCTAGAAACACTTTCGTCAAAAATGAAGAAATTTTCGTGAAATTTGAGTATCCATTTCTGAGAGTGTAGTAGCCAGGTGGTCTTTTGCATCTCTAAACTAATAGCTTCTTGACTATCTTTTACTGAATGCGAATTAGACCGCGACCTTTGGCGTCCACGGAGGTCCTTTTTTCCAGGAAGGTTGAACATCATGAAGGTAAACCATAAATTGAGGATAATCTAACGTCCCTCTCTACTTTTGACGATGTTATTGACGAAAAAGTAATAAAACTATCCTACTTACAAATATAAACATGAACATAAAATGTGTTATTTTCTTCAGTGTCGAGAAAAGTTATAAAATTAGTGGACTACATACACAGTTCTTAAAGTAATATTGTATATTAGATTACCTTTTTCATTTATAATCTAAATAATATTAATTATGCATATTTATTCAGATAACATTGTATTTTAGATTATATCTTTTTAATAATAACCCAGCTAAAAAAAAATCTGCAGATAATCTGAAGGTATTTGTAGAAAAAAAAAAAAAAAAAAAAATCACAAAATCTGCAGAATAACTGCAGTTTAAAAGCAAAAAATTTGCAGTTTGGAAGCAAGTAACTTTCCCCCCTTATACTTTTTATTGTTCCAAATACCTTCAGGTTATCTGCTGTTTTGTGCTTTTTTTTTTTTTTTTTCTCTTTTAAAGTTTTTCGAAGAATTTTTTAGCTGAGAATAATAATAATAATAATAATAATAATAAATAAATTTATATAAGCTTTATACACACTAATTAATGTATAGGGTAGGCTAAGAGTCTATGACACTTTTTCAATTTCAATATAAAATGAAATAATTGATGTACAGGAGTATGGTCTGTACTAGAAACGCTTCTCTCAATAAAAAATTTTGTTTAAGCAAATGAAAAATTAAGTTTCAAATGTTCCTCATAGATGGCGCTATTCCTTAAAAACAATAAGAAAAAGCATAAAAACCATAAGGCAAGTAATTAAAGAACATCTATTGAATCGAATTAAATTACTGTTTGAATGTGGTTCGAGCTATAAAAGGTGTTCATATTGAAATATTTTAGTGTTTTTTTTTTTTTTTTTTTTTTTTTTTTTTACAAAATAAATGCTCTTTAATTGTGTTTCTGCTTTTTTATTCATTTCTTAACCGTTTTTAAAATACAGCGTTTTTACATTAAAGTCTAAAATGTGCGATGGACTTTTGGTCTACCCTGTATTTAAAAAATAATCATATGTGCACATTCTCCCTCTGTCTTTTTTCTTTCTATTTTTTCTTTCTTTCTTTCTTTTTTATTTAAGAAAACAGGATGTGATCTTCACAACTCTAGATATTTAAATAAATAAATAAATAACAATAAAGTTACTTTTCGTTGTTTCAAATAGGTGCGATGTTCCCTGTGCATCTGGAAAGTGGGGTATGAATTGCAATAACACATGCAAATGCCAAAATGGAGCAACATGCGACAAAATTACTGGAGCATGTAACTGTACAGCTGGTAATTACTTATACATGGCTATAGAACTTTTTATTTCAATTTCTCTTTAATATATCTATTCCCTCTCTTCCTTTAACAAAGCTTTTAAGTTGCTTAAACTTTGTAAAAAAAAATTATACATTATTTAACTTACATTAAAATTTTTATTTTTGTATGCATAACAGTGCTAAAATTATTTCCAAAAAGTTTCCCTTGAATGAATTTAAGCCTATTCTATATTTTATCTTTTACAAAAAAATTGTAAAAATGCTCGTCGACTAATATATATATATATATATATATATATATATATATATATATATATATACGCAATTTTTTTGTGTTTTAATTTCTTAAAAAATTTGTTCATAAGAGAATAGGCAAGAAAAATTTCCTTTTAGAAACATTAAATATAAAACTGAAATAAAAATACAGTTTCGTATTCCATATACAACATTGAATTTAATTAATTATTGTATTTTTCTAAAATTTCTTCTTTTAAACAGAATTAAAAGATTTTTTTTACTCAGAACTCATAATCACTAAATAAAATCCAACAAAATCTATTGAATCCTTTGAAATTTTTTATTTTGTTTCTATTTTATGTAAAATATTTTTCATCATTTTTTGTAGTAAGCCTTACTAAAATAATGACACCTAACTCGAATTCTCTAAAAATATTAATTGCAGCTAAAACGACACCATTTTTTGATATAAGTGAAACATTGAACTTTATTCTTAACAATGTACATTGAAAAGCCAAACAAAAGTTATATGATTTTTTTTAAACACTTTTGTCATTACTGCGTAGAGAATCACAACTGCTAGTAAAATAGATGCACGCTAATGTTTTCATAAAATGTTAAATATCTTGTTAGAGGAGTTTCGTATACTCTGAACTCTGAACATTTTCAAAAACTGTGAACTCCAATAACTTTTTCTTGAATAATATTTTTCTCTTATTCTGTGATACGAATCTTCACAACAGGATTGCAGATACATAAGCTCCCGTAGTATTGATTGGAATATCTAATGCTATAGCGAAACAAAATTGAATCGGCAACGAATCATAAACAGGGCATGATAAGTAAATTCAAAATATTTATATACGTGTGATATTATTCAGAGGCGGATAACGCCGCTTCTACTGATCAGAAGAAATTTTAAACGCGTGTTATGTAGATCACTAGTATATAACCCCGTCAAAAATGACGGAATGTGAAATCAATTAACGTAGTGGATCAACGAAAGCTTTGCCTGCTTCGTTGGTCCCTATATTTAAAGGAAACTCTTTTATATTGCTTTATAAACAAAATTTAAATAAAAAAAAAAATCATGAAATTGCTTTAAAGCTCGCTCCCTGTCCACGCTGCCTTCGGCAGCACCCACTCTTTTGCAGAATCGCGAGTGCCTGTGACAATAGCTTACCAGTGGGCTTCCATTTGGGTGCTTATCAGATGATAGTTTCGAAACGGACAGTATAGAAAAAAATTGAAGCAGCAATTTTATATTTAAACCCCAGTTACATATGAACAACACGATACATGGTGTACATAATATTTTTTTTTCACGTTATTTTCTACATTTATTTGATTTATTCGATCAACTATAAAATGACAACAATTTCACGCCAAATATAATATTACAATATGCTATGATTTTCTACATCTATCGCATGAAACAATTAATTTTTTGTGGTTATAATAGTAGCTAAGTTAGTTAATAGTAGTTGGTATATAGAAAAATAAATAATTAAATATGTAAATCTGATCATAGTACAGCCTTAATATAGCTTCCCTTGTCGACTTTTGAATTTTATCGCCATTTTAGACAAAAATACATAATTTATGTGATTATTTTTTCTCTTTCTTTCTTTTCTTTTTCCTTTCCTTTTCTTCCCATTCTGTTTTTCAGTATTTTATAATTTGTTTATATTTTAGATGGGACTTTTGTAATATTTTCAGACGAGAAGAAGTTTAACTTAGATGACTTAGATGGTTACCAATAATATTGGTATTGTCTGAAGAATGCAGAAGAATTTTATTGAATTCGACAAAGGAGGGGGGGGGGGGTCTAGTAAGCAACTGGATATGGAAGAAGAACAAGTCTGGTGTTTTTCAGTGGTAGGCAGAAACATACAGACTATATTCAAGTGCTGAATTCTGAGCTTCCTCCTTATGGCTCTAAATAAGGAGGGAAAGAGTGGATGTTTCAACAAGAAGAAGCTTCTATTCACACCATCAATGAAGTATGCAAATAATATGTAGTTTTTAACCAAAGTCGCTAAAAGACCTGATCTTAACATAGTGGAAAAATCTGGAAAAAGCTTGTTCGTCTGGTGGAAAAAAGTTTGAATCCCTTGCTGAGCTTCGGGAAGCTTTGAATAGCTCATGGGATAATTTTTGCCAAACAGGAATCCAATATTTGTATGAATCTCTACCAAATAGAGTATTCGAAGTCATAAAAGCTAATGGGAAGAGTATTCTTTACTAATATCGTTTGTATTTTATATTTTGTATTAGTGTCCTTCTACTTTTTTTTTTTACAGAGTTAAAAAAAATATAATTTATTTTTTGCTGTCATTAATAATTTATTTTTGAAAATCATGGTAATGATGCTGATATTTTCTTGTTAAATGATCTACAAAATGTTACACATAAAAATAATTTCATTAAAAATAAAATATCACCTTATTTTTCTAAAAATATCTAGTGTCCTCCTGTTTTCACACAGTGTATAGACGAACTGAAATCATATCTACTTTCAAACTTTGTTGAAATGTATTAAAAATATTTTCTAATCTATTGTTAAATAGTAAAAAATAAATTTTTTAACAAGTGAAATTAATTTTTTGTGAAATATTGCATGCATAAAAATAAATAAATAAATAAATAAAATAAAAATTATTCTAATAATTTTCTCACGCTTGTAGTTCACCATCTTATCAGTTAATTGTTCAACGTGCGTCATGTTATTTGAATTAACATAACAACGCTAAAGCGTTTGCAAAGGACCTAGGTTTGCAACTTGACTTGGTCATACTTCGTTAAAATTAATGAAGCCATACCATTAACTATGTCGTGTATATGGCTGAAGTTTTTACTCTAAATATCTTACTGTATAAAAATTATCAGACTTAATAGTTTATTGATAACAATACAAATAATGATATATACATATACTGGATACTAAGGTGTATCGAAAAGAAATTTTTTTTTATATCAAATTTCCAAAAGTGCGGAAAAGTTGCCTTATGCTATTGTTTTTATGTGTGCAAAATTTTGTTGATCTGAGTTATTATCTTCAGTTGCCTCTGGGGTCGTTCCTTATAAAAAAAATCGTAATTTTATCGTTTTTTCAATATATATATATATATTTTAAATAAGAAATTGGAATCCTTAGTTCTAGTAGGGTCGAAAAATTGCCATATGGTATCCTTAGAGCGTGTGCAATTTTTTATTGATGTGGGTCAATGGCTTCAGTTGCCTCTACGGGTCACTTATCTGCGCAAATTCGCTCATTTTAATGATTTTCCTTCAACACTTCTACCACTGTAATTCTTTTAATTATGGTTATTTCTATTAACTGTTTTTGTATGAACAAATTACGCATTTGTGCAAGTGTGCAACGCATATACTGTTAAAAAACACAAGTAAATTTACGTGCCTTCCCGTTTAATTTTTACGGTCTCGACCGTTTTTTAACTACAAGACGGGCATACCCGTATTTTCTGATATTTTCCGTTATACTACAAGATTCTTAGCAGTCTTTTACCACTTTTTTTTTTTAGTAAACTTCCTTAACCGTCATCTTCAAAGGAATAATACAAATATTGATTTATATATAAAGTGGTATTCAAAATGATAAATTACGAGCAAAACATTAATTAAAGGGTATTTGTCCGGAACTTTTGCTGATAGGCAAAAACCCGTAAATTTTGCTGAAATTTTTTTTTACAGTGAACAGAATCTACAATGATTCATTCTAATAATTGTTTATTAAAATGCAAACAATAAAACATTCAGGTTGAAAAGGACAGAATACAATTGAAGTATGGATCAATTTGTCCATACATACAAAAAAAAAAAAAAAAAAAAAAAGTGAATAGAAATAACCATAATTAAAAGAATTACAGTCGTAGAAGAGTTGAAGGAAAATCATTAAAATGAGCAAATTTGGGCAGATAAGTGATCCGTTGAAGCAACGGAAGCCATTGACCCACATCAATAAAAATTTGCGCACGCTCTAAGGATACCATATATCAATTTTTCGGTCCTATTGGAACTAAGGATTCCAATTTCTTATTTAAAAAAAAATATTGAAAAAACGATAAAATTACGAGTTTTGTATCATGAACGACCTCAGAGGCAACTGAAGACATTAACTCAGATCAACAAAATTTTGCACACACTAACAATAGCCTAAGACAACTTTTCCGCACTGCTGGAAATTCGATTAAAAAAAAAAATCGATACACCCTACTGGATACATATAAACAAAACACACAAACTACAGTACTTGTTGATAGTGTTGGGTATAATTAAAACTGGGATATGAAATACTATACATTACACTATTTAATGATATTTGAATAACTAAATATGATTTCCTTATTTCAGTTTTAGTTTTCGTGTAAAATTTCATCTTTTTCGCCCTTGTTTCTTCAACATACCTGTAAATATTTAAAAAACAGCTTTAGTTAATTTTCTCTAGTTGTTCAACTCAATCACTCATGTGTGAAATTAATATGCTTTCAATTTTGTAGGTTGGACCGGAATATACTGTGAAACACCTTGTCCTGTTGGTACTTATGGATTAAATAGGTGTGCTAGCACGTGCCAGTGTAAAAATGGAGCAACCTGTAATCCAAAAACTGGTGCTTGTACTTGCTTAAAAGGTTATAAAGGACTTATGTAAGTACTCCGAGAAAATCTATTAAATACAAGTTTCTTCTGTGAAAAATTACAAAGGACGTGAGGCAGATGCAATTTGGTGGGGGATAAACACTTCAACCACATTTCTTAAAAACATGAAAGCCTCTGCGCAAGCGCTGACACAACGAGTCCAGTGTTAAAATAGGGGGGATATTCATCTGATTAAGAGAAAATAAGCGTCAAATACCTGGATATTTGCCAAGGCACCTCTCTAAGCTATTTGACTCGTCTTCACTAGAGCCTCTAAATAAAATAATAGACCGGCTCATCACCGCCATTTTTTTGCCTCCGAAGAGGACAGCATTCCCTCTTGGCGTTCTTATCGCTTCCCTAATGATTTTAAGAAATCTTGATCTGAAGCTAATCCGGTCAAGATAACAGCAATAATCAACAATAATATTCCTAAAAACACATTTTTTTTTCCACAGTACATTCACAGGATGTCATTTTATTCTGAGGATATCCTATGGATGTACTGGGGTAAGATGATGTTGTTAGGGCGGTTTCTGTTTCTTTTACAAAATGTCGCCAAAACTCAAATACACAGTAGTAGAAGGTCTGTGAACACTTTATATTCTCTTCTTGAATAATTATAGCAATTTATCGCTAAACAAACTTCTATATCATAGTTTACTTATCTAAAATTATGAAATATAATTAAACAAGTTACTCTAAAGTAACGTAAGATGATAAAAAAAAAAAAAAAAAAAAAAAAAAAAAATGTTTGCCGTTTGATTATCAGAGAAACGCGCTGGGTACATGTGGCAACCCATAGACAACAAAATGCCTGATGATCCAGCTCGTATATGTAGGAGCCTTAGTCTTCACTGCTAGTCTTAGGATACGTGGTTACACTATAGTAACTTTGTAGAAACGTAAATATCAAAGTGCGAAGGGTGTTCACTGTTCTGTGGAGATGCTATTAAATGACCAGTTGTATACAGGGATAAAATAAAAAAGGAAAATTATGTCATTCTAGGCAACAGTGTTCGTAGCTATCGATCTAAACAACAAAATTAATAAAATTTTATTTAATTTTGCGTCGACTTCAAAAGTTATGGTTAATTTTAGCATTTATGTTATTTGGCGAAGGAATTTATTTTATATTTTTAGGCGCAATTTACGATTTCGTTTCATGCCAGTTTTCATTTCATTTTTAGTTTTTTAAATAATAGTTGCTTTTTGGAATCTATTTTCAGTTCTAATTTTTTTTTTAGTTTTCTTAAAGTTCTTATTGCTTTTGTGTTAATTTTTTAATTAGATGTGATATCCCATGTGAAGAAGGGAAGTGGGGTGCTAATTGTGCATATCCGTGCGACTGTAAAAATGGAGCGACATGTGATAGATTTACTGGAGCATGCACATGTGCAGCTGGTAAGTCTTTATATAGGAGATTTTAATTCAATGTTATTTGCTTTTAGTGTTAATGTTTCTTCTCCCTCTTTTAATGGGCTCTTCCCACCTGACGTCAGAGGTCGCATGATTTTGGTGTTTTAAAGCAGGCGAAATCTTCTGGTACTAGTTATTGCTCTGTATTATTTTTTTATACATCATCATTCTTTATTCCATTCCGTATTTGTTTTTAATGTTGATGGAGAACATGTTAAGTACTCTGATTGTCAGTATTTAAATCACTAATAGTGCAACATTGTACGGTGTAAAACTATTTCTGCCAGTAGCTAAGTTAATTAACTTGTTGTAACTCTTTTATGCGATTAAATTTAACTGAAAACATTTTAAATTAATTTCAAGTTACATTTCGCAACAAAATTATTGAAGCATACATCCACATTTTTCATATATATTCTTCACTTATGGTAATTGGTGTCTGGTAATGCTTGCTGATGAAGACTCATGGCAAATATGATATAAAGCTGCGTCAATCACCGGTGGCTGACAGTGTAAAATATGATATAAAACTAAAAAAATTACATTCTTTTAAGTAATTACTGAACATTTATTTAAAATTTACTTAATTTTTGTTACAGGATTATATCATTGAGGAATTTTAATGGATTTTATTGAAATACGGTAAACATAACGCTCTTCTAAGCAGCGTGCGTGACCTGACGGGAATTTCCTTAAGAATTCACGTGGCGCTCAACGTGTTAATAAACAATTATTAGAATGAATCATTGTGGATTCTGTTTCATTATGTACGCTTTGCACACTTGTACACTTGCACAAATGCATAATTTGTTCACGCAAAAAAAAAGTTAATAGAAATAACCATAATTAAAAGAATTACAGTCGTAGAAGTGTTGAAGGAAAATCATTAAAATGAGCGAATTTGGACAGATAAGTGACTCGTAGAGGCAACTGAAGCCATTGACCACATCAATAAAAATTTGCACAAGCTCTAAGAATACCATATGGTAATTTTTCGGCCCTATTGGAACTAAGGATTCCAATTTCTTATTTAAAAAAAAAAAAATTGAAAAAACGATAAAATTAACGAATTTTGTATAATAAACGACCCCAGAGACAACTGAAGATATTAATCAGATCAACAAAATTTTGCACACATAAAAACAATAGCATAAGGCAACTTTTCCGCACTATTGGAAATTTGATATGAAATTTTTTCTTTCAATACACCCTATTGTAGGTATTTAACCCTCCAATAGTAAATATTCGTCTAAGTTCTCTTTTGTCGAAATTTCCGCATGTATTTGTTGTCCTTTTCCCTCCATCGTGCAAAGAAAAAGATCTAAATCTCGAAATTTTAACTTTTTTCCAGTTCATTTGTAATTACAAGTTTCTGTTATAAAATAATTATAATCATACCAATAATAATAATTTTGACTCTTCGTACTCCCACCTCTTCTAGTTAAATAACAAGAATTCGAAATATAAAAGAAGAATTTCCTTATATATATATATATATATATATATATATATATTTCCTGTAATTCTATGATTACCCCTGATATTGGGACCAAAACGTGCGAACAAAACAGCGGGACCAAAACGGCAGGACCAACATTTCCTCCGGACCAAAGTGTCATGTATATAAGGTTCGGAAAGTAAAATGGGATTTTAAAGGGATGAAATCTACAAACATAAGAGAATTACTTTCATCGTAAAGGTGTCAAATCACATTTAAAATATCATTTATGACACTGATATGAATATCATTGCCTACGAATATTCTAGTATTAAAGTTTCGTCAGTTATTCTAATTTTAAGATTTTTATAACATAGAAGACTAGAACAGTATTTCACATAAACTTGTACTATGGGTTCATTGCATCGGAAGTAGTATGGAACTGAATGAAAACGAAAATACGAAACTGACCTTAATGAAATTGTCAGAAAAATACGATAAAGTAACTGTGTCTTTCTCTTAACATGAATATAATCTTATACTATTAAGTGAGCAATATTTGTATTTATATGTATATTTTACTGTTCTCGAAAACGGTAGCTCGGACAGTGACGTGATTTAACACAAAGGTGCCCTCCGAAGGGTCATTGTGCGCACGTCGAAGTCAGATTTTCGAATTTATCATTAGTTTTCTTTTAATTAATAAAAATATGAAAATAAAACTTCCCATTTCTATAATGACGCAGATGGAGAATCTTAGGAGAGATTTGATTGGTTTATTTGATTTTCCTTGATTTGAGTGTATTTTACATTGAACTACAGCTACGTTATGAACAATTATCAGAGATTTGATTGGGTTATTTGATTTTCATTGATTTGAGTGTATTTTACGTTCAACTAGAGCTACGTTATCTTATACTATTAATATTTGTATATATATATATGTATACTGTTCTCGAAAACGGTAGATTGGACAGTCAGGTGATTTAACACAAAGATGCCCTCCGAAGGTCAATGTGCGCATCGAAGTCAGATTTTCGAATTTTTGATTAGTTTTCTTTTAATTCATAAAAATATGAAAATAAAACTTCCCATTTCTATAATGACGCAGAATGGAGAATCTTTGGAGAGATTTTATTGGTTTATTTGATTTTCATTGATTTGAGTGTATTTTACATTGAACTACAGTTACGTTAGGAGGAATTACGAGAGATTTGATCGGTTTATTTGATTTTCTTTGTTTTGAATGCATTTTACGTTGAACTAGAGCCACGTTATGAGGAAGTACGAGAGATTTGATTGGTTTATTTGATTTTCATTGATTTGAGTGTATTTTACGTTTAACTAGAGCTACGTATGAGGAATTACGAGAGATTTGATTGGTTTATTTGGTTTTCATTGATTTGAGGTAGGGGTGTTTAGTGATTTTTTTTTTTTTTTTGGTTTTAACATGCGTGATAGTAATTGCCGCGGAACCGAGTTTCGTGCGTTTTCAGATTCATGCACAGCGAGGTAGGGGTGACCAGTGAGGTTTTTTTGGTTTTAACATGTGTGATAGTGATTGCCGTGGAACAGAGTTTCGTGGGTTCTGAGATTCATGCACAGCGGTGTGTCCAGTGGTTTTTTTTTTGGTTTTCATGTGCGTGAAGCATACATACGTGCGTTATAGTGATTGCTACGAAAACGACTTACGTGCGTTCTCTCATTCGACCATTCATCGAATAGTGACTTTTACTGTACGAGTAACAGCTTCAACTGTTTCCAGAATATTCGAAGAATTAACATTTCTATTTGACTGTTTTCGAGAATATTCGTTATAATAATAGTTTTGTTGCGCAGATTCGAGAAGTTCAAAAAATGTTTGCTATTGTCAAGGAGATCCCATACTAAAACTGTGAAGAAAATAGTCACCAATCGAAATATATTTATTTAAACGTTACAATTATTCAATTAAAAAGAAATCCTTTAAATATAGTGCACAGCGAGCCTGCTAGTATGCTTTATGAGAGCAAATATATGTTTATAAAATAAGCAGAATCCACCTATGTCAATTAGACTTCTTTTTTCTTTTCTTTCCCTTCCTTCTTTTTTCATTGATGTTTAATAATAATTATTTTTCTACGTCTTTGTCTTTAGGGTGGACTGGAGTTAAATGTGCTTTGCCTTGTTCTCAGGGATATTATGGAAAGAATTGTGAAATGAAGTGCACTTGTTTAAATGGGGCCACATGTGATGCTAAAACCGGAAAGTGCCATTGCTCAGATGGTTATACAGGATTATCGTAAGTATCAAAAAGCAAATAATTTGCCTTTCAGATTTAAAAACGAGAACAAAAAATCATGCGGTTCGCGTTGATTATTAATACTTTCCAACTGTAAGTACTCGTTACATAGCTTAACTTTCAATTTGCCTATATGATCACAGAACGGACAGATTGAAGGACGGAAATACAAACTAACTAAATTCACAATCATTCGTAAACATTGTTGCTAAGTGTTGTAAATATCTTTTTATTGCGCATGCGCAGAAGATAGAAAAATTTATTAAATAGGCTGAAAGCTAGATATATTGGGCAACTTTTGTTAAAAGTACATTTGAACAGAGTAAAAATCAAACAAATTGTCGGCAAAAGAACGAAGTAGATTTTGGGTATTTTTCTGAGTTCAAATTTCATAAGGGCTCTTTCGCATGCTGCGTGTTTAATTTGAAGATCCAATTTTTTCAACTACGTTGCAAAAGTTCATATTTTTTTTTTTCTTTCGAAAAACCACTTATGAACTCAGAAATCTTTATAAATAAATAAAAATATGTTAGAATTACAAGCCTATAAGGAATTTTTTTTACAAAAAACAACTTTTGCAACGTGGTTGAAATATTCTTCAAATTTCATACGCAGCATGTGAAAAACCCCATATGAAATTTCAACTTTGGAAAATACCTAAAATATAGCTCATTATTTTGCCGACAATTTCCTTAATTTTTACTCTGTTCAAATGAACTTTGTCAAAAATTGTCCAATATATCTAGCTTTGAACCTCTGTTAATATATATATTTATTCATCTTTTGCGCATACGCAGTAATATTTACTATAAATGTTCATATCTTAGCAAATATTATTTGTGTAAATTTTCTGTTTCTGAATAATGTTTATCTTATGTTTTGTCAATTTTTCTGCAAGTTTGTAAAGTTTTATGGAAATCTGTTCTAGTTATAAGTAAAGAACTTGGCAAAAAAATTAATAATAATAATCAAATATATCTGCCTAAACAATTGCGCAATTTTCCCAAGAAATATGTACATTAGTATGTGCTGTGCAACAATGCGTTAAAGTTACAAGTCATTTGTAGCTTTTTATGATACAGGGTGATCCAAAGAATTTTCGTTCTTCTTCGATTTTTGGTTGGTACTCTATTTGCACTCTGGACTAAATCGGTAGTGAAAAAATCTGAGTTTTTAAATGTTCTTTGCATGCCTGAAGTTCCGGGTGATTTCGTCCAGTATTTTTTTTAGAAAACTAAAAAAAATGTAAAAAAAAAAAATATCCTAATAATTTGATTACCACTGTAGTCTTTATGTTGACTGGCGAAATAATTTATTTGATACTTTTGGAAGCAATTTACAATTCCATTTTATGTACGTTTTCAATTTATTTTTAGTATAGTTTGAATAATAATTATAATTTCTTTTTGAAGTCGGTTCTCTTTTTTTAGAAAATGCTTTTATTTTAAACATCATGTAAACCAATGTAAACATTAGTTTACATGAGTTGCAGCAATTACTAAAGTAATTTGAACTGGCAAAGAAAAATAAATTTGGAAATATCCGAGTAAAAATCGAGTAGTAGGCAAACGCAGATCGACTAGTTATTTTAACCGACTAGTTACGTCTTGAATTAAAACAGAGAATAATTTTATTCTCTTCTTCAATTCAGAACATAAATAAATATACAGTATACTCCCGATTTTCCGCGGAACTGAGTGGCACTGGTTCCGCTGATAATGTTGGATAAACTGCGAAAAGGTTGAAAATGAAGGGTAAATGAGATAAAAAATATTCTAACTCAAAAACGCGATTGTATAGTATATAAAGTATAATATGAACAGTCAAAATTTTCGCAATATTGTAAACATATTTTCATTTTATATTCTAAAGGATGTAAAAACAATAAACAAAAAAGTATACTTTCGATGAAACTAAGGTACAATCTGTAAACTAATTTATGCATTAAATTAAACAGTACCGTAGACATACTCGCGTTAAATACTCGCTCTTTTTTCACACTAATTTACGTGTAGTGAAATTTGCTCCAATATGTAATTACGATTAAACAAAAAGAGAAAATACCCTTCAAGAAAATTTGCGCGAAAGAAAAGTCGGCTACTAACAAACATTGCTCCGAAATAAGTTAAAATGTTGGCACATTTGGTACCATACTGTACTGTATATAAAACAATGAAATGAAATAAAATAAAATAAAACAACAGCAACATAAATCTTTATTTATTTATTTTATTGCATTTTTTCGCAAAAAAGCAATCAATAGCTTTGTTTCTTGTTGAGAAAACCCTTTCTTTTGATCCCGAGTTTTTTCTGAGTCTGTGGATTATCTATAACCCGCATGATCTGCTCGCGGATAATCGAGAGTTTACTGTACTCAGTAAAAAGATCCAGTAGATTTCAAACGTATACTTTATAAATCACTACCCCAAAATATATTTATGTTTTAATTTATAAAATAACAGAATACGACAAAATATTGTGGGTGATATTACTGTTATTATTTCATTTATCAATGCAAATATCAAATTGCTATTTTCTGTTATTAAAAAATAAATTAACTAACTAAATAATAATAATAATAATAATAATAATAATAATAAAATAATAAAATTCTCTATTAGCTTCTCTCTAAAAATAAAAATTTCTTTTTTACAAACAGATGTGAAAACCCTTGTGAGGCCGGAAAGTATGGAAAAAATTGCTTACTTGCTTGTAATTGTAAAAATGGTGCTACTTGCTTACATACAATTGGAAAGTGTATTTGTGCTCCAGGTAAAATATAATTTAGTTTTTTTCCCATTAATTGTATCTTTTTCAGGGGAAAATTTTTTCCCCCAATTTTTAGAAGCTTTTTATTGAAACTGAATTTTTGTCACCATGTCTTCGTGTCCCTCTCAAATTCAAGGCGCCTCCACATTAATGTAAATGTAAACAACTCTTTCGTCGTTCGTTAAATGAGTTAGTTAGAGTTAGTAAGTTGATAGAGTACATTGATAACACGATGATCTTGGGTTCGATTCTCGAAGGGCCGATATGTTACTTTTTGCAGATAATTAATAGATGGTTGGTTGTAATGTTTAAGTCTGATTTACTACGTTAGGGTCCTAGGCCTATAGGTGGAATGCCCTCCATGAGGGTCTTTCTAGGGGGGTCCTAGTCCATATTTACGCAAATTTTGGAGAAAACCACGGAAAATTCCGAACGGCTAGGTCGATGAGCACAACCTGGTATCGAACCCGGCACTTCCCATCCACCAGTTTTGAGTGTAGAACTGCTCGGCAGCTGGTAGGCCCGATAATTAATAGAAAAGGTGTCAACTGATTAAAAAAAATACTCATTGTCTACACAGTATCTGAAGAATTTTTTTATTAGTTTTTTAATAAGTTTCTTTTTAGTTACTAAAAAGCACAAAATAAAAATTTAAGTAAATAAATAAATAAATATCAGTAGAAACTTTTTGTTGTGGAGCCCTAAAAAGTATAAATAAAAATTAATTCTTCCAGATGCATGCTGAAAAATAAAATAAAAGGAAAATAAAAATAAATAAATAAAAGATTCATCAATAAAAAACTTAAAAAAAAAAAAAAAAAAAAGATATTTCAGTTTTGCAAGAGATGAAAATTTTTAAATATTCAAAATATTTGAAAAGCATTCGAGACCAATATTCTTAGTTGTTAGTTTCTGTATTTGTCAGATTTTTCTAGGATGTTCTATGACTTTTCTTGACTTTCCTTGACTGTTCTTTGACTTTTGATTAGAGCGTCATAAAAAGAATAAAATAAAAATTTAATTTATTCTAGCAAAGATATTCTATAAAGAAATGAAAGTTTCAAGACTCAGAAAAGTTTAGAGAAAAATATAGATATTTCACTTTTGCAAGAGATGAAAATTTTTAAATATTCAAAATATTTTAAAAAACATTCGAAAGCATTGAAATTGGGTTAACGAACACTTATACAAAAAGTAATGACTAAGAATATCAGTCTAAAATAAAAAAAATAAAATAAAAAAAAATGAATATTTAAAAATGTGTCTGTTGCAGAAGTGAAATATCTATATTTTCTCTAAAATTTTCTTTGTTCAAACTTTCATTTATTTTTAGATGTCTTTGTAAGAACATATTTTTATTTTATGCTTTTTATGGTTCCACAATAAAAAGCTTCTACTATTATTATTACTTTTTTTCTAGTTAAATTTTTGTTCTTAATTCAATAGCATTTTAATCCAGTTACCACATACAAAATGTACAGTTTTAGAATTTCGCTTTCTTATGTAATTAATTAATATTGGTATAGAATAAAGATAGATATCTATTAAAAAAAATGGTGTGACTCTACTTGACTTCGAGCTTTAAGTAATTAACAGTTGTTTAATAATAATAAATTAAAGTTATTAGTTAAAATTAAATAAATAAATTAAAGTTAGAGTAATTAAAGTTAGAGTAGTAATAAATAAATTAAAGTTAAAATTAATTTATTTAATAAATTAAAGTTCTAAGATTCTAAGACGGAAGGAGGCCGCTTACCACTATGCAGCGGTTTTGAGCGTTTTTAACCTTTAGAGAGGTGCTCCAAGCCACTGTGGAGATTCAAATGAGCCCGTCTCCAAAGGTTAAGACTCCCCCGTTGTTTATTGCATAAGAAAAAAAAAATTACAATGGTCGCCAGAGCAGAGCTCTCCCGCGACAAAAGGCGACAAAGTTGCGTGAAAGTGAAGAGGACCGGAGCCGAGTGGTAGTCTATTTACAAAGTTCATACAGGTAATGTACAAATTTCACACAGTCTTTATACAAATTTCACGCAGTCTTTATACGAAGCCCAAACACCCTATGAACAATGTTGGTTAATAGCAACATCATGCGCTGGATGATTGCTTCCCGAGAGCACTTCGGTGGAACGCTGTAGCATCAGACATGACCAGTATTCGCCATGTAGGAGAGGAGGAAAAATTAAGGAAAGATAGAGAAAGAATTTAGTTTGTTGAGTTTGATAAATCTTGAAGGAAGGCATAGATGCGCTTTAATTTGAGCCGTAGTGGCTTTCTAGTTATTATATTGTTCAGCCAAGTTGTTGGTCTAGGGTTAGGGTTCCTTAAATGGTAAGGTATTGTAAGTTGACAGTGAAAGTAGTAATGTTGTGCAATCCCCTCCTCGCCGCATGAGCATAAGGGTGATCGTCGGCAATGAAATCTCTGAAGGTATTTGGAAGAGGCCATGACCTAACAGAAAGGCAGAGATTTCCCGGGAGGAGGTCCCAAATATTGAGTGAGACATTTGGTATTAGCTCGTGAGTGTATCTCCCTTTTGGAGACACACTACAGAGATCCTGCCAGTCGTTAATTAGTTTTTGATTTAGGTGATATTTTATGTAGGAAGGGGGAGCTGGGAGTGAATGGGCTATGTCACTAGATTCTGTTGCTGATTTTGCAAGAGTGTCTGCTAGTTAATTTCTGACGACACCCTTATGGGCAGAAACGTGTGCCAGGGAGATTTTAGTTTTTAATTTTGAGAGCTTTATTTTAATTTCAAGTAGTTGTGGGTGCCTGCTCTTGTGGCGAGCTGTGGCCTGCAGGCTTGAGAGGCTGTCACTGAAGATTGAAATTTGATTGTAGGCTGGAGAGTTTTTTTCTGACCACTCAACTGCCTTCAGGATGGCAAAGAGCTCAGCCTGAAAGACCGAAATGTGGTCTGCGAGCCTACCTGCCCGCTGATGGAGAACTTTGTTATTGTTTAAAACGCAGAGTGCAGCTGCCACTCCATGGTCGGTTTTGGAGCCATCAGTGTGTAGATCGCCAGTTGAGCAGACGGGAAGAAACTGTTTTTGATCAATTTATGAAAAGGGAAGCAGCATCCTGTGATGGGTGTATTTGCCAGCTGTTAGAAAGCTGTTGGACATGAATATTAGGGAAGAGAGTGTCTGTGAGAATGGAATTATTTAATTGCAGGACGTTAGTTTTGTTAAAGTTGTATTTTAATTGGAGGTGAGCATGTGGAATACCAGTGATGACTGTGAGGGCATCCGTAGAGATTGTTTTGTAACCTCTAGAAATTTGGACCTAAAACATTCTATGTGTTGAGTTAAGTTTATTCGACGTTGCTTTGGTGAGGTTGCTCCCCCAAATGTCAGCGCCGTAGGTTAGGATCTTTTCTACTACTATTTTATACCAGGTTTTTAGGACGAAGGTGGATATACCCCACCTCTTTCCTGCCATTTTTGCTGAATTGTAGAAGATTTTAGAAGTTTTTATCTTTAGGTCTTGTATATGTGCCAGCCAGTTTAGGTTTTTATCTATTGTGATTCCCAATATTTTCACTTGTGAAACATGACGTACACTGACGCCACCAATCCTCATCACTGGGTTCCGTTTAAGGAGTCTTTGGAAGGAGAAGGTTAGTGCTTGCGTTTTCGAGGGTGAGAGTGTTAGGTCTGATTCTATTAATAGGGAGCTGAAGAGGGAGAGGGCAGCCTGGGCCTGTTCCTCCAGATCTTTTCTCGTAAAACCCGAGAGAATCACAGAGAAGTCATCAGCATATGCGAAGGTTTTAAAACCCTCTGAGTTCATTTTTAGAAGAATTTTGTTGGCCACCAAGTTCCAGAGGACCGGGCCTAGGCACGATCCCTGGGAGCAGCCCTTAGATTGTGGAAATTCACTGTTGTTAGGGCCCCAGTTAATCAAGATTTTCCTGTTGGAGAGGTAGGAGCTGATGACTCCCGCAAGATTTCCCGGGCAGTTGAGTGTTTGTAGAGTGTGTAGGATGTGTGGCCATTCGATGTTGTCGAAAGCCCCTTTAATGTCAAGTGAAATAAGAGTGGTGTACTTCCCAGACTGAAAGTTAAGGGCGCAGGAGCTTAAAATTTGTTGCAAAGCGAGTTCACATGATCTGCCCTCTCTGAACCCGAATTGGTTGGGGTGGAGAAGATTATTGGATTCTAGGTAAACATTTAGTCTATTGACAATGAGCTTTTCTAGTAATTTGCCTATTGTTGAGAGCAAGCAGATCGGACGATAAGAGGAGGGTTCAGAGGGAAGCTTCCCTTGCTTCAGAAAGTACACCACTTCACCCCTTCTCCGAATTTCTGGAAAATATTGTAGTTTAAGGCATAAGTTTGTCCATGTGTGAAAAATATACGTGAGTGTATTGAAGGAGTGTCTAAGGATTCTGAAGTCTATGCTGTCAGGGCCAGGGGCCTTTATTACGTTAAAGCTGTAAAGAGCAGCCCGGATTTCTGCCTGCATGAAGGCTTCGTCCAGGGGACCTGAAAAATTTGGAATATGAGGGCTGGTGAATTTACTCGGAGGGAAGAGAACTGCGGTGAGGTATTCTAGGTTGTTGTGTTTAGAGGAAGGAACTGGAGGACGTTCAAGTTTCAGATCTGTTGGTGTGAAAAATTTATTGCTATAGAATTTCTGCGCAGTGCCATGGATGTTTGTTTGTGTTGTGCAAAAATGTTTCCATGCGTTATGTTTTGCGGTGTTCATTTGTTTCTTGAATGTTGCCGAGAGTTGGCGGATTTAAGTTTGTGTTGCATTAGATCTGAGGGCTTGATATATTTTTGTTGTCTCCGGAGTGCTGTCAGGCGGTTACGCATGGATCTGAGTTGGAGGGACCAGAAATTGTAGGTGAATTTCCGTCCCGATTTTTTGAGCCTGAAGGCTGAAGAGGCAGCAGCGTGTATTGTGGAGATAATAGAAGAGGTTGCATTTTCTAAGTCCTGGGTGTTCCTTACTGTATTAATGGTGCCAGTTAGTTTATTGGTGGATAGTTTAAGTATTTTATTAAATTTTGAGAAGTTGCCACTCTTTGTAGCAAACCTTTGAAGGGTTGATTTAGTTGGTGAGGATCTTAGGGTATATGTTATGTAGTTGTGATCTGAGCAGTTGTCTATATCCAGGACCGACCAGTCGTTCATTTTGGCGTATGTTTTCGGGTTTACTAATGTGAAATCAGGCCAGCCTTTGGCATCGCGTTTTTGGAAGGTCGGTTGTGAATTTTCAATGTTCGTGAGACAGAGATTATTTATTGTGATGTATTCTATGAGGCTGCTTCCTCTTGCATCCTCACGGGGAGAACACCATAGAGGTGAATTTGCCACAGATCGTAGCCACATAGAAAGAGTGTTTTGTGATTGATTAAGTGCTGCCACTCCTGCATACAGTCCTCGAAATCTGCAGACGGGGCTGCGTATGCGCTGCCAAGGTACAGTTCACCTTCATTGGTGGTCATAGTTATAAAACCACAATGCTCCCCAGTGAAGAGGTGAGTGTATGTGAGGTCTTGTGCTGCAATGACAACGTGTGCTGAGTGTTGGACGGACTCAAACCTGCTAGAGTAGTCTTTAAATAAAAAAAAAGAAAGTTGTAGTGCGATATTTCAGCAATTTTCTCATTCTAATATGTTGTTTAATTTTAACGCTATTGCACTTCAAATAATTTAATCCCATAGGTCAGAATAATAAAGAATTTGTTGTTGTGTCCCTAAAAATCTATATGTGCTAGATTCACCAAAATCTATACAGTTCGTGCAACGATGACTTGTAACACGTATATAAATTTTGAAATCAGTCGAATAAGGTGTTTAGACGCTATCGCACTTTAAATAATTTGAGCTTAAACGATAAAGAATTTCTCACCACTGTGTCCCTGTAAAAAAAAAAAAAAAACACTAAGTGCTAGATTTTCCAAAATTCCTACAGTTCGTATGACGGGGATCTATAATATGTATATAAACTTTCAGTTCATTCGAATAAGGTGTTTAGACGCTATCGCCTTTTAAATAATTTAAACCCATAGGAAATAATGATGAAGAATTTTTCTTTGAGTCGCTGTAAAAAACTATAAGTGCTAGATTCGCCAAAATCTATAAAGTTCGTGTGACGGGGATCCTAAATATGTAGGTTAGGGATGGGACATAGGGAGGGATAGGACACCTAAAATTATTCTTAAAATAACCTTGTTTTTAATTTCTGACACTTCCACCAGGTAAAGTAACTACAGCCCCATATTTGTTGCTATGTATCATTTTAGTTGGAGAATTCTGTAAGTTTATGGGGGGGGGAAACTATTTTGTAACACCAAAAGTAAACAACTGCTTAATTTTCAAGGCAAGTTTTCAACGTCACTCATTGATGTTATAATTATTTTTCATATTTTATATACCTAATAATACAACTTTTATGAATTAGTCGCTAAATTAAGCCTAAAAGTAGCATGTGTCTAATAATAAGTTATTTTTTTGAAAAAATAATGAAAATGGAGGGATGGGACATGTAAGAAAAGGAAGAAGAATGAAGATTTTAAACAGAGAATATCAAGAGGCAAATGAATGAATAGATGGAAGAGAAAATGCACGAAACAGATTCAAAATCATGGAAAATAACTGTGTGGCACTCACACCAGTTTTATTTACCCTTTTAGTTTTCAAAAATACTTTATTTACCAACTATGTAAGACGAATTAATTTTCATTCTTGAGAAGTTTTCCTGGACATGGTAAGATATACAAAAGAAATTACATTCACCAATTACAGTTGTGATTTCTTGGTAATATTTGTTCTTGAGATATGCTGATAACACACACAGACTAGCTTATTAAAAACCTTATTAATATTCAGGGAACCACAAAACATGTAAATATAACAAAAACTTAATTTTGAATATTTGAACTAAAAAACAATACTTTCTCTGCTGGAAGTAAAAAAAAAAAAAAAAGATGAACTGATCGAGCATTTGAAAATTTTTATTTAAGTGGTACATTACATTCTAATGTTGGATAAAATAGATGTTATCAGTAATTAATTAACCTTACATAATAGTGACCCAGTGCTTTTGTCATTTTTCATAGTATGCGTGTATATTATGTACTTACTTTAACTTTATAAACATGTCCCATCTCTCCCTCATATAAGCGAGGAATGAAACATTTTTATGACTATGTTAATTGGCTTATAAAATCTCCTTATATTATTAAAATCTGTACGCGTGTGTCTGTGTGTCTGTGAGAAACGGCTTAACGCAGCGCTGCGCTGCCGGAGGCAGTGGGAACCCGGTGGGAATTTTTTACCCGATCAGATTTTTTTTTTTTTTTTGGAGGCACGAAGGTTCAGGGAAGGAATACGCGCGCGCAGTGTGTGTATCCCTTAAGTTGTGAGCGCGTAGCGCGCACGTTACTGCGCTGCCGAAGGCAGTGGGGACACGGGCCGACTTTTTACCCATTCATAAATGATTTTTTTTTCAATTTCTTTTCTTAAGACTAAAAGTTACTGTAAGTGATTCTTTTGAAAATACTGACCCGCTAGCGGGCGTAGCTCGCCAGTTAATATAATAATTACCATCAAATTTGTATTTTTAAAAGATGTTAAAATGGTTCAATTTGTTTCTCTGAAACTTACAGTGTTTTACCATTAAAAGTAAATTTGTAAAAAATATTTTTGTCAAAACTGTCCCATCCCTCCCTACATACATTTTTAGCTCAATCAAATATGGCATTTACACGGTATTGCACTTTAAATAATTTAATCCCATCGGCTATAATGTTAAAGAATTTTTCTTTGTGTCTCTGTAAAAAAAAAAAAAAAAAAACTATAAGTGCCAAGATCACCAAAATCAATAGAGTTCATGGTTAAAATGGTTCATTTTGTTTCTCTGAAACTTACAGTGTTTTACCATTAAAAGTAAATTTGTAAAAATTATTTTTGTCAAAACTGTCCCATCCCTCCCTACTGTCCCCTACATATATTTTTAGCTCAATCAAATATGGCATTTACACGGTATTGCACTTTAAATAATTTAATCCCATCGGCTATAATGATAAAGAATTTTTCTCTGTGTCCCTGTAAAAGACAAAAAAAAAAAAAAAAAAAAAAACTATAAGTGCCAAGATCACCAAAATCAATAGAGTTCATGGTTAAAATGGTTCAATTTGTTTCTCTGAAACTTACAGTGTTTTACCATTAAAAGTAAATTTTTAAAAAATGTTTTTGTCAAAACTGTCCCATCCCTCCGTACTCTCCCCTACATATATTTTTAGCTCAATCAAATATGGCATTTACACGGTATTGCACTTTAAATAATTTAATCCCATCGGCTATAATGATAAAGTATTTTTCTTTGTGTCCCTGTAAAAGACAAAAAAAAAAAAAAAAAAAACTATAAATACCAAGATCACCAAAATCAATAGAGTTCATGGTTAAAATGGTTCAATTTGTTTCTCTGAAACTTACAGTGTTTTACCATTAAAAGTAAATTTAAAAAAAATATTTTTTGTCAAAACTGTCCCATCCCTCCGTACTCTCCCCTACATATATTTTTAGCTCAATCAAATATGGCATTTACACGGTATTGCACTTTAAATAATTTAATCCCATCGGCTATCATGATATAATTTTTTTTTTTTTTGGTCCCTGTAAAAAAAAAAAAAAAAACTATAAGTGCTAGATTCACCAAAATCAATTGAGTTCATGGTACGGTGTCCTATAATATACGTACCAACTTTCAGCTTATTCGAACAAAGCTTATAGACGCTATCGTGCTGACTCTTACACATACACATGCACATACCAACGTAAAGGTATAAAAAATGAACTCAGGGTACCTCAAATATATAGATATACCAAAATCTCAAAGACGAATTTATTCAGATAAGGACTTATTTGGCTTATCTTCCAATGGCTTATTTGCATCACTCATTATTCAGCAGATCATTTTTATTTATTCCGTATTGTTTAAAATAATTATTAATATATATATGTAGAATCTTGGCTGGGCGTCTAGAGGTGGGGCAATGATGAGATGCAACTTAGAGAACTACACGTTTATTGAAGACACACAAAAACACAAAATATACAGAGATAATATTATAAAAGTAGAATTTCCATCAATAACCATTTGCTGGTTTCGAGGCCTAATACACATAACAAGCTCTCTTCATCATTAGAACTAACACAAAGTAACATATGGGCACTTAATCGCTCTTATAATTCACATTAGTACCTACGCGTACTATTTCAAATATGTGAGATTGTGGTATAGAGCTCTCCATGGCTCTACCCAACTATTAAGAGCACTACAAGCTCTAATTAGAAGAAAATGACCACATCAGCCTTCGCGCTGACGGTCTCAACAGCTCTTCATGGCAGGCAGATCCCAACTAACTTCTGTTCGTCATGTCGTTGAAAGATGAGCATCAGAGGCAGCGCCATCTGTTGACTGTACAAGGAATGCGTCCCTCAAAGCTTTCCACATAACTTTCTACATATATATATGCACGCACATAAACACTTACATATATATATATGATTAACTCGCTACTTAACCAGATACATTTATGAGAGGGGCTGCTACCCCCTTCCCGCTGTATCTAACTGTCTATATGCATATATATATATATATTTCTTTGTAACTCATAGCTTCGAGTTAATTCCTTGTAACTCCTAAATACTTGTATTAAATTTGATGCCAAATGATTGCATTACATGTCAGAGCTATTTCGTATAGCCCTATAAACTAATTAATAATTTTATGACTACCGTTTTCTACCAAATACAGGCTTTTAAACATTCTAATAGCATTTAGTTACTTCACTATTTTTAATGCAATGGAGCCATGTTAAAAAATACTTATAAGAAATATTGTCTATAGACCGTAAGAGAACGAAATTCCTTTGTGTGTCCTGGTAGATGATCTACAAACATTATGTACACAAATAATAACTTGTACATTTCTTGTAACAAAACCCAGGAAAAATCTTCATCGTCTTGAACGCCAAACAGAAAAATTTAAAAATATATTTTAGTATGCAGATTTATTTCCAGTATTTGTCTTTCTTAAAAAATATCTTACATGAGTTCGTTGGCCAACTCGATTCGCCATCTTGTTTTAAAATAGAGATCATTTGAAAAACTCGAAGAACATATAAAATGTATTTATGAACAGATTTTTTTGAATCTCGATTAGACATAGCCCTTATCATTGTCTCAACCAAATTTATTTATCAAATCGATTCGTCATCTTTTCTAAAAATGGCTTTCACTAAAAAAATTCTAATTCAGATAGAGATAACTTATTTATGAACACATTTGTTTAAAACTCGGAATATGCATTGTCGTATTAAAGTCTCAAGCAAGTTTATTAATAAATTAATCTGTCGTCGTGTTTCAAAATGGGGGCTACTGATGGTGTTGGAAATAACAAAGAAAACAGATTTTTTTTTTTTTCTTACTGAGTGAAAGGAATTGCTTATACTTGTACATTTTTAACAGAATTTCTTTTGCAATTGAGCGACTACTACTGTTATCAACCACTTCAAACTGCGTGTAATTTCATTTTCTTTCTATCTTTTTTTTTCTTTTCATATTGTTTTTTTACACCTTTGAAAAATTTTTTCCTTCTTAATATCTTCTTTTCATTTTACAGGCTACTCATTGATACTTGTTTATCAATAAAAAACTATTTTTCTTGAAATAATAATTCAAATTAGAGACACAATTTTTTAACTCTTGTAACAATAATACCATGAAATCAACTTGTATTTGACAAGAAACCAAAGTGTTGTATTTAAAAGCAGCCCATTTCCAACGAAAATCTTAAGTGTTCAAAACTTTTCAAATAGGAGAAATCTGGGAAAAACCATCAATTTTCTTTCTGTGAAGAATAAACAAAATTAAATAGTGGGAAATCAGTAATTGCTTTAATTTCATTTGCACATCAACTAATATAATTTGATATTTAGAAATTTTGAAATGTAAAGTATTTATTATTTATTATTATCATTATGAAGTAGGAATTTTCAAAAATGTCCATAATTTTTTCTTTCCACTGAATGATGTTTCCAGTGATTACATATTTGCGATGAATTATTATTTTTTTCGTAAAAGAATATTTCTTTTATCTTGATTACTCATGAAAAACATCCTTTAAACATTTTAAGATTGAATACTACAATCTGAGATACGATATTCCAACGTTTGTTCTACCTAAACATCTACATAAGTACTACTGTTGTTTCTTTTCTCTCGAAGCAGCATCGTATTTCCTTTCAATTTACATCCTTTCTCATCTAGGAGTTTTGTATTTTTCTGCACCATTGTGCAATTTGTTCCTCATTGTTATTAATATATAATGAAATATTATTATCATTGATAAGTTGTTATAGTCTAGTTTGCGATCCTTTTAAAAATTTAACAATCTTAATTATCAATTAGAGTTTTAGAAAAGGATTTATTAATCATATATAAATCATCAATATATGTATATATATGTATGTACAACTTTAAAGTACAGTCGACAGCAAAATTATTGAAGCACAAATCCACACTTATTTTTTTATAATTTGATCGCTAATTTTTATCATTAACTTAATTTTTATAACCAGCATAAGACTAAGATAATGACTCGACAAATATTTACTTAACAAAATAGTATTATGTGCTCATTTTTTAAATCGGAATTATTGCTGGGCTTCAATAATTTTTCTGCCAACTGTACATCGAAAAACGGATATTAAAAGTTTTTTTTTAATTTAAAATTTTTATCTATTTATTTATTTTTGCATTTATTTTTATTAACACTGAATAAAAAAAAAAAAAAAATGTCTGCAAACATCATAAACTAAAAATACACGCCCCAGTTGTTTTGTGTCAAGATAATTAAATACGGTTTTTCATTAGACGAAAAAATGTACACACGTTGTGTTGCTGCTTTCATGTCGCATTAATCTCCCATGCATGCCTTTTGTTTTTGTTTGATTAATGACCAATCATGCTGAATTATTTCAATCAATCAAAAAAAAAAAAAAAAAAAAAAAAAAAAGTGTATATTTTCTAATTTTTTTTTTTTTTATGTATAATTCTTATTTTATATCATCAGCATTAGTTTTTAGATGCATTTTAAAGCAAATATAATGCTTTTAGTTTGACAGAAGCACCTGCAGCAGAGTCACTGATTAACACTTTGTTTTTCCATAAAAACTTCACTCAGTTTCGGAAGTATTCATAATGTTTTCAATAATTTGAAATATTTTGTTCCACTACTAGGTATTAGTAAATGAAGGGATGCTATGTGCTAATCATGTAAAATTATTGTGAAATTGTCTGTAATAAGGTTGAAGTTGAAATTTGAGTGGGTTTAACGCAAGCAATTGGTGACAGCCTTCTCTTAAATAAGATATTTCTACTTTTATTTACTGAATACATGTGAAAAGTTTAACATTTTGTGTTGGTTCCAACAGGGTGGATTGGTCCCTTCTGCAGTGAAGCTTGTCCTCCAGGTCTCCATGGGACAAATTGTTCCAACCAGTGCCAGTGTATGAATGGAGCATCATGCGATCATAAAGATGGAAGTTGTATATGCACTTCTGGATTTAAAGGAGCATTGTGAGCATTCTTTATTATGATTAAGTCAATATATATAACATAAGGAAGAAATCTAAAAAAAAAAAAAAGTTAAACGATAACGAATATTTTGAAATAAACCTGTTATGTGATATTTGCAGAATTAAGAAAAAGCTCTAAAAAAATTGAAGCTATTTTAAACATTAAAATCCTTTATGTTAACTGTGATCGAAAAACATATCTAACATCATTTATTAGGTAATAATATTTTTATTTCTGAACATGAATTTATTTAATGTTATTTAAATATTCAATTCATAGTTTTATTTATGACATACTTGACATACTAGTATTACAACTAGAAAGAGTTAAATATTTTTCAGGAAATATACATTTCAGGAATTTTAAGGAGAAATATGATAGATTCTTATTTCTCAACTGATTAATTTTATGAGGATTTTTTTTTTTTTTTTTTTTTTTAATCACATGAAATATTATTTGATTCCACGGTATCTATATCCCTGATTTTTACATCCTACCATTAATATCATGATGCCAACACTCTCCCAAAGTCAATATTATTAATTTCTTTTATTCATTGCCGAAACGTCAGTGGAGGCCCCCCTGTTGAGACTCAAAAAGATTTTTGATTCCGTCTGTATGTCTGTCTGCCCAACAGAATTAGCTGTATAATTTTAGGTGTGTATTCCATTTGTAGTTCGTGTACAGGGACACGCCAAAGTTTTTCTTACCAATACGGCCTATGAAAAGAATTTGTATGTACCGCGATAGCGACCGCAAAAATCACGCTATTGACTTGAAATTTTAGCTGTGTATTTCATTTGTAGTTTGTGTACAGGGACACACCAAAACTTTTCTTATCACTACGGTTTATGGGCAGAATTTGTATGTACCGCAATAGCGGCCGCAAAAATCCTCCGATTGACTTGCAAATTGGCACGCACGTTCAGGCTCTGCATAGAAATAGCTGTATAATTTTTTATGTCTATATATTTTATGGATTGTGTACGTCAAAATTCTTATCATTACGGCATATGGGGTGAATTTCGTTTAAACGCATTTTAACATCATTACTTTGCAATCAACAAAATAAAATTAGCGTACTTTACCGAGATGCTTAAACTTATGTTTTCTGCAGAAAATATGTGCTCTTAGGCTCCTTAATGTACAGGACAGGACCATGGAAAAGTGTTCTAGCAATGCAATGTAATCAGCCAAATTATGTCAAATTTTGAACAGTTATTAATGAAAAACGTAGAATAAACTGAATATTTTTTACTGGTGTATACAATGTTCATTGTTCGTTCACGGAGACACACAAAAGAACTTCGTGACATTAGAGCCTAGTAATAAATTTTTATTTAAGCTCACTTTAATGCGTTTATGCCTCATTCAACATAATGGAATTAACATACATTATAAAGATGCTTAAAAGCATGTTTACTCTAGGAAAAGGTTATGTATAAACTAAATAATTTATTTACGGGACCCCACAAAAGAATTCCGATGACGTACTTTAATCCTCCAAATGATGCCAAATTAGGTTGAAATATTAATGAGTTATAATTAATTAAATAGGTGAATTTTTTCTGTGTATATAATTACTGTGGCTCCTTTTCTGGAATATATAAAAGAATTTCGTACTTTTTCGGTCTATTGTCGGTATTTCTTAAAAGTATATTTTAACATGGTTACACCTCGTTAAATATAATGAAATTTTCTTAGAATTTTAAAAGAATGTTTTTCAGTGGAGAAGTGTGGGCATAGAATTGGTAATTCATTTACAGGGTTACACAAAATAATTCCGATACGTTATGTAATCATTTTGCATGAAACAACATGCAAATCAGATATGTTATGTAATTATTTTGACAAGTATTTATGAATTATAGGGAATTAATGCAAGACAATCAATTATTAGGAATACACATATATACATATACATATAGAGATAGTTATAGAAAGAGAGATACAGAGGGGGGTTGAGGGGGCAGCAACCCCCATCAGAAACGTTTCTGTTTATGTAGAAAATCAATCGAATCAATATATATGTATTACATAATAAGGAATAAATAAAAATTATCAGTTGAATAATGCGTCATGCAAATAGGACGTTGAGGCTCCTGATCTGCAGATCCACTAGTATAGAAGAAAGTATTGGATTCGCAAACAATTATGACTTTCGTTTACAATGGATTTACACGCTTCGAAAAATCCTGAACAGGATTTGAGCACTTTTAAGAAAATGTCCGTCTGTGTCAGCAAATTTTCGTGTCAGTTTTAGCTGAAGAACAACTGCATATAATTTCTTAAAAATTTGTATTTAATTGCACCTTCGAATAAATTGGTGCATATCAGCTTTATACGCTGATCTCTCGACAGGTGACACTGCTATGCATAGGTCTCACCCGTTAATGAAGACTATATCTCACCTTCTATATGTGTTATTGCACAAAACTTGATGTGTGAGATGGCCATTGTAAAAAAAATAAGCTACTTCAATTCGTATGCATACCAGTGGACATCTGGTGCTCCTGTACTGCAATAATTCCCGTGTGCAGACAGGCTATATCTCAGCATCTATAGCGTATAAATGCATCAAACTTGATTTGTGAAGTGGGCATTATGGAAAAGAGTGCTAAATTAATTTGGATGTATATGGATGGGTGGGTAGCGCTGCTACGATTCACCTTCTGCTATTTTGTATATAGTAGCATTCCAGCATTTGAAAGTTATGTCAGCAAACTACATATGCAAAAATTTTATTGTGAAAAACTAATTAAAGATTATTAAATATTAAATAAAATTAAATATTTGTTTATATTAGCGGATAAATGGCGCTATTCTTTAGAATGGTCTAAAAGAAAGTTTTGCGGTAGCTACAGTATAGAGGAACGATGGGCTATATGGAATATATATATATATATATATAGTCGGGTAAAATGGAATTCCATTATATCTCACCTGTACGGTGCTGCAATCCATCAGAAGCACATCAGCCGTCTTCACTTTTAACAATAACAACAAACGTCTTTCTTTTAAAGATTCCTTTTACACTAGATATGGTACGAAAATTTTTATCACTGTCGCAGCCTAAGTGTAAGAAAGTCTACAAATAAAATGTGGATTCCGAATTTAGGAAAGGGATGAAGAAGTTGGAATTCGAATGTTCATGAAGTATTCAAGGTTACTTGACACTTTTCATTTTTCTTTTCTTAAAATTTGGTCTGAATTGGTAATTTCTTCGGAAATTTGAAGGCTGATAAAAATAAGATTAAAAATAAATAAATAATAAAAAATTTTGCCAAATACAGAATTTAGTTTAGTACGGAGGGCTATTAATTTTAATCTGTAAAATTTTAATTTAATTTAATTTTTTAATTTTAATTTTAATTTTTTTTTTTGTATCTCACTTTTTGACCGTAAAACTGGGCCACGTATTTTTAAAAATGACTGAAATGAATTAAAATGAAGTGTTTCCACCTAAATTTCATACTTTAGTTAATTTTAAGAAATCTAATTGCCGTGTCGAACAAATTTTTGCACCCCTGGATTCAGAAAAATCGGCCCTTGTATTTGGTACCGAATTTGTAACGATGGGACTGATATATCTGATTTATTTTGGTGTTACACAAAACTGGTCTACAAAAACTCCAGATTGAGACTAATAGTCCTCCGTCCTAAAAAAAAAAAAAAAAGAAAAAAAACTTTTTGACCAGTTTAATTGATCAAGTCATTTCAGAGGATTCAAACATTTCCGATTTACAAACTCATTTTATAAGTTCTAAAACATGCCTAATTTACATACCTAATTATTTTCTCGTATTTTGATGAATGTCTTTTGATAAGGAGTTAGTTTCGTTCTTTACTTGGTTTTCCTTCCCCTCCCACCCCCCCACCCCTTTTTTTCTCGTTTTTTTTTTTTTTTTTTTTTTTCTCTTTCGTTTTTTTTCTTTCTTTCGTTACTTTAATATATTAATAAAAAGAAATACCATATATATTTTTATTCTATGCTAATTAAAAAAAAAATTAAATTATATTTTAAAATGAAAATTGTGAAATCAACATATAGGGATTCCCTTCACGTATAGTAAAGAAGAAGTTTTTCTATAAGACGAACTGAACTTTTTCACAGAAATCCGCATCATTTCAATAGGCTTCCATCATTGACATTTTAAATTTACCAAATTTCAAGATAATTACTGCGAAAAAGTAGACTGTCTGACAAACATACCTGGCATAAACCAAAATTTAATTGCATTTTGGGAGTTAATTATGACTGACACCTTTTAATTGATAAAATTTCAAGCTAATCGAGCAGATGGACATACATTTTTCGAAATGAGTAATTTTGTTTCAAAAATGAAAACATGCTTGTCTCAATTATGAAATATCACATTGTTTTTAAATTAATATCTGTGCACTTCATAATTTATTATTATAAATATGTTGAACTAAATGAAGTTCTTTAACGGAAATTCTACAAATTTAAACAGAAAGATTCAAACTCAAAACTTATTCCCTCAAATCTCCAGATCTATATTTCGAGGCGTTTTCCTAGTGGTTTGCGGAAGAATACACGAAAGAGAATCTATGTTTTGGATATTAGAATTCACGACGGTCGATGCCATTTTTTGAGCATGTCAATTTGAGAATATTTTTTTAATTTGAGAATATTTGTTTTGGAGCTATTTTAAGTGTTTTATACTCACATTTGACAAAATGTTACTCATATTTGAGTATTTTTGTTCTTTTAATTTTCAATGTAATGTTCGCCATGCAAACTAATTTTTATGTATTGCGATTTATTGCGAGACAGTCAGATGAACTGACTATACAGAGATCTAAAAAATAGATGGCATCTTTTCAATAGGTCTGTACTGACGTTTCATATCACCAAATTTCAAGCTAATAGATGCATTTTGAAAATTATTGCGAGACAGTTTTAGACTAATTATATAGACTAAAAATCTGATTAGAACTTTTCATCAGACTTCTACTGTCGTTTTAAGAACAAACAATCTTTCAACAATAGAGGTTGTTGTCTAAATACATTCTATACTTAGTATGCATAAAATATTAAATTTAAGCTAAACAAAACAAGAAATCATAAAAATGAACTGACACTAATCAGTAACTTATGCGTTTACACTATTCCACGACAATGCAATATTTATTCAACGAATCAGATCATTTGAACAAAATCGAACAATGTGTTGTATCGAATTTATTTTCAAGACAGAATTTTGTTATAAAAATTTTCAAAGCTACTCATTTACGAAATTCTTAAGAAATATTTACTGTCTTAAAAGCGTTTCTATAAGATTTATGTGTTAAGTTAAAAATCTGGTTTGTTTATGTATGTTTAGGCGTCTAACAGGGACAACATGCGTAAAAATTGGTGTGTAACGACCACAGGACTTTCCATAACTTACTACACATATTATATACTACTCTTTTTAGAAATAACGTGGACAGAAAATATAAAATTAATTTAACAAATTAGACACCTAACAAATTTGAAGAAAATCGTTAGAGTCATTTTTGAGATACCATTAAGTCAATTCCAGTTTCAAAGTTCCTTGGGGGCAAGCTGGGAATGATATATCTTGATAAATTAAATGATTAAATGGGTTTAAAGAATATTAGATTATAGCGACGGATTCTGGTTCGATTCGGGTTGGTAGAGCGCACATTTTATGTAATGTGAAAATTTTACAGTGACCCTAATGAAAAAAATCCGCCGAGTACGAATATTCTCTGTATTGTTCTGTTGCAGAAAATTTTTGTCAACGTATTTTTTGCACAGCATACGGATACTTCCTGGCCACGTTGCTGCCAGAAATTTTCTGTAATATAACATTTTTTTTTTTTTTTAAAAGAGCGTATGACACACGATTTCTCTCTCTTTTTTCATGACTATACATAAAGTTTATTACTATAAATTTAATTTGTGAAAGGCTGATGTTTAAAATTTGAATAAATAAATAATGTTTTAATAAAAGATTTTATAGGCTAGGAGAGGGAGTTTTCAATCAGTTTGAACTTATATAGGAAATAGTAAATGAGCTATTTTTTTATTATTTTTTTTTAATCTGCACGAGAATGCACGGGTTGGTTGGTTGATTGGGTTTAACGTTGCACTAGTACTGCGCAATGGGTTATTGGCGACGGTCTAGGATGCACGCTTGATCCGAAGACATGCCATCACATTTTTGATCCAACACGGAGGGGATGGCTCCCCCGCTTCGGTGACCCCAGCGGTATAATTTGGATGGGAACGTGGAGGATATTGTGGCCATGACAAATTTTACGTGCACCAGCCACCATTAGTGTACACGACGGTCTTTAGCCGGCTCGAGTATCTTCAAATTACGAGGTCGGCGAGAATGCATAGGGAAATGTGGTGTCTTTAAAATAAATAAATAAATAAAAAATCATTGTCAAGCTATTTTTGTGGTATTTGCTTCTGACATAATATTCTAAGGTTTCTTATGAATCATTCTTAAAGTATTGAAAACATATTAACCCCAAAAACTAAACCTGGAATAAAAAAAAAAAAAAAATGAATATGGTGTTAGTTAGATTTGGTCCTGATTAATAAGTGCACCAATTTTTGATAAAATCTTATAATCCGAACTAAAATTCTGGACAGATACAATGACAACTTTCAGATTTATATATTTCAAATAAATAAATAAAATAAAAGTAAAAATAAATGTTTGCGCTTTCATTCAAGATGATAGATAAAAGTTGGTAACGACACTGTCTGAAAAAAACAGTACGACCTGTCACACTTAAAGAAAAAAAAAAAAAAAAAACTTTTTTAATTCAACAAATTTAACGATTAGAAATTTTCTAGATGTGAAAATGAAATTTAAAACTATACATATAGATATGATAGGCAGTAAGTAATTCTGTTAACAAATTTTTCCACAGAATAACATAGGATTAGGTTGCCGCAGACGGCGAAATTTTAAGAGGTAGCAAAAAAGGAGCCTTATCTTAACTTAAGATTATTCGAATCACAGTTGTGTGGTTTGAATCACCATCCACGGGCAAAAAAAATGCGCTGCTAATGGTTATATATACATAGAAAAGAAAAAGTCGACGGATGTGACTAAGTTGTGGCAAAGCCATTTTAGCTCAAAATGAATTCCACGTGATTTAATTTATTTCCTGAAGGACTTCCTTGAACCAAAGAGGAACCATAGAAACTAGAGAAGGGAATTGGTAATTGTTATTGTTGATTTTTTTTTCTCAAATCTTCTTCTATGATTTAATTTTCCACTTAAGATAGTCATGTTAAGAATCGGTTAAGGAATATGCCTCTTCAGGGATGAGTATTATTCGAAGGCTGCTTAAAAAACGGTTCTGCGAAAGGTAAAGAATATCAGTTATTTTCTTTATTCTAAGACTGTTTTTTTTAAAAATGTAATAAGTGTTTGTAAATGCTATTATGTGAAAATTTCGGCATGTTTATGTGTCACAGAATCTAATGTATGTTGTATCGATGAAATATGTCTTATGGCGCATTAAAATTTATATCATGAATTAACGTCATATTAGTTTATATGCAACGTTTGTAAGTTTTTGAAAAAAATTGGAACATGAGAAATAATATCAATAGGCATATTTATTTATTTTGTATGATGCAATTTTACTGAAAAGCAGTTTCTGTTCTTGGTTAAATTTTATATGTTTATTATAAATTTTTATTTATTATTATTATTATTATTATTATTATCGCAGTTGGAATTTTTAAGACTTTGATTTAATATTGCCTTAAACCCATAAGCTGGTTTCTTTTAATTATTATTATTATTGTTATTTACACATGCATAATAAAGTTGAAATAAAAATTTATGAAAAATTAAACTCGAGCAATCGAAAAACTAATGAAATTGACAACATTTTTTTTTTTTTTTTTTTTTTTTTTTTTTTTTTTTTTCTTTCTTTCTTTTTTTTTTTTTTTTTTTTTTTTTTAATACAGGTATTAATATAATTAGTAATTTAATGATTTGTAGTGTAACTAACTATATAACAATATACATATAATTTTAAACTGTAAACAATATTAAAATTAAATTTATATGAAGTAAAAAAATATTATACAAAAGGATTAATTTAATTAATGATGAATTATAAAAAATGTCAATGGAATGTAATAACAAAACTCAAACATGTTAATAAACAAAATAAACACAAACATGTTAATACGCAAAATAAACTAGTATGTTGTGGCCATCACAAATTTTCTTAGTATTGTAGTATTGTATTTTTCAGCAGGTGGGATTATGCAAATTCTAAAATTTTATTCAGCTTCACTATTAGTATTATAAATAATCTTCTTTTTATTCCACAAAGATTGGTTACAAATAGCTATTACTGTATATATTTATACGAAATTTTGGCCTGTGATACCACATTAAAAATTATGTCGAAACGGGATGACAGCGCCAACTTTTGAACGATATATGCCAAAAGCTAATCAGCAAAACTAAAGTCAAGGTCTAACCAAATATGAGCCAAAGCCCAACCAAATTCCATCCCTGGTTCATGATATACAGCGTCTAAAGAATTTTGGTAACACACACACACACAAACAGAGAGACAGACACATCGACACATTTTCTAAGAATTTTCTAACCGTATTCAGATTATCTCAAAACGTATAACTCCATCGAAACCGGAGATTGCAAATTTTAATGAATCTAGTATTTTAATCTATTAAATGAAGAAGAAAATAATAAGCATCGTAAGATCAGGTTACACATTATTTCTGAATCGTTAAAGAATTGAAGTTTTATACAGATTTTGTTCGAATTTTATCGACTAAAATTATGAAATTTTGCTTTAAAAAAATAAGAATTATGATGAGAATGTCAAATTAACACTTAATTTGCATAATTTGATATGTTTAATATATATTAACTAGTAACTATAAAAATTTTGCAGATTTAAAATCGCAAAGACAAAATGTAAGTGAAATAATCTGGTGTGTCACTCACACGACTTTCTCTTACCCTGAAATTTAATACTATAAATACAGGTTGGAGATTAAAAGGTAAGATAACGATGTTATGTAAACCTATGTTAAAAAATTCAAATTAGGCTTCGGAAGAGTTTTATATGATAATTAATTCTGTGTGAGGGGGGCTACCGCCCCCCTCAACCCCCCGTTTCATTAATGCACCTAGATTTATATAAAATTTAATTCGGTTATTAAAAAATAATTCTGTTTTTAAAAAATAATTTATTAAAATTATTATTTAAAAAATTATCTTTTATGATAATGCAGACGATTTCCATATTAGAGAAGTAGTATAACACTAAATATCCAAAAAAAGTCCATTTTATTCTCAATATTAAAAAAAAAAAAAAAAAAAGATTTTTTTTTCTAAGTTTTTTTTTCGTTAAAAGTAAAAAAATCGATAACTTTGTTTTAAATTATCGCAGATCGATGGCTCAACAATTCGTTTTAAAGGTATTGGCGAGCTCTTTCGAAAGATACCCATCATGAAAATTTACTCCCCTCGAGGGGGGACTTCCCCCCAGGGGGGAAGGCGAGGCTCCTACATACACAAAAATTTTTCCCCAGTTTACTACCTCTATTGCAAAATATATATATTCGTTTCATTTGGTTTAGTGCGGTCTATAGACGTTAAACTCTACTTACCTGCAATTTCCCCCATAGACGTAATGCATTAGAATTCTCTTGATTGTCCCTGTACAGGAACCATTTGCTTGATCTTAACGAAAAGCTTACTGTAGCATCTATATATGATACACATTTAGAATACCAAGTTTGGAATGTCTGCTACTATTTGTTCTTGAGATATGCTGATAACAGACAGACACACCCACAGACACACAGACATACAGACAAACACACACAGACACACAGACATACACACAGACCATTTGCTAAAAACATGATTTTCGTATTCAGGGGACCTCAAAACGTGTAAATATAACAAAATCTCGCGTTCGAAAATTTGACCCAAAAACAATACTTTCACTACCTTATGCTAAGGGAAAGTAATAACAATGTTTTACCGAGAAAATCAGTTAAGCTTCCGTTAACAGATACAACGTCATGCTTAGCAAGAAATTTGCATTGTCATTTATAAAGCTTAAATATATTATTTTTTCGTCGCTTTGAATTGTTTTCACCAAAGTTATGTAAGGAGAAACATTTAAATATTGTGAATGTTTAAATGTATCCTTATTTTGCAACTATTTTCACCTTTTATAGTTAAAATTTCTCCTTGCAGCAGAAAAGAGTAAAAGATTTTAACTTAGGAAGGAACGGGTATTTAGCCCATTAATTCGCAAACATTTCTGATACAAATATTAATTAAATACACATAATTTATGTAAAATGCTATTAAATTAAAACATCCGGTTTCAAAGATAGTTAACTACTGTCTTTTATGCTTCAATTCAGTGATATGTCGCACGCCCCCTCCCCCCCCCCCTCACCTTGACTAGCCTACGATAAGACTAACACAACTGCCTTTCAAGTAAATAAATTGCGAGATAGAGATGTGACGCTTTTTTCCTGTACGTTGGGGGAACTTCATATGTATTTTTCAATGACAATCCCAAAACTTCCAATTTTTTACTTGAATCACTTGTTTGACGTGATATTTGAAAGTGTTAATAAAGTTTTTTTTTTTTTTGTAAAATTAATATATTTGCTAAACTTGTGCAGATATATGTATGCTGCAAAATATAGTTTAATAAAGCATTGAGAACTATCATTTTAATTTTCATGCATTCTAAAAAATGTTAAAGCAGATTTAATTATTTGAAGTACTTTTTAAATAATGCTTCTGATTTGTCTAATTTAATATTTCTAGTAATATTTTATATAATTTAATACTTCTAGTATTTCAATAGTAATAGCAATATAAGTTGTTAATAAAACTTTTTTTTTAAATTTGAAATTGTTAAATATTTTTATTTTGAAAAGAAATCGTTACTGTATTACAATTCTAACATTCATTTATAAAATAGAATTTATTGAAAGCTATTAAAGCTATTATATTTCATATTAAAAATGCATAACATCTTCAAACTTATATTGACAGAATAAAAAAGATGAAATAAATAAAAAATAAAACAATAACTTTAAAAGATATAAAAATTAAAGCACATATAGATTAAAATAAGTTAAGAAAGAAATAAAAAAGAAAAGAAAACTATTTTTTTTCCGAATGAAAAAACAAATACAACACAGCGTGCTGTAAAATTACAACACCAGATCTCTTATTTTCACTTTAACTAGTGCCTAGTAAGTAATGTGCAGATTATCTAGATAATTCGCAGATTACATAGGTAATTTGAGAAATAAAACAATTTTCCTCACTTTAACGGATCACCCTAGTTAATGCGCATATTACCTAGCTAATCTGCAGATTAACTGATTTCTGCACTTTAGCGGTAACATATATATTACCATTTTTCCCGATAAATACTGTAAATAAAAAAAATTAATAAATAAAAGTGTTTTCTTTTAAAGGAATTAATTAACAAATGAAAAATAAGAAGGCGTTCTACTATAAAAAATTAAACATAACTGTTATAAATACGTTTTTAAATTTAAAACTAATTATACTTAAATTTTTCTACTGCATTACGAATTTATTTTCAATAAATATAACAAATAATAATAATAATAATAATAAAAAAATCGCCTTCAAATGAATGTATTAATTAAAAATAAGTTGCGTAATAGCCGTTGTTAAGATACGCAGACGATTGAAGTAAAAGAATAAATCTATGAAAAATGAAGCATTAAAGCCAATATTTAAAATCGAAAAAGCATGAATTAAAAAAGTTTAAATTCGAAATTCGAGGTGAACACCTGCAGGGTCCCAGGTACCTATATGCCAAATTTGGAGGCTCTGCGATTAGTAGTGTGAGCACCAGAGCGCAAACACACACACACACACACTTCTCTTTATTTATATAGAAGATTAATAATTTACTTTCTACAACTTTTTAAAACTTAGAAAAATGTTTTAAAAATAAAGGCTGTCCCCAGAAAATGGGGACATTTGGTCAACCTAGGCTAGGATAAATTCTTTTACGCGTTTTACTTTCTTTTAGAAACGTAATGTATTATTTATTTATTTAAATAATTATTGATACTTCACGTAGGAAGTGAATCTATCATGTTACGACTCATTTCGGCTTTTGAGCTTTGCAAGAAAGATTTAAATAATTTTTAATAATTTCATAGAATATAAAAATTTTAATCAAAATAAAACACTTTTAAAAATATTTTTAGAAAATATTTTAAATTTAAACATATTGTATAAGTCTACATGTATTAAAGTAAAAACATTCCTAAAATATTAGTATAATATACATTTTCTAATATCGATGTGTCTTTAAATCCTGATATAAAGCATAAAGATTCTTATATATCCCGATGTAAGATTTTCAACATCGCCCAGTTCTATCGTCTAATAGGCAGTACTGATATTCTGAAAATTTTATTATATATGGGAAGGCTATATCTCAGTTTCTATAGCCTTTTAAATTATTCAAACGTGATATGTAAGACAGTTATTATGTAAAGCTATACTCCTACTCAAAAGTTTAGCAAGATTTGCAAACGATCAGATTTTTTTTTTTTTTTTTTTTTTTTTTTTCAATTAAAAAACGTATTTCTCGATGAAATGTTTTCAAACATTGGGTATTGCAATAACTGGGTCTTTGCCATGTTTTTCAATGAGGATTGGTTTAACACAACATTTAGGGGGCCGGTAACAAATTGAGCAAAAACCAATAATGTTTGTGATCACCCTGTATCATTAAATGAACGAAATGATCTATAACTTTAGGCTTTGATAATATAGATACAGTACAATTTGTAGATGAATTTGTGTGATGCTAGCGTGTTAAATAACAGAAATATAAGCATTTATTTTAAAACTCAAGAAAAAAAAAAAGAGCATGTTTTTTAATTATAATTTATAGAGTTTTTAACAATAATTAATCCAACTTTCGGATAAATTGAAAAAAAAAAACACTTTTCAAACAATATACTGCAGTTAAATACAAATATCTTAAATATCTCATGAAATATGAGCATTTTTATGAAAAACGTTTTCACTGCGCATTCGCGAAAAACAAAATTTTTCATTACATATTTTGAAAGCTAGATGTATTGGACAACTTTTCCCAAAAGTTCATTTGAATGGAGTAAAAATTAAGCAAATTGTCGGCAAAAGAACGAGCTAGATTTTAGATATTTTCCAAGAGTTGGAATTTTATAAGGGGTTTATCATATGCCGCGTAATTAATTTGAAGATTCAATTATTTCAACCACTTTGCAAAAGTTCTTTTTTTTTGGAAAAACCCCTTATGATCTCACAAATCTTAGTAAATAAGCAAAAATATGTTAGAGTTATAAGCTTATAAGGAGATTTTTCACAAAAAAGTACTTTTGGAGTATGGTTGAAATAATTGGATCTTCAAATTAATTACGCGGCATGTGAAAAACTCCTTATGAAATTTCAACACTGGAAAATAACCGAAAATCTAGCTCATTCTTTCGCTGACAATTTGCTTAATTTTTACTCTATTCAATGAACTTTTGAAAAAATGTTGCCCAATACATCTAGCTTTCAACCTATGTAATAAAAATGTCTGGCGTATGCGCAGTGAAAACGTTTCTCATAAAAATACTCATATTTCATGAGATATTTAGGATATTTATATTCCGATTGAAGTATATTGTTTCAAAAGTATTTTTTCAATTTATCTGAAAATGGGAATAATTTTTGTTTAATATTTTGTATATTATAAAAAAAAAAAAAAAAAAAAAAAAAAAAAAAAAACATTCTTTTTTTTTTTTTAGTTTCAAAATAAGTGCTTACTAGCTGGAACCCGTCGAATTCGACGATCACTTTATTGACCGTAATGTTTTAAAAATCGTCGCATCATTATTTAAATGCATTTCACGTTATAACATCTAATATAATTTACGACATTTCAATTAAAAAAAGAAAGTCGGAAAATGCTTATAAATCGAAATACTATGTATGACATCACTTTCTACAAAGTACTCTCAATGCGACGTCAAACTGACTTCAAATAAACAGATGCTATCTTTTATTTTCTATTTCGTTTAATACTAAGACTATATGTTAGCTGACCCGTCCGGCGTTGCCCGGGCCCATGATACCTTAAATGAACCTTAAATTTGTATTATTTTATACCTTTAACTCGATTTTGTTTGAATTTCTGTTTTTAAATAAAAGCATCACGAAAAAAATAATCATCTGTAACAAAACAATTACCTCGATCCGAACGAAACTCTGCTTTGTGACCTCGGTGCTTGCAGCAGCGCATACAGGGCGCTAACAACATAAAAAAATTCCCCAAAATTAACCTGGAACCGAACGAACCCGCCCGGCAATGCCCGGGCCCTTGATAATAACCTTAAATGAACCTTAAATTTGTATGGTTTTATATTTTTAACTCGATTTTCTTTGAATTTCTATTTTTAAATGAAAACATCACAAAATAAATAATCAACTGTAACAAAAAGAAAAAAAAAAAAAAATTACCTCAAACAGAACGGAACTCGGGTTCGTGACCCAGTGCCTGCGGCACGTATATGCAGGTCGCTAATAACATGGAAAAATTCTCAAAAATTAACCTTGAACCGAACAAACCTCTGACTCGTGTTACCGCTGCCTGTGGCAGCGGCACCGTATAGCAGGCATGCTACGCACGCGCTGCAAAATCCACTTTCCTCCACCAGGGAGCGCAGTATGTTGTACACGAACATCACTATCGCCTTGAATTTCCAAGACCTTTCAAATAAGGTGTCACATGGTGGTGTCAACTGCAAAATCCTTTAGTTATACTTTCCACCGCCAGGGGGCGCAGCGTATTCTATACATAAACACCGACGGTCAGGAAATATCAAGACCTTTAAAATAAGTTGTAACATGATAGGGTCTACTGCAAAATCACCTAGTTCCATTTTTAACCACCAGGGGGCGCACTATATTGTATACAAACATCCCCAATCAGCATGAAATTTCAAGACCTCTATCAACAATCGCCTTGAATTTCCAAGACCTTTCAAATAAAGTGTCACATGGTGGTGTCAACTGCAAAATCCTTTAGTTGCACTTTCCACCACCAGGGGCACAGTGTGTTCTGTACGAAGATCACCAACCGTCAGGAAATACCAAGACCTTTAATATAAGGTGCAACATGATATGGTCTACAACAAAATCACTTAGCTCCATTTTTCACCACCAGGGGTCGCACTGTGCTGTATACAAACATCCCCAATCGACATGAAATTTCAAGACCTTTAAAATGAGGCGCTACATGTGTGGGTCTAGAACGGATTTCCCTCTCAAACTAATTCCCCCCCTTTCCCCTCCCCTCCAAATCTACTTTGACCCCTTTAAAATCGAAAATTCCAAATTCGCAGATATTGATTTTTTAGTATTTGACTCTAGTCCCCATATGTACAATTTTTTCACCGTGAAGTAATTTGAAGCTTAGTTAAGCTCGTAAACGTGTTTTTAACCCAAACGTGTGGGAAACGGTTTCCCACCCGTTTCCCCCGGGGGAGAAACGGTCCGTTCGACTTTTTTTTATTTTTCTCTTCTCATAGCACATCTACAGACCAAGACCTTTTTTTAGACACCTCAACCAAATTTTTACACCAAGTAGTTCTCTCAATATAGTGGAGACAGACAAAAACATGTTTCAAATTAATATATAGATATTACCGTTATTTAACATGCTTTCATCACACAAATTCATCCACAAATTGTATTGGGTCTATATTAACATATCCTAAAGTTATAGATCATTTCTTTCATTTAATGATACAGGGTGATCACAAACATCATTGATTTTGATCAATTTGTTACCTGCCCCTTAAATGTTGTCTTAAACCAATCTTCACTGAGAAACACGAGGGAGACCCAGTTCTTAATATACTCAATGTTTGAAAACATTTAATCGAAATATAAGTTTTTAAATTGGGAAAAACTGGTCGTTTGCAAATCTTGCTAAACTTTTGAGTAGGATTGTTCATTGACTCAATTTTGTTGCTGATAAACGGCGGTGTTAAAATTAAGAGGTAACATAACGAGTACTGTTACGTAAACCTACGTTAAAATAATTCAAATTAGGCTTCGGAAGAGATTTTTATATGATAATTAGTTCTGTGTGAGGGGGGCTACCGTTGAGGGGGGGCTACCACCCCCCTCAACTCCCCATATCATTTCTGCACCTACATTCATATAGAATTTAAATCTGTTATTAAAATTAAAAGTTCACTTAAAATTATTCAGACAAATTTCACATGCAACATTCCATGAAACTTATCAGTCTTCATCAAACTTTTCCATCAACAAATTTATATTAACTTAAAAATATGACTTTTGGATCTCCTGAAATTATTCGTTTTTAAGTTACTCTAAGAGACACAGGCAATAACCGAACTTTAAAAAACTTGGCTTTGGTAATCAGGAAACCTCAAAACTTGTAAATACACAAAAAAACAAACGATGGATATTTATCTTAAAAACATACATTATTTATGATATGTCTATGAAGAATTATTTTGCATTCCTGAGCAACTTTCCTGGACATGGTGAAATATTTTCGTAAAGCATTTCCACTTATAATAAAAGAGAATGTTATCGCTTAAATATTTGCAACCCTGTATATCTTTTGAAGAATATTTACAAACCACATAGTGCACCTAAATAAAATCCTATAGTAATAATATACGGCACAACCTGAAATGCACTTCCATCATATTTTAGCTATTGTCGCACTATAATTTAGTTTTTTGTACAGCCCTGTAAATGAACAGTGAATGATTTCCCTGGCATATTCTACATGAAACATGTTTTTACGCATATAAAAAATATATATTCGTTTCATTTATTTTAGTGCAGTCTATAGATGTTAAACTCTACTTACCTGCAATTTCCCCCATAGCCGTAATGTATTTGAATACTCTTGAGTGTCTCTGTACACGAACCATTCGCTTCATCTCAACGAAAAACTTAGTCTACCATCCCTATATAATACACATTTAGAATACCGAGTTTGGAATTTCTGCTATTATTTGTTCTTGAAGTATGCTGATAACACATACACACACAGACAGACAGACCGACCATCCGCTAAAAACATGATTTTCGGATTCAGGGAACCTCAGAACGTGTAAGAGTAACAAAAACTCACGTTTGAAAATTTGACCTTAAAACAATGCTTTCTCTACCTTATGGGTATAAGAAAGTAAAAAGACATTCCAACTTCATCTAGAAAGAACATTTGTAAAGTTGAGTTTCATATGGACAAAGCTTCTAGTCACACGCCTAACTCAGTTGCCGCTTATTTAGCGGGGAAAAAAAAAAAAAATCAGAGACAGGCATAAAGTGTATCCCTTTTAATAAAATACCAGTAAAAAATTACTTTATGCTTCTCCAGTGAAATTTTAAACTTTCGATTTATTAAAATGATAGCTTTAGAAAATCGATATCCAAGACTAGTGAATAGACTTTGGAAAACAATTCTAGAAGAGAGGGAAAAATTGACATGACAGCTCACTAAGAAAAATTTACTTTTATGGAAAATTCGAGCTAGAGCTAAGAATCCTGAATCGTATCTATCAAACAAGTGCAAAATATCGCAAAAAATTCGTCATTTATATACATAAAAAAATGTTTCAACATCGTTTCCATAAAATTCAAACGACCTTGTGTATACTATTGCTTTCGCCTTTCTGTACTAACTTCCTCCCTCTTTTTCTAGGAATTAAAATAATATCTTTCAGCAGTAAATTAGGAAATGAAAAGTGATAACATAATAAAAGGATGGCAAAGATAAACTGTACGAGGAAATGAGAAAAAACACCTTAAGCAGAGTAAAAATATTGTGAGGTGAAGGAAGTGAATTGATTTAATAGTTATTTGAATTCCAGAAAGAAAAGGCCCTTTGATAACATAGAGAAGTTCTTCTGCTAGCTTTAAAAAATAAAATAAAAAATTAATTAAAAGACTTCATTCAGTTTCCTTTTCCTAACACGGAAATTTTATTGGCGTCCCCTAGTGCATAGATGAAAGCAGAAAAAAAAAAGTTCCTTATGTATTCATAAATCATAAAAGGAAGTACTGTTTGTAAAAAAAAAAAAAAAAAAAAAAAAAAAACTTCCGTTTTTCGATACATATTCTGAAATTTCCTAAGCACCATTTCAAAATTTCTAGAAAGTGTTCGTCTATGTGTGTGACCAAAATTACGACCTAATGCGCAGAATTTCATAAAAATTTCACTGTAGTTGTACATTAACATAAATCGGTGCTAGTAAACATTTATTGCATATCGCCCAACAGATGGCGTTGTTATACTGTGATTTTCCTTATTTACGGAAGGCTAAATCTCAACTTCTATAGTGTATATTTGCACAAAATTTGATATCTAAGTGGGCCATTATGAAAAACTATGCTCATCCAATTTTAATACACATCGGCTAAAAGGGAGCGTTACTCATCTGCAATTTTCACCGTGTACGGAAAGCTTCTACAGCGTATAAATGTATCAAACTGCATATGTGAGATGATCATTATAAAAAAGAATGCTGAGTTAATTTGGTTGTAAAGAGTGTATTTAGTTACTTATATAAAAATCCCAAGCAAATATCATTAAAATCATAAAAAATATCTCGATAGAGTGAATTAAACTTAAGTTTCTCACTCTCAAAAGAAAACTAGTTGGCATAGGTGGACTCTGCTCAGTTCCCCACCATATTTATGTTCTCATAAATTTCTAGTGCGAGACATATTATAATCATGTTAAAAACAAAACGAATTTGACCAAAGCTTGATACAGTGACAAAACGAAATCCCCGCCTAATAGGCTATCCACCGTTCACTTCGATATATTTATCTTATTCTAACCTATTAATTTATTTTATCAGGGGCAATTCTGCTGTTTAGTTTTCATGCTACTATTTCCAATGCAATAATCCTCAAAATTCATATTTATATGAAAAATTTACAATTTCGCTATGTTGATAAAATCGTAAATTACGAATAATTTACGAAATTTTTCCATTAGAATATTTGTGGTCAATCATGTTCAAACAAATATCATACATGTGATTTTGAAGTTGTCTAATGTATTTACGATCCTAAAAAATGGAAGTTTATGCTCAATTTTGCCTTATTCTGACATGTTAAGTAAATCGTAAATTCCAAATAACTTACGAATTTTTTAAATTGGAAAAATCATAGTCTATGATATTCATGCCAGTATCCGAAATAATATTTCAAAAGTAGTTTGACATCTTTGCGATGAAAATATCCCTCAAGATTGACGTTTATGTGAAATTTTGCTCTATTCAGCCATGTTAAGAAATTCGTAATTTTCCAATAACTTACGAAATTTTTACATTGGAAAATTCATAGTCATTAATATTCATGCCAGTGTCCTAAATAATATTTCAAAAGTAGTCTGACATCTTTACGATGAAAATATCTCTCAAAATTGACGTTTATGTGAAAATTGGCCCTACACTGCCATGTTAAGAAATTCGTAAATTTCCAATAACTTGCGAAACTTTCAAAGTAGCATATTTATAGTTACCGGTATCATTGTTCATTCCGGTATCAAAACTGATATTTTAAAACTGGTCTGACATTTTTACAGTAAAAAGTTTCCATTCAATGCACGTTTAAGTGCATTTTTGTCCTATCCTCCCATGTTAAGAATATCGTAAATTTCTAATAACTTACGAAGTTTTTAAAATCGAATGTTGCAAATGAATAGGGTTCTTGCCAGTGTCGAAAGTAATATTTTAAAACTGATCTGACCTCTCTGCGACAATTTGTTCTTGAGATATCGTGCACACAGACTAACAGACTAGCGGACTAACACACTAACACACTAACAGACACCCTACAGACAGACACCATACAAATTTTGTCATTTTCGGATTCCTCATACCTGAAAACGTGTAAGAAAGTCAAAAAACCGAGGTCGAAAATTTTCACGGTTACCTAAGTTCCCCATACCTATAGTATGATGGGGAACTAAAAAAAAAAAAAAAAAAAAAAAAAAGGTTTTATCCAAATTTATCTTTGAATTGAATTAATGGCAATATAGGGCTCCTTGATTGTAAATATAAATTGATAAAACCATCTATTTATATTTGAATTCAATTAATGGCAATGTAGGGCTTCTTGATTGTAAATATAAATTGATAAAACCATCTATTTATATTTGAATTCAATTAATGGCAATGTAGGGCTTCTTGATTGTAAATATAAATTGATAAAAGCATCTATTTATATTTGAATTCAATTAATGGCAATGTAGGGCTTCTTGATTGTAAATATAAATTGATAAAACCATCTGTAATTTTTCTGTGTTTTCAGAGTAATTGAAATTTAGTTCTTTAAATCGGTGATAAGATTTTGAGTTTTCATAATATTTGCTTGAGGTTTTCATATATGTAGCACGATACAATTGGCTTATAAGTTATAAAAATGAAATTTTGTTAATGCTTGAGCATGCACAATTAAACACTATTATTGCAACAGATTAACTCCCCCCCCCCTGCATGAATTTTTACGTGGCAGTGAGTGTAGTTTTACAGGCAAAGTGAACATAAAGAGGCAGTTCAGTCAGTTCCAGTATGGTCAGCCTTGGCGACGAATTTGGCGACTTAATGACCAATTTTTGCGAAAAATAATAGTTAAGGGTTTCCGAAGTTTTGAAGCTCTACTATGCATGGGGGCCCAGATCTAGAAATTTTCATGAGTTTTTGGATAGTATTGTCGCCAAACCCCATCGCCAAAAGGTACAAATTGGAGTGAGTTGACTTCTGTGGGAGTATGTGTAGTCACTGCGATTCAAAGTTGTTCGCAGATTTATTCTGAACGATTGCACTTTGGAGATTGTGCTCAAAGCGACAATACTTTGTTCATGAGCTAGCGAAAATTTCTACTGTGGAGTCCTTGATGTAATTTGCTTTACTCCTGTGAAACAAGTGACTGTTTTCTGGGACTGTTTCAGAACATTCGTCGAATAGTGACTTTCGGGGGACAAGTGTCAGAGTCATAGAATGGTTCCCAGAATAATCGAAGAATGACAGTACCGTTGGACTGTTTTCGAGAATATTCGTTTTAATAACAGTTTTGTTGCACAGTATCGAGAATTTACGTATTATAAAGTGCATTCATCTTCGAGAACCTGCCTGTTTCTTTACGATCTACTTTACCACACGAGAAAGTCACAGGGCATTATTTAGTAAAAATGCTCATATTTCATTAGATATTTTATATTTTCATATTTTGCTTCCAGTATATTTTGTCTAATATTCAATGTCAAGTTTCCTAAAACTGGCTTTGCACTGAGTTTAATTATCTCCATGTTAACTAATATGTTATTTTAATAAGTTACCAACATGTTAACTACCTCCATGTTACCTAATATTAAAAGGAGGTTTTTTTTTCCAGTTTTTAAAGTAAATGTTTTGGTTGGAAATTTTAATTTTTTAATCGCTTTTTAATATGCCAGAACATTATCACAAGTTAATTATGGGTTAGTGTTAGAAACAGCTTTATTTTACTAACATGTTTATAACATGTTTACAAAAGTCTTTACAATCAAAACCTGACTCAAATAATGCTTGTGAAATCATGTTGAAGAACTAACCATCATTAATACAACAATACGAATCATTTTAAAATTCTGTTATCATACCATACTTAAGATTAAAGATATCACGTTTTGCGTATTTAAAATTACATGTGAATCAACTCTAAGTAATTCTATTCATGAATTATGACAGTGAACGAAATGAATGATAATCTAGTATACATCTGAAAACAAAAGGAAAAAAAAATATTTTTCAGTGACTAAATCTTTTGTAATTGTAATGAGAAAGGCAACTTTGTGTGATTGTACTGGAAATTATAAATACAAAGGAGAAAACAAAAATGATATTCCCGAATTTTTTTAATACAGTAGAGTTATGTCATGCTACCATCACACATCCTCGCTAAAATTTCAAATTATCGAATGTGCAAAAATGTTTTTCCCGTATTCGATACCTTGTGCTTGCTTTTAGAATAATACATAAATTAGCAAATCGTTGAATTTCTAGCCTATTTAGAAGCAGACTCGTTTTAACAACATGTCGAATCTCACATTTTTAGCTTATGATATTCTGTCAAAATATCGTTAAAATCTCGCTCTTCTAAAAAGTGATCATTTTTACATTCGATAGTTACTTTTCAAAAGAGTTTTTAATCTGTTGTAACAGGACTCCTTTTAGATTAAATGTATTCGTTTAATTTAATTGCAGATTTTCGTTAGTAAATAAAGATGAAATATTTGTATTCGAATCTGGATGTTAAAAAATTACCAGTTTTGGCAGTCTTGACCTTAATTTAAAATAATATGAAATAACTTATTACAGAATCTAAGGGTTCTTGATGGTCGCTCAAGTAGTTGAATATGATTAACGTCTAGGACTGGATTTTGTGGAACATAAATTGTGAATGGATATCCTGCTGATATATGTACTCGCCAAATATTAACAGAGGTGCTTCCTGCAATAAATTTACTGCATAGTTATCTTGATAGACTTATGAATTTGTTTCAGTTTACAGATAAGCAATTGCTGTTCTTCCTTTAGGTGCAAAACCTACCCAAAACATCACCAAACCGACACCTTGACAAACTAGTTGGCAATAGGTGGACACTGGTTAGTTCCTCATGGTAAGTATGTTCTCACAAATTTCTAGTACAAAACATATTACATTCATGTTAAGAGAAATGAATTTGACCAAACGCTTGACACAGTGACAGAACGAAATCCCTGCCTAATAGGCTACTCACCGTTCAGTTCGATATATTTAATTTACTCTAATCTATTAATTTATTTTATTGGGGTCAATTTCGTAGTTTAGTTTCATGCTACTATTTCCAATGGAACAGTCCGCAAAATGCATATTTATATGGAAAATCGCCCCATTTTGCTACGATCTTAAATTTCGAATAACTTACGAAATTTTTCTGTAAGAATATTTGCAGTCAATCATGTTCAAACAAGTATCATAAATGTTATTTTGAACTTGTCTGATGTATTTATGATCTTCATGCATGTTTATGCTCAACCTTGCCCTTTCTGCCATGTTAAGTAAATCGTAAATTCCAAATAACTTACGAAATTTTTAAATTAAAAAATTTATAGTCAGGGATGTTCTTGCCAGTATCTTAAATGATATTTTAAAAGTGTTCTAACATCTTCACGATGAAAATATCCCTCAAAGTGGATGTTTATGCGAAATTTTGACCTATTTCGCCATATTAAATAAATCGTAAATTTCCAGTGACTTACAAACTTTTTAAATTGGAAAATTCGTATTCAAGGATGTTTATACCAGCATCTTATATAGCATTTAAAAAGTAGTCTGACATTTTTACGATGAAAATATCACTTAAAAGGGAGATTTATGCGAAATTTTGCTGTATACTGCCATGTTAAGAAATTCGTAATTTTCGAATAATTCGTGAAAGTTTCAAAGTAGCATGTTTTTAGTTAATGATTTTCATCCCGACACCAAAACTGATTTTTAAAAGCTGTTCTTACATCTTTAGGATAAAAATATTTCTTTCCATGCACTTTTAAGTGAAATTTTGCCCAATTCTCCCATGTTAAGAAAATCGTAAATTTCTAATAATTTACGAAGTTTTTTAATTCGAATGTTGCAAAGGAATAGGGTTCTTACTAATGTCACAAATTATACTTTAAAACTGGTCCGACCTCTCTTCGATCATATGTTCATGAGATATCGTGTACACAGACTAACATACTAACACAATAACGGACTGACGGACTAACACACTAACGGACTAACAAACTAACAGACACCCTACAGACGGATACCATACCCATTTTGATATTTTTGGATTCCCCAAACTTGAAAACGTGTAAAAAAGTCAAAAAACCGAGTTCGAAAATTTTCATGCTCTCCTAAGTTCCCCATTCCTATAGTACGATAGGGAACTAAAAAAGGTTATTCTTTCAAAAATAATGGCAATAATATTTAAACTATATCCCTCATTGGGATTAAAATTTTTTTCGTCCGAAAAAAACACGTTTCTTTGCAAACTCTAGACGTGCCATTTCATGCGTTTTTACTTAGAGGTGGACCACATTTCATTTTACTATATTTTAGTTCCCCAACATACTATAGGTATGAAGAACTTAGGTAATCGTGGAAATTTTCGACTTCGGTTTTTGATTTTTTTACACGTTTTCAGGTGTGAGGAATCCGAAAATATCAAAATAGGTATGATGTCCGTCTGTAGGGTGTCTGTTAGTTTGTTAGTTCGTTAGTACGGTAGAGTGTTAGTATGTTAGTCTGTGTACATGATATCTCACAAACAAATGATCGCAGAGATGTCGGACCAGTTTTAAAATATTATTTATGACACTGGCAAGAACCCCATTCATTTGCAATATTCTAATTAAAAATATATACAAGTTATTCGAAATTTACGATTTTCTTAACATGGAAGAATAGGGCAAAATTTCACTTAAACGTGCATAAGAAGAAATATTTTTATCGTAAATATGTAAGAATAGCTTTTAAATATCAGTTTTGATGCCGAGAGGAACATTATTAACTAGAAACATGCTACTTTGAAAATTTCGCTAATTATTCGAAATTTACAAATTTCTTAACATGGCAGAATGCGGCAAAATTTTGCATAAACGTCAGTTTTGAGGGATATTTTCATCGTAAAGATGTAAGACTACTTTTAAAATATTTTTTAGGATACTGACATGAACATCCCAGACTATGACTTTTTTAATTTAAAAATTTCGTAAGTTATTTGGAATTTACGATTTACTTAACATGGCAGAATAGGGCTGAAATTGAGCATAAACGTCTGTTTTGAGTATCATAAATGTATCGGACAACTTGAAAATAACATTTATGACACTTGTTTGAACATAATTTTGTACAAATATTCTAAAAGGAAAATTTCGTAAGTTATTCGAAATTTAAGATTTTATCAACATAACAAAATTAGGCGATATTCCGTATAAATATTCATTTTGGGGATTGTTGCATTGGAAATAGTAGCATGAAAACTAAACTACGAAATTGACACCAATAAAATAAATTAGTAGATTAGAATAAGATCAATATATCGAACTGAATGGTGGGTAGACTATTGGGCGAGGAATTCATTCTATCACTGTGTCAAGCGTTTGATCAAATTCATTTCTCTTAACATGAATATAATATGTCCTACACTTGAAGTTTGTGAGAAGATACATATGAAGGGGAACTGAGCAGAGTCCACCTGTGCCAACTAGTTACATTTGTATTTTTACTAACACATTGCGTACATTTCGGCTGGTGCACGAAAGCTTTTAAACATTTAGTATTTGAGAAACTTTTTCGTCAGGTTGCTTGCATAACAACAGATTCCAATTGTCGAGAAGTCAATGCGAAAGGATGTCTTTGATAGTGTTAATTCTATTGAGCATAATTATCATTATTTTTAAAAAAGTTATCTATATTAATAAAATCAGAGTTTTGTCTGTAAATTTGTCGGAATCGAAAAATTTTGCGATATCTTCACGTTTTACACCCCATGAAAGCCGAAAATGACTTCAGAAAATTTTGCCTGTGTGTGTGTGTGTGTGTGTCTGTGTGTATGTCATCGTGTCCGAATGTCGCTTTTTTTGTCCGGGCATCACTTGAGAACGGCTGGACGGAATTCAACGATGCTTGGCAGGAATTTAGGTCTTCACCCAACTTGAAATTATATCTATCAACTTTTCGGAAATTCCGCCCCGTTCCCCCCCTAGGGGATAAAAGACTAAAACACGTTTGTCCGGGCATCACTCGAAAACGGCTGGACGGTATTCAACGGCGCTTGGCAGAAACTTAGGTCTTCACCCAACTTGAAATTATATCTATAGAAATTTTCAAAATTATGATTAGTGTTTAAATTGTGGGTAAAAAACGTCTGCGCATGTGCCATAAATATTTTTTCACTAAAATGCTTTGAATGGAAAAATAAAATATAAAAATAATTTTTAAGTTAAAGACTTTTGTATTCGCGTGATTCGCACTACAAATTATGAAAAGATTGAAATGAAATGTTGCCATCTAAGTTTCATACTTTAGTTAATTTTAAAAAATCTAATTGTCGTATCGAAAAACTGTTTACACCCCAGGATTCAGAAAAATCATCTCTTTCATTTGGTACTGAATTTGTAATTATAGGTCTGATATTTCTAATTTATTTTTCCCTTTATCCATTTTTCCGTTGCCACTTAAATTTCATACTTTAGTTATTTTTTAAAAATCTAATTGTCGCATCGAAAAACTGTTTAAACCCCTGGATTCCGCAAAATCGCCCCTTTCATACGGTATCAAATTTATAAATATAGGTCTGATATTTCTAATTTATTTTACCCTTTTTCCGTTTTCAACCCAGATTCGATATGGAACAGCTTTAGTATTGGATCCCTTTGGCAAAATTTGAAATTCGGCACCTTAGTAGCTCGGACGTTTCTCGCCAAGATCTTTAATTGCACAGTTGAGATAGCCAATTCAGTTCATCGCAAAAATGGCTTAAAATATTTAAAGTCACCAAAGGGTTCCGATACTTAAGCTGTGCTTTTTGTATTTATTTATTTATAATACTGTCTATTAAAGACTTCTGTGGTCACGAAATTTGGTGTGTAAATTGTTTGTATGCATCAGGCACTTATTGTAACTGCATTTCACGAAATTCGAAATCCCCCCCCCCCCTTCTCGGAGTCGGAGGGCAATAAACATGTGTAAAAACATGTTTTTCCGTTTGAATTCGCTTTGAATTATCTTAGAATGGCGAATTTTGGTGTGTGGATATTGATTAAGTGTACGCATTATGTACATCAGTGGGATTTTGCAAAACTTCGAACTCACCCGCTGAGGGGGGGGGGGGAGTAAGAAGTGGGTGTGCCGAAGACAGTGGGGACCCAGACTCCTCACATTGGGAGCGAGAAAATCTCTACCAATCACAGCGAGAACTTAGGTTATTAATAAAGATATGGCATTTTGACAACTTATTTAAGGTTAATGTCCAGCGAAGCGGGCAAAGCCTGCTAGTATGATCAATATTTTAGCTACAGATTTCATATAGTTATTTTTGTTGAAACAGCTCCTCAGACAACAATAAAATGCCATAAAAAATAAATTAGTGAATGGTTTTTAATGTCGAGCTATATATAGGCATTGGGCAATTGGCGACGGTTTCAGTCCCACTTTAGAGGCGGTGTAGATAAATAAAGTAAGAATAGCTATTAAAGTGAACTTAGCTTTATGATTTTTCCAGGATTATAGCATGTTATAAAAAGAAAAAATATTATTTTATTAAAAAGTAGTTGTATTTGTCGTAATATTTTACATACATAGTTAAAACTAGCTGGCTTTGCCGCCTCGCTGGGCACTATACTTAAATGAGTTATCAAAATCCCATATCATTATTAATAACCTAAGTTAAAGTTCCCGCTGTGTTCTTTAGAAGTTTTTCCCGCAAGCAACGTGAGGAGTCCGGGTCCACATTGCCTTCGGCAGCATTTTACCCGCTTCTTACTTTCCCTTCCCCAGTGAGTAAGTTTGATGTTTTGCAAAATCCCACGAAAGTACGTAATGCTTACACTTAATCAAATCCAGATACTAAAATTCACCCTTCTAAGGTAATTTAAAGCGAATTAAAACAGGAAAACGTGATTTTACAAGTGTTTATTGCCCCCCGACCCTGGAGTAAGGGTGGAATTTCGTAAAATCCCGTTACAATAAGTGTGGGATACATATAAACAATTTACGGACCAAATTTCGTTACCTCTAATACCATACATTTCCCAAGACAAATTTAGCGCTAAAAGTGGGGTCTCGAATTTGCTTCTTCGTAACGCCCCCCCCCTCTCCCTTCCCTCCCGCAAAAGGAAAAAAAAAATGTGCTTTTGTAAATATTCTAAAGAAGACAAATGGTTGTTTTCAATACCTTTGTACCATTTTTAGTAGAGCTCTACTAAAAAATCGACAATTTCTGAAATTTACCCCCAAAAAACGATTTTCCCCCTCCTTCCTGTAAAAATCAAGAATTCCAAAATCGTACAGAATGTTTTATTTATACTCAAGTCTAGTCCCCTCATGTGCAATTTCTTCACCGTGAAGTAATTTGGGGCCGAGTTATGCTTACAAACTTTTTTTTTTTTTTAGTGCTAGAGGCCCATTTCAGTCGGTACAGTTGTCGAATTTTTATAATACACTCTTAATTTAGTGCTAGAGGCCTATTTCAGTCGGTTTATTGAATGGGGATTTATTGAATGAAGTCCCCCCAAGGCACAACTTTGACATGAGTCCCCCCCAAGGCCCAACTTTGACATGAGTCCCCCCAGGCCCAACTTTGACATGAGTCCCCCCCAAGGTACCCCTATTTCAATCGGTACAGCGTTGTCGAATTTTTATAATACACCTCTTAATAGTGCTAAGGGCGTATTTCAGTCGGTTTATTGAATGGGGATTTATTGAATGAAGTCCCCCCAAGGCACAACTTTGACATGAGTCCTCCCCCAGGCCCAACTTTGACATGAGTCCCCCCCAAGGTACCCCTATTTCAGTCGGTACAGCGTTGTCGAATTTTTATAATACACACTTAATAGTGCTAAGGGCCTATTTCAGTCAGCTTATTGAATGGGGATTTATTGAATTAGGTCCCCCCAAGGCACAACTTTGACATGAGTCCCCCCCAGGCCCAACTTTGACATGAGTCCCCCCCAAGGTACAACTTTGACATGAGTCCCCCCAAGGCCCAACTTTGACATGAGTCCCCCCCCAGGCCCAACTTTGACATGAGTCCCCCCCAAGGTACAACTTTGACATGAGTCCCCCCCCCCAAGGTACAACTTTGACATGAGTCCTCCCCCCAAGGCACACCTTTGACATGAGTCCCCCCCAAGGCACACCTCCCCCTCATTGGGAAAAAGAGAAAAAAACGTTGTTTTGCGGCTATAAGACAGTTTGGACTTCCAACGTTATTTGTTACAGTATCTGCAGCTGAAACACATTGGTTTGATTTAATGAAAACTTTATCATGGAATTTAGATCTTCACGAATTAACTAAAGAAGAATTTATCGATATTAACAAGTTTAGCAGTAGGCCTCTGGCACTAAATTAAAATCTGTCAATGTCAGATTTTCATGTTTTAAATAATGAAATAATGTCGTGTCTGTATATATATATATATATATTTACTTTTTGCCCCCCAGGGGGAAAATGGGGAAGTTTCGATTAATCCCGTAGCTTTTTGGGTCCGATATATATAAACAATCCAAGCACCAAACTTAATGGACGCAGCTCTCATAGAGTTCTCAGGACAAATTTAGCGCTAAAAGGGGTGTCTCGAATTTTCCGTTTGTAACACAACCCCCCCCCCTCCCTCCCCCCCCCCCCAAAAAAAAAAATATATATATATATGCAGTCGGTAACAAAAGTGTCCGAACACTAGCAAAAATTCCTATGTAGAAAATGTACACTTCATACGGTTTTGTTAAATAAATCCTTATCGAATCATGTTCTTACACTGACTAAGAACAGGATTCGATAAGGATTTATTTAACAAAACCGTATGCAGTGTACTTTTTTTACATAGGAATTTTTGCTAGTGTTCGGACACTTTTGTTACCGACTGTAGCAGAACTCAAAAAATTAAAAGCGTGTTTTGAAAATATCCTAAAGAAGACGCATGGCTGTTTTCACCATCTTTGTTCCACTTTTAGTGGAATTGCACTGAAATATCCGGAATTTGCAGAATTTCGCTCCAAAAATTGAATTTCCCCGTCCTCCCCTTAAAAATCAAAATTTCCTAAATCGCAGATAATGTTTTATTTGTACTCATGTGTAGTGTTCCTATGTGCAATTTCTTCACTGTGAAGTAATTTGGAACCGAGTTATGCTTACAAATGATTTTTTGCCTTCTTTCTCCCCCCAAGGGGGGAATGGAGGTAATTTCGATAAATCTCGTTGCTTTAGGTGTCGGATACATAAAAACAATCCAATCACCGAAATTTGTGACCGCAGATCCCATAGGACAAATTTAGCACTAAAAGGAGTGTCTCGATTTTGCTCCCTCATACCCCCCCCCCCCCCCTTAAAAAAATATCGCAACTCACAAATTACATTTAAAAAAAAAAAAAGTTTTTGGAAATATCCTAAGGATGTCGCATAGCTTTTTTCAACATCTTTGTTCCCTTTTTGGTAGAATTCTACTCGAAAATCCGGAATTTGCGAAATTTCCCGCCAACAATCGATTTTCCCCCTCCTTCCCCTTTAAAATCGAAAATTCCTAAATGGCAGATAAAGTTTTATATCTAGTCTCTCCACGTGAAATTTCTTTACTGTGAAGTAATTTGGAGCCGTGTTATGCTTACGAACGTGTTTTTTACTTTTACCCCCCCCCTCCCCACCCAGGGGAGGAATGGGGGGAACTTCAAAAAAGTTGATAACTATTATTTTAAGTTGTGTAAAGACCTAAATTACTGCTTAGCGCCGTTGAAATCTATCGAGCGGTTCTCAAGTGATAGCCGGACAAAAATAGCGTTACAGACATATACAGACACGATGACACACACACAGGCAAATTTTTCTGAAGTCATTTTCGGCTTTCAATGTGTGTGAAACGTAAAGATATCGCTTTTTTTTTTTTGATAAATTTACAGACAAAAGTCTGATTTTATTAATATAGATTGTTATTTTCTGCATTACATTTAAATTTGCATAAAATTCATATAAGCAATAGCAAAAGTTATGACGTCTTTCGCTTGGCCTTAATATTTTTCCCAGCACTATATAACTAGAAATCAATTATTTATTGTATACTCTAAATAAGTACATATTTAAATTACAAAATTAATTGAAATTTTATATTTATCATTTTTTAATTGTTAGGTGTGAAACTCCGTGCGAAGAAGGTCGATGGGGTCCTAGTTGCGGATCCATATGTGAATGTTTGAATGGTGGATTATGTTCGGCTGTTACAGGAAAATGTGAATGCTTACCAGGTAATATAAACAGAGTAATATTTATAAAAATATATCTATATTTGTATTTATTTACATTGCTATCAATAGGCCACTCTATAATCAGGAACTTTAAGACCTTATTGTTGAAAATTACGACAATTATCTGCCCAATATATTTCACAGACTATCAAAACATTTTTCTTTCGGTTGGAACTGTAAAGAGAAAACAAATGAGGCATCTGCGCATGTCTATAAAAAACCGCTCGCACCTGCATCATGTATATGTATTTTCTTCACTAGTCGTAATGTAGCTTTTGTAATGTTCGGAGCGTTTCAGTTGCTCCGTAACTTAAACTCATTTTATTATTTTTCTATTCTTTTATTAAATATTTTTAAGACAAAGTCATCTCATAATTGAGTATGCTGAATCATTTAATTAATGGATAATTTCTTTCTAGAAGAGTTTATGATTTAGCCGTCTAAAGAAGAATAGATTGAACGGATGCCCGATCATTGAATACAGGTAAGAAGATGTTCTTAATTAAAATTACCTGTAAGATTATTCTATCATATATTTATATAATTAAAATAGATATATGTGATATTTGCGCTATTATGAAATAAAATTCTGTTCTACCGAGGCATTTAAATCAACAGATTATGATACAGAATAAAAAATGTCACACTTTCTATATATATAAATTCATTTATATAGATATAAGAAAAATACTAGTATTCTATTTTTTAAGATAATATGAAATGGAATGTATTAAAAATACAAAAATAATAAATGAATTGAAATAAAATTAGATTTAAAAAGGCATCTGTTCAAAATAGAACTGAAACCAAAAGTTTTGGTTTGAAAAATATATGTTCTAGAAACAAAAAAAAAGAAAAAAAAAAAAAAAACTCAATTGAATTGTAATTAAGTATAATAAGAAAAGAAATATTATATAATCAAAATATTTGCAGTGATTAAATAATAAAGTTAAAATGGCTTTTGCGAAAGATGTTTCAATAATCGACAAACTGAATTCCACAAATTATGATTTGTGAAAATTCAAAATTGAAATGATGCTATGTAAAGAAAATTTGTTTGAATTGATAACAGACGAACCTCCAAATCCTGTCACTAATGAGTGGACAATAAAGGATCGCAAAGCCAAGGCGATTATTAATTTATCGATAGAAGACGAGCAAATCGTACACATTAAAAATCTCGCGGCAGCTAGGCAAACGTGGAACACTTTGAAAAGAATTCACGAGCGTTCGAACTTATCAAGCAAATTATTTTTATTGAGAAAGTTATATTCTGCTAAACTAGCAGAGGGTGAAAATCTATCTCAACATCTAACGCACATATATCAGATCCGTGATAGACTGACCGCTATAGGTGAAGTGATAAATGATGAGCACATGTCAGCTCTTATGCTATGCTCACTTCCTCCAAGCTTCGACACCTTGATTACTGCAATTGAATCTAGAGATCAGGAAGACTTGACACCAGAATTCATCAGGGGAAAATTACTAGACGAAGATTTAAAAAGATCAGAAAACAATCAAACAAATAATGAAAGCGCATATAAAATGCACATTAAAAATAAAACACCACCACGAAAGTTTTGCAATTATTGCAAAAAGAATTCGCATAATAAAAGCGATTGTTGTCATTTAAAAAATAGAGAAAGCAACGAATATAAACACAAAGAGAATGACTATAAAAATCCAAATAACTATCAAAGCAATTTCTACAGTCGCAATAAATATAAAAACAAACAAAGATCAAACATGATGCAAGAAACGGAAAATAAAATGAAAAATCTGACTTTTGTGGTAGGAAATTCAAACAGAAACTCGTTTATCGTAGATAGCGGGAGTTCAAGCCATGTATGCAACAATATAAAAAGGTTCATGTCATTTAAAAACAATGATAAAACACAAGTTATGTTAGCCAATGGTCAATCTGTAATCTCACAAGGTTGTGGAGATGTAAAAATAGAAGTGAGAAATTCTAAAAACGAAACCAAACACATTATACTCAAAGACACGCTATTCATTCCTGAAATTGCCACAAATTTAATTTCAATAAAAAAGGCAACCGAGAATGGTTGTCAGGGAATATTTAAAGAAAACACTTGTGAAATTAAATTTAAAAATGAAGAATATATTTTTGCAACTGTAACTGACAATTTGTATGAAGTTAAATTAAATGATAACATACAGGAAAAGATAAACATGACACAAACTTGCGATAATAAAAATTGTGTTAAACTATGGCACAGTAGATTAGGACACAAAAATATCAAACAAATAAAAGAACTCGTCAGTAAGGAAATGGCAACGGGAATTAAACTGAACAATTGTAAACACGATGATAATTGTGAAATTTGCATTATCTCAAAATTGGAAAACGACTCATACCCCAAAGTAGCTACACACATGACAAAACAAACATTGGAAAGAATACATTCTGACCTCTGTGGGCCATTCCAGACACCTACGGTGGGTGGAAAAAGTCATTTTCTCACTTTCATCGATGATTACAGCCGCTACACTTATATATATCTGTTGAAAAATAAATATGAAGCTTTAGAAGCTTTCAGAAACTACCATGCACTCACTTCCAATATATTTGGAAAAAAATTAAAATTTTGCATTCTGACAATGGTGGTGAATATATGAACAAAGAGTTTGAAAAATTTCTTCAAAATGAGGGTATACAACACCAACTAATTGTGCCCCATTGTTCTCAACAGAACGGCGTGGCGGAAAGGAAAAACCGTACTTTAGTCGAAATGACCAGATGCATGTTAAATGAGAGTCAATTAAATAAAAATTTCTGGGGAGAAGCGTTAATGACAGCAAACTATTTACAAAACAGACTACCAACAAGTGCCCGTGAAAAGACACCATATGAGCTTTGGACTGGTATGAAACCAGACCTCTCAAAATTAAGAACATTTGGCTGCAAAGCTTATGTTTATGTGAACAAAACTGATAGAAAAAAGTTAGACAATAAAGCGAAGCGTGGAATTTTTATGGGTTATGATCTAAAAAGTAAAGGATATAGAATTTATATAAATAAAAACATAAAAATCTGTAGAACAGTGAAATTTCTCGAAGAGCATGAAACTCACGAACATTCTCGAAACATTGACCAAAATGCAATTAATGAGGAATCTAAAATTCCTGTTATTCTAAACAATGAAAATGATGTAGCAGAAGAGCACAATGAAATTCAGAATACACAAACCCTAAGGAGGTCAGATAGAATAAACAAAGGGGTACCACCTGATCGTTTTGTTTTTCTGTCAACTGATACAAATTATATTGAACCGAAAACATTTGACGACATAGTAAACATGAAAGATCCTATTGAAAAAGAAAAATGGTTAGAAGCAACGGAAGAAGAAATAAAATCATTAAATAAAAATGAAACGTGGGATCTTGTTGATCCTCCACCTAATACACACATTGTTGGTTCCAAGTGGGCTTTTAAAGCAAAATACAATGACTCAGGCAAAATTGAAAAATACAAAGCACGTCTAGTGGCAAGAGGTTTTAGTCAAAAGTATGGAACTGATTATGATGAGACTTTTGCCCCAGTGGCTTCTCATACAACAATCAGAACCTTCTTGATAAATGCATTGGACAAAAATTTGCAGTTAACTCACGTTGACGTAAAAACCGCTTTCCTACATGGAGAACTAGAAGAAGACATTTTTATGAGCCAGCCAGAAGGCTTCATAATACCAGGACAAGAGAAAAAGGTCTGCAAATTACGAAAAGCCATATATGGCCTCAAACAAGCAGCCAGGTCTTGGAATACCAAAATCAATGACTCACTAATCAAATTAAATTTTACTGCCTGTGAATCAGACAAGTGTTTATACAAAAGGTCAAAGGACAATAATACAGTTTACTTACTTATTTATGTCGATGACATATTGTTGGCAGGAAACAAAAATGAAATACACGAAGTAATAAAGGAACTCGAAAACGAATTCGAAATCACAAATCTAGGTCAAGTAAACAAATACTTAGGAATACAAATAGAAAGAGGTGATAATGGGGCATTAGCTATACATCAGAAAAATAAAATAAATGAACTTGTTAGGAAATTTAATTTGCAAGATTCCAAACCAATTAACACACCACTTGATCCAGGATACCAGAAAGATGACAAAATTGAAAATATTCTACCAAATAACACCAAATATCGGCAAGCCGTAGGAGCTTTGTTATATATAGCAACGTTAAGCAGACCGGACATCTCGGCAGCAGTTAATATACTTAGTCGTAGAAATGAACAACCTAGAGAAAAGGATTGGCAAGCCGCAAAAAGGGTAATCAAATACTTAAAAAGTACTAATGACTATAAAATAAAATATAATGTTGATCAAGAACCTATTTTAAAAGTTTTTGCTGACGCCGACTGGGCAAATGACACACTTGATAGAAAATCTACAAGTGGTAATATATACTTTGTTGGGAAAAACCCGATTAACTGGACATCCAAGAAACAGAACTGCATAGCACTATCAACAGCTGAAGCTGAGTATATCTCGGCTGGAAATGCAGCAAAAGAAACAATATCAATATTAAAACTACTAAAAGATCTTGATATGGAATAAAAACAACCAATCGTTATTTATGAAGACAATCAGGTCTGTATTAAACTCACTGAATCTGATAAGTACCAAAGTCGTACAAAACATATTGATGTGAAATATCATTTAATTAAACAATTGTACGAACAAGGAATTATTAAATTGAAATATATCTCAAGCAAGGATATGACTGCTGATGTGCTCACTAAGGCACTACCTAAAGCAGCATTCATTAAACACAGAGACAAACTGCAGCTTATAAAAACTTAATATATTGTGCAAGGTGGAGTGTTGAAAATTACGACAATTATCTGCCCAATATATTTCACAGACTATCAGAACATTTTTCTTTCGGTTGGAACTGTAAAGAGAAAACAAATGAGGCATCTGCGCATGTCTATAAAAAACCGCTCGCACCTGCATCGTGTATATGTATTTTCTTCACTAGTCGTAATGTAGCTTTTGTAATGTTCGGAGCGTTTCAGTTGCTCCGTAACTTAAACTCATTTTATTATTTTTCTATTCTTTTATTAAATATTTTTAAGACAAAGTCATCTCATAATTGAGTATGCTGAATCATTTAATTAATGGATAATTTCTTTCTAGAAGAGTTTATGATTTAGCCGTCTAAAGAAGAATAGATTGAACGGATGCCCGATCATTGAATACAGGTAAGAAGATGTTCTTAATTAAAATTACCTGTAAGATTATTCTATCATATATTTATATAATTAAAATAGATATGTGTGATATTTGCGCTATTATGAAATAAAATTCTGTTCTACCGAGGCATTTAAATCAACACTTATTACGTTAAGACATCTAATTGTTATCGAAGTTTGAAAGCCTAATCAAAGGCAGGCCTATAACCTAACATTAGATTTTCTGGTAAGTCCCAGAACAATATTAGGAAATACCAGTTTCAAAAGAGTGTATTTTTCTTCATCAGGTGCATAGGAATGCGTCCTGCCACTGCAAAAGCAGAAAGCAGTTGGACAGAAAAAGAGAGAGAGTAAGAGAAACAGAGAAACGATATAGCCAATACGAGAAAAGGAAAAATAATAAATGAAAATAGAGAGCAATTAATAGTAACGTTTAACATTAAAATAATAAAAGGCGAAAAATGAAAAAAACTTGCAGAATACACAATATTTTATGAAAATATATAAACATACTAAAAGATTTGAAAAAAAAAAAAAAAAAAACCTTCTATAAAAGATAAACTGATAAATACTCGTACAAAAACGGGAAAAAAGAAACACTTACTTGAAAAGAAACATCTACATCTACACAACTCAGTAGATACAAATTTAACAGTTATGGATGACTGTTAAAACGAAAGAGGGGTAGCCATTTATCTTGCAGCTTCAAAAAAATTGCGAAATGCCTCATCTAGACTATCGTAATTTTTGCATTTTTTTTTTTTAAATCCTATCAATTTGCGAATATAAATTGTTTTTATAAACTTTAATACTTATACAAGATAATCAATTATTTAAAGTAATAACCTTAAAATCAAAATCTAACATTTTATTATAAAGACGAATAATCCAACATTCAGTAACTAACCCAATTTTTAAATCTAAAAAATATAAGATAAATTGGGGTAAGATGCCATATATAAGAATGTTTTGCCTAGTACAGTCAAAAATTGAAATGATATGATAATGAAAAAAATACGCCATGCTCTTCAATGTTTAATAAGTCGGTAACAAAACTGTCCGAACACTTGCAAAAATTTCTATCTAAAAAAAATACACTTCATACGATTTTGTAGCATAAATCCTTGTCGAATCCTGTTCTTTGTCAGTGTAAGAACACGATTCGACATGGATTCATTATTTAACATTTACATAGGAATTTTTGCTAGTGTTCGGACACTTTTTTTATCGATTGTGTATGATTATTAATTTCTTTTCCAGTCTGTGTGTGTGTGTACACAATTGAAAAATTCAATGTTAAAAAAAACTTATGTAACTGCTGCATCTTCCCCCATACATACGGGGAACATGCTACCAGTTATGGGGTAAGATGCAGCGCCACAAAATGTAAGAAAAATAATACAAGCATTGGAAAATTACCCTTGAATTAAGAATAACTATCCCCAGTAGCACATAACGTTGTTATAACTAATTTTCCACTATTCAGACTTATTTTCAAGGCTATAATAACGTTTTGTGCTACCTGGGATGGAGAAACAAACAGATTTGTAAAGTGAAATAAATATTTTAAAATTTACTTTGCTAAAAATAATAAGTGTACAAGTGTGAATGTTAGCCTGAACAGCATTTAATTTAGTGCAAATGATCACCATTGCAATCTTCGTGCTACCATTTCTTGCACTTGATATGCAAGGCTGGTGGAGGTAATGGATTTTCTGTGCTAGTGGAGGCAACGCTTGTGACAGTCAACTACCTTTAATTTTGTTGGTGGAAACAGCTACTGGTGTAGGCTATTGTCATATGTGTTGCTTCTGAAAGCTGCAGTTATATCATTACTGAAACCAACATACGCGTGATCTGGGATTTCTTGTGGATTATAAGGATAAATTCTATAGCAGCAAAACACCCAGAAGTTCCATTTCCTACTGTGGCTACCTTGCTCCAATCTATATTCAGGAGAGATCCTTAAAAAGTCTTGAAAGTTTATTAAAATAATATTATAAAAATATTAAGTATTGTAATATTATAATTATTAATTCCATTTACGTTTTACACTATGTAATACTGTATATAAAATAAAACATAAAATTTAAAGGTCTTTTAGTCTATTTCTGAACCATGTTGCGTCTTCATGGGGTGAAGATACCCCACACGCATATTTTCGTATTGCTGCAAGATTAAGGCCGTTTCTGCTTACCTTGTGTGTGTAACAGAATAAGGAATTCACTTATATTGCTAAAATCTTATTTATAATAAAACACCTGTTTATGAACTTTAAACAGGAGCAACCGAATTTTACAAGGGCTTTACACACAAGGTTAAACGCTCATGAGAACCAAAATAATGGTGATATAAATTAAGATAATTTCCAATGTACGCTCTCACTGGGACAAGACTTCTCACGGATACAATTCAATATTACCATCTGTTGATACATAAAAGTGCTAAAAACAAATCTTCCCCGAATTACCTTATATTAAAATTCATTACAAGTGAGCTTTAAAAGTAAGTACTAAAATTTATCCTAAAAATTTATTCTAAAGCACATTTTTTTTGCACACAATTAATGAAAATTTAATAATTTTTTTCGGACAGATCAGATGAGTAAAGTGGTCGTCAATGCACACGAACTACCTTCTCGGCAAAAATTTCTGTTCAAGAATAGATTTGTGAAATGCATAATACACACAATATATACATTTGTGTGTGTAAATATGTTAAATTGTACTTAAAAGAAATATCATACCTAGACTTTAGTGGTTAAAAACTATTTTATGTCTTCGTGCGCATAGATCACAAGCTCTACACACACACACACGCAAAAAAAAAAAAAAAAAACTCTATAGTTAATTTTATGTAACTCATATCTGTACCAAATTTAACGTTAGTTGGATGATAGCATGACGTATTGGAATTATTTTCTGTGGTCCTGTAAACTAATTGCAAATTCTCTGCTAACCATAATTATGTTAAAATCTATTTAAAAGAAATACGGTCCATAGACTATAATGGAACGAAATTCTCGTATTTGTAGGATAATTTGACGTTAATTGGATGATTAATAATGCATCGGAATTATTTTGTGTGGTTTCTGTAGATTAATTGTTACGTCTATGTATCACCTTTTCCTACAGAAAACATGCTTTTAAGCATCTTAATTTTATTATTTTTAATATATTGTAACTAGTAAGTTAAAATACTCTTAAAGCAATTTCGTCTATAGACCGCAATGATATGAAATATGTTGGTGTGTTTCCAACCACGATTAAAAACACGTTTTACATCAAAATGTATACAGCTAATTCTATGTAGTTCATAGTCACTTGTAAATAATTTGCAAGTCAATCAGATTATCACAGACACACTTTAACTAAAAATTTTTTTAATCTTAATGCGAAGACCACCATCTGATGTTTCGGCAACTAGCAGACATTGCCCGCTATAATTAGATTATTATTAATTATTAATTTGATTATAAAAAAAAAAAAAAAAAAAACTTAATATAAATTTTAAATGACTTTTAAATTTAATAAGTTTAATATTTTCGATTAACTATAATTTGACTCTAAAAAACTATAAATTAAACAATAAAAACATGTTTAATTTTCAGAGGAATTCCCTAACACGAACAGTTTTTTTTTCAAATGACTTGAAATGAAATATCTCATTATATAATAAAATTATAATTAAACTTAACTATGTTATAAATTTTAATTATGTTTCTAAGTGCAATCTTTTCTACTATATTACCATTTGATTCAGATGGTAACATTAACTTAAACGATTAAAAAAAAAAAAAATTCAAAGGAATTTTTATTTCTCCACATAAACAATTGTTTTCAAATGGTAACAATTGAAATGAAATATCTTATTATATACTAGCCGACTTCGGCGACCAGCTGGTTCGCGATCCCTAAAAAATCCGACTTTACGAAACTCCCGCTCGGTGGCGCCTGCGGCGCCTTTTTCCCGTTTCAGGTCTAATAACAGCTTATTGATATATCGTGAAAATAGCTTATTGAAATCGCAGTAAATTCCCGCTCGGTAGCGCCTTCGGCGCCCTCTTCCCTTTTCAGTATCTGAAACAGCCTGTTCGCTCACTGTGTTATGATCTTTCAAATTTCTGACTTTAGCTAAGTCCCGCTCGGTGGCGCCTGCGGCGCCTTATCCCCGTTTTAGAACTTACAACACCTTCCTCGCTCATTAGAATTTGAAATATTGAAATTTTAAAATATTACAGCGCCATCTGGTGGTATAAATTTCTGTAATATATTGTTCAATTCCAAATCAACAAAGCTTTCAAATGATGCATTACTTATGAAATTATTTTAATTAGTAGCTGAGATACAAAAGAAAACCTAATCAGGAAACCTTAAAACGTGTAAATCAGGTGAAATCTCGAATTCCACTTTCGATTTGATAATATAAAAGTATTTCAAGATGTCTTTCGAATGAAGTATTAAAAATAATTTAATCATAATTAGAATTTGAAATACACGTATTAGAATATTAGAATAAAATTTTATTTGCAATTAAATGTAAATTAAAATGTATTTTTTTTTTCTTTTATTCTGCGAAATTTCTTTCAGTAATCCCCGAAACTTGCACAATTTCGGGCTATATAACGTTAAAATCCTTAGTACGGTATGTGAGCAGAAATTCGAATTCGAAACTCTGCAAAATAGTAAAGAGTAAAGGTGTTCTGGGTATTTCGTTGTTTTCTCCGAAACTCCCGTTCCTTTTCTACATCTTTGCCCCTTCGCTCTCCCCCCCCTCTTTCCGCCGATAATAATAATTTTACACTCGAAAATATTCGCATTCGATTTACCTTGCCTTAAAATCTAAATATACCAACCAATTTCAAACGCAGTAACTCTTTTTTTTTAAATTTTTGCCCTTTTTCCCCCTTTCTCAAGCCCTCCCTAATAATCGTACTCTTTCAAAAATATTCACAATCGAATTATCGGGCATTAAAACCAAATACTACGAAATTTCAACGGCATATATCAATTTAAAATACTGCAAAGTATAAAAGAAAACTTTATCTTTTCCCAATAAATACGTCATTTTTTTATTTATTCATATATTTTCATGAAAATTGAACAGTAGCTTTATAATATGCTGTCTAGGCCAAATATTAATTCAAATGTAACGTGAATGAAAATTTGAAAAAGGTTGAAAATTGCAATTTTTATCCCCACTATGAAGCACGTGATATCGTAATTGGTTACATTCATTTCCTTTTTTATCGCAGACCGTTGTCTCCATGTGTTTTGTTTCCGATCGAGACAGCTTAGAAAATCGCCTGCTGATAGAAAGTTTCTTTTTCTCGGTCATTTTTCCATCGACATGGGTCGACATTTTAATTAATATCTCCGCAACTAATAAAAATTTTTAAATTCTGTTTTCACTATCAACTCGGGAAGGCTTCTGAGCACACGTATGTCAAATTTTATACTTCTGCGTTCAGTAGGGGCTGAACGTATAGATGTTCAGACAGAGAGACAGACAGACAGACAGACATCTTGTTTTATTATTATAGATAGATTAGGAAAATTATAAATACATTTTTATTAAGTTTAAAATTTGAGAAGTTTAATCATTTCTAGTATATTACCGTTTAATTCCGATAGAAATAATTAATGAAACGATAAAAAACATTTCCCTTTTAAAGAAAAGTTAAATTATTCATATAAACATTTATTTTCAAACTGAATTAAATTCGATTGAAGGTATTGATTGAAATAAAACATCGCATTTTATTTAATTATAAAAAATATCACATCATTAGGAAAAGGTATCGATAGTAGTATATTTTAATATAAAGATCGCATCGTCAGGAAATATCCCCAGATTTAGAGATTTTGTTTGTCAGTCGAAACATACCGGTATCGAAAAAATCGAAGCGTACTCGCATATTAAAATTACGGATATATATAAACAATATTTTTCAACTAAGTGAGTAAATACGAAAGAATGAAAAATAATTAAATAACAATAAATAAATAAATTGGGTAGTAACCATTTCTAAGGAACGCTGACGACTGAAAAAAATAAAACATATAGTTTGAATAAAATGTTTAAAAAATGTAACAGAAAAATCAATTGATAAAACCGAAAAAATAAATAAACAAATAAATAAATAATTAATTAAAATTTGAAAAAAAAAAAAAAAAAATTCTCGATGAGGGTGCACTTTTGTTAAATTTTGTAGCTCTGCGAACAGTTGCCGAAGCTTCCGAGCATCTCTATTTATTTATATAAATATTCAAAAATCATAAAATACCTTGAATATCCAATTGTGAACTAATTTATAATTGTTTTTCCCAAATAAATGTTTTGCATGAACATATATATATATATATATATATATATATATTTCAACTTTTATGTTATGTTTGTCACAAATCTGTAAACCTTTTAACCGATTATGATGTAATATAGTTGAGTTTATAGCTGATATAATTTTTTATTTCTAGCTTTTTGGTCGTTAAAACATAGTATTAAGTTGCAAAAGGTTTCATTATTTAAAAAATATCATATAAACTGATGTTAAAAAATTTAAACTAGCATGGAAGGGAGCTAAACAGCAGAGAAATGATAAATTTATAAACACTTTCATTTAGAAATATTGATCGTTAGGCGGGAGAAAGCCGACTAGTGTCATAATAAAATGAAGGGGGGGGGGGGAAGAATTTTCAATATGCAGCTTTTAATGGGATTACGAGGGTCAGTGAAAATTTGGAGATGCGGCTAAAAAGTAGCAGCTTAACTTACCAAATTTTAGGAGTGTTCAAATAGTAACCTCCAACAACAGTATACTTTTGTAGGCGAATTTTTTAAAAAAAATTCTTCTACAGCCTCATCAATATCACCTTTGCAATAAAAACGACGACCACGTAAAGTTCCCTTTAAATTAAAAAATAACCAAAAGTCCCTCATAGGAAGATAAGGGCAATATATGGATGTTCTACTATATCGCTTTACAAAATCGACTGTCAGTCTTTCCGTATGAGAAGATGCATACACATGCTATGAAGTATAAGCCCCCTTTTATTCACTTCTTTAAAAATTTCTGGAAGACACTTAGTAGTGTACCAGTTAGTTGTAATTGTTTTCTGCCTTTCCAGCTGCATGATTTTGACCAGTCCTGTACTTCTGAAGAAAACGCATGATATCTTTTTATTTTTTTCATTACTCGTTATCTTTTCACCATTGTTTGTTTAGGATGATTATCAGCTACCCATACTCAACCTTTTTTTTAGTGTGTTGGAACATCAAAAAACGGTACGTACGTTTCAACAACAGTTATGATTTTACCAGTCAGGTACTTTTGAAGAAAGCAGAATATTTATTTTTCATTGCTCGTTATATTTTCATATTGTTCAGGGCTGAAACTATCTAATATTGAAAACCCCTGAAAACTGCTGTTTGGAATGAAGAATAAATGACCCATTATTAAAAATATTCATTAAAACCTATAACAAGTGATACTTAGAGAGTGCTTAATACACTATAAGGCAAATTCAACATTCAAAATGAGCATTTTCCATAAAAACCAAATAATTTAACATGAAATTCAGAGGCAGCAAAATTTTGAAAAAACCTGAATTCAGAGGTAGGCCCTGAAAATTTTAAACCCTGCATTGTTGGTTTGGGGGTCGCCTTCGAATATCCATATTAAATTTTTTCAACTTGTTGGAACGTCAAAAAACGGTATGTATGTTTCCTCACCAGTTATGATTTTATATATGTATAGAAAAATTTGGTATCCATTATCATTAAGTAATTTTAGGGTTTCTTTACAAATTCTGTCACGCTCTGCTTTTCGATGTTCTGTTAAAAATCATGGGGGACCTAATGCCAAACTTTTTTTTATATGTAGTTCTTAATTAATAATTTTATATATCGTTGTGGATCCAATGTTAAATTCCTTTTTCATTAGTAAATGCAGTGATTATCATCTATTAACATTTTTCGTACGACCGACACACTTTCTGGGACTGATACTGGCAAAGATCTTCCTACATTGTTAAAAAAATGCAACTTTGCTAGCAGAAATTCTCTGTAATTTGAGAAAAAATCGTAAATTACGGTAAAATTACGTTGACAAAACGTATTTTTCTGTAATTACAGAGGAATTTCTGGCAGCAAAGTTGCATTTTTTCAACAGTGTATGTGCTTCATCAGGCTAGAACTTTGACTTATACTAAATTCTGTAAACTATCTGAAAACACTGGCATGATATTAAGCTTTGTCTCCATAAATTAATTGTAGACGTTGAAGGAATTCCTCTGCATTTATTCCCTCTTTAAAATCATAGAAAATCGTAGCGCAATAATGCTCTTGCGTCAACTTAATTAGCCCTTTTTTTATTTTTTTTTTTCAAAATTTATTCTACGATAGCTAAAATGAAATTGTTGCCACAAATTATCGTCTGCAGCCCCAAAAGAGTTCAAATTTACATATTTAACTTTTTAATTTATTTTATTTTTTAGCTGTCTGCCTCTGCCTCAAAAAATTGAGTCATCGTTGTATAAAAAAAAATAATGGCCCTATCTTAGTGAATGTTAAGTTAATCTATCATAGAATGACCCTATTACTTTAATATTTTTAGGATGGATTGGAGATGTCTGTGATACACCATGCCCCAACGGTTCCTACGGAATAGCTTGCGATGGAGTCTGCCAGTGCCAGAATGGAGCAGCTTGTAATCCCATCGATGGATCTTGTGAATGCACTCCTGGTTTCACGGGAGACAGGTTTATTTCGTTTCATTTTAACTGTGCAATTTATTATTGATTAATTTAATTATGATGATTATTATAATATCAACAGAATCCATGACTTTACTTTATTAGTTATTAAAAGGGAGCAAATAACTGGTGCATCCAACAGACAAGAAAGAAAATTACATTGCTAATAAAATGATTCTCATAAAACAAAAACAAAAATAAGTATATACTAGTGGATCTGCAGATCAAAAGCCTCAACGTCCTATTTTCATCACTCATTATTCAACAGATAATTTTTATTTATTCCATATTATATACACATTCCAGATATATATATATATATATATACATGTATATGATGGACTCGTTACATAAACAGATACGTTTCTGAGGGGGCTACTGCCCCCTGAACACCACCACTGTATCTCTGTATATATGTGTATATAAATATATTTTCCTTGTAACAGATAGTATTCTATCAATTCCTTGTAAGTTATAAATACTTGAACCAAATTTCGCGTAAAATGATTGCATAACATATCGGAATTATTTCGTGTAAACCTGTAAATTAATTACTAATTTTATGCTCACAATTTTTCACAGAAAAACATGCTTTTAAACATTCTAATAACATTTTATTTTATTTATCGGGGTGTAACCACTTTTAAAAAATACCGTCTATAGACTGCAATGGTACGAAATTTATTTATGTGTCCTTGAAAAGGAGCCACAGCTATTATATACACCAATAAAAAGAGTACACCTAATTAATTACAACTCATTAATATTTCAACTTAATCTAGTATCATTTGGATGATTACAGAACGCCAGTGGACTTTTTTTTGTGTGTGGTCCTATAAATAAATTTAGTCTATACATACCTATTTTTTTTATAAGAAAAACTTTGGTGTGTCCCTGTACACGATCTATAAACAGTATACATACTCAAAACTATAAGCTAATTCCGTGTGGCTCTTGAACATGTGTACCAAGTTACAAGTCAATAGGATGATTTTTACAGCCACTATCGCGAGACAGACAAACATAACCCAAATGCTTTAACGTACACAAACATCAAACCGTCTCAATTATATATATTAAAAGCAAACACGTTTTATTTATGAGACAAACAATTTTTAAGTTAAAATACATTTAAAAAACAAAAATTACATATAAAAACAATTAAAATTGCAAATCTGTTTATATAGGTGAAACTGGCCGTACAGCAAAAATTAGACTACAAGAACACAGACGATCTTTTAAAAATTGCAACCAAAATTCTAAAATTGTAATCCATTCAATAGAAACCGATCATATTCCTGACTTCGATAATATAAAAATTTTAAATTCTGGTGTTCATAATTATAAATCGCGTATTTTCCTTGAGAGCTGGCACACTGCCAAGCATCTCCACACTATCAATGAAGCATGCGCACTGGCTCCTCAATATTCTGTACTCCTTTAAATTCCTTGAGTGTTCATGTCCTGTTTGCATATTGTGTTGTAATTACTGATGAGGAAACCCGGACGGGTTTCGAAACGTCTGATTTTAATTGTTTTTATATGTAATTTTTGTTTTTTAAATGCATTTTAACTTAAAAAATTTTTGTCTCATAAATAAAACGTGTTTGCTTTTAATAACCCAAAATCTTTTTGAGTTTCCACATGGAGGCCTCCACTGACTTTTCGGCAGTAATATATATATATATACCTAAGAATATATTTGTTTTTTAAGTAATAGATATAAAATTCTGCACAAAACATAATTTAATTTAGTAAGACAGGTCTTATATTAATCTTTTTCTCCATATAAAGGTAAGGTAGGTAGTAACTGTGTTTTATTCCCTGGCATTGGCTATTATATTCATTTCTTAAAATTTCTTTGGTATAACTCTAGCATAGAGGTCCCTCGGCGGCTTTGAAATTTTTATTATCATTTTGGCGATGAATTAAAATTGCTATCGCAATTGCATAATTAAATATTTTTGCAAGAAACGTCCGAGGTACTTCAATGCCAAATTTCAAATTTCGCCAAGGGGATTTTTATTGAAGTTGTTCTCTTTCTTTAGTACGAGTTTTCTCAATTTTATTTTATTTATTTAAAGAAAATTTTTGCAGATTTCTCTTTATTAACGAAAATGAACGTGAATAAATCGACATAAAAAGAAATTTATTTATTTATTGAATCAATTTGTTTTTTTACTTTTAATAATTTTAAAGTTAAAATGGAATTTTATTTAATATAATTTAATGAAGTGTTTTTATTTGAACAAATTATCTGATTGAAGTTTAAAAAGAAAAGATAAGGCGTTAGCTAGATTTTGTCTTGGTTAATAAATGTAATAATTTTTGATAAAAGCTAATAATCTGGACAGATGCAGTGACAAATTTTTAGCTTTATGTATTTCACATAAAAACAAAAATGTTTGTACGTTCATTAAAGGTGACAGATAAAAAATGAACGATGGTGTCTGAAAAAAATAGTAAGGACATATCATACTTAAAAAAAAAAAAAAAAAAAAAAAAAAAAAACATGCGATAAAACGTTTGTGATATTCCCAACTAAACTATGGATTGTTTGTTTCTTTTGTATAAACAACAGCTGATTTTTAAAAATAAGTTATATATATACATATAAAGCGTTCAGACACTAGCGTGTTCACTTACACACATATACCACACATACATCATCGTAAAAATAGTGAAAACGGACTCAGAGGACCTCAAAACGTATAGAAACATTAAAATCTCAAATCCAGATTTTTAATATGATTACAATACTTTCCTTACATATGTATGTTCGGAAAATAAAAATGGGCAAAAATTTATAAACCGTTTATAGTACTTGGGAAATAAAATCTTTGTACATCAAACCAGTTTCTCACATTGGTTTCAGATACATGTTGAAGTTAGTTTAAAAAATTTACCAATAAGTCATTATTATATTGTAGGATTTTCACACGTTTTTTTCAATTCCTACTATTAGTTCACACTCTCCCTATATATATCTTGTACAAATCTTGCAATCGATTTTTAATTAACTTCCCAACAAGCTAGAAATTTGAAACTTTCAGGATTGCTCAGAACACGGTGACAACACAATACTTCGATGTCCGATTTTCGAATTTTTTATTAGTTTTCTTATAATTAATTAAAATATGAAAATAATAACATCCTAATAGCGTTAATATAGCCATTAAAGTATTAGCTATAATTTAATTGTTGCCAAAGAAAATTGCGAGTTCATTTTCTTTCGACATAAAAATAAATACTTTTAATTAAACGTGACCATTAAAAAACTATAAAAAGTTAAATTGTGCATTTCACAAAAATTGATATCATTGTCACTTTAAAAATTTTATGCACATTGATAAGAGCTCTATGATTCATCCATCAGAAAATTTAAAAATATGGTATATAAAAAGTTTTTTTAAAATCTTATAATTATTTTTCTTTCATTTTGCACGCGCGCTTTTTATTTCCTAATTCAAAATTATTAAAAAAAAAAAAGAAAAAAAAAACTTTTTCGATAGTGTTTGTAAGTAGGAATTGACTTTAAAAATTTTTCTTTTATATTACTTGTTTTAGTTTGGAATGTTGTTTGATTATACATATATGTGACTCCAATCTAAGAATTGGATTTTCACCCACTTCCTCACATCCGATTGACCTGAAATTTTGCATACATATACAGAGAACTCCCGATTATCCGCGTACGGATTATCCACAGAAGCAGCAAAAAGGCGGGATCAAAACAAAGTATTTTCTCAACAAGAAACAAAAGCAAATGATAACCTATTTAAAGGAAAAATAAAATAAAATAAAAAGAACTCTGTTGTTTTTGTCTTATTTTTCGTACAATGCAATACGGTACCAGACATGCCATTTTATTTTATTTTGGAGCATTGTTAATACCTACGTTTTCTCACTCCACTTTTCTTAAAGAGTACTTTTTTTCTCATTTAATCGTAATTACATATTGGAGAATTTTAATCTACAAGTAAAGTGTGTGAAGAAGAGACAGTTATTCACATTGCTCTGGATTAAATAAATATTGGCAAGGCCGCGGTACTGCTTAATTTAGTGCATAAATTAATTAATAGATTGTACCTTGACCTCATCCCTAATACGCTTTTTTGTTTATTGATTTTACATCCTTTAGTATATAATATAAAAATATTTTTTCCGTATTGCGAATATTTTATATACAATACAATCACGTTTTTTGGGCAAGAATAGTTTTTTTTTCCCCTGATCTCCTTTATCCCTGATTTACAACTTTTTTGCGGTTTATCCGCGGAAGCCGTGCCACTCAATTCCGCAGACGATCAGGAGTACACTATATAACTCTGATGAAAATACATGCTCAAGGAGTAACGAGCCTAGGGGGTGAGTGTCTTGGGGCTGCGGGTTTCCATCTCCAGTTCAAAATTTGTCAAAATCTTGGTATAAACGGATGGAAAGAAGAATATCAAGCGAAGGGGTTCGGCACCTGAAATTTATTGCTGGAATTGTGAATGAATTCGTTTAATCCAATATCTTGGATGAGTGTTTAAAACAGCTATTTAGGATCATTTGGAAGGTGCTGGAAATTACATTTTTTAACATGACTCTGCACCCTGTCTTATAACAAAATCGGGTAATTAGAATTCAACTTATTTATACATTAGTTTGTTGCCTAATTTACAAGTTTTCATCTCTACAACATTATATACATATTGTAAAAATAGTCCCCCCCCCTCCCCAGTTTTTTTTATTTAAGTGGAGGCGTAGGCCTGTCTGAAAGAATTTAGCCTTAAAGTTTTGGACTAACCTGGGAAAAGTCCTGACCTGAATCCCACTGAAAATTGTTGTCATATAATAGGTGCGAAAATTGCTGCTAAGAAGCCTGCTACTAAGATAAAACTGCGGGAAATTCTCATTAGGGTTTTATATCCATAAAATTAGCCAGGATAACATTAAGAAGTTGATATCTTCTATGCCGGACAGCTGCAAGGCTGTCGTCGAAGCTCGTGGAGGATGTACTAAATATTGAAGTGATTTCCTGCGTGTATACACATCTAAGTACACTTAATATGACTGCAGTTGTGTAAAATATATATTAACTACAGAATTTGTGTATGTATTGGTTTGTTCCATGTTTTCTTAAATATGCATTTTTGACCCTTTTTTAAATTTTTTTTAAATATTTAAGTGTAAATAATTTATTAGAGATTAATCCAGGTGATGCAATATTTTTGTCCGCCATTGTATAAATATATATAGCAACTGTGTATATATTTTAGAAAATGACTGTTTTTCATCTGAAACAGCATTATACGTGAAATTCGTAAAGTCACGCTGAACTGGATTTTTTTTTGTATCGAAAAATCGTTATATAATTATTTCGGTTATAATTTGTAACATTTTTCATTTTACTTTTAAGATGTGATATACTTTGTCCAATTGGAACGTGGGGTCGAAACTGTGCAAATGCCTGTGATTGTCGGAATAATGCAACCTGTCATAGCCAGACCGGTAAATGTGAATGCGCACCAGGTAAGTTTTTTTGCAATATAAACTATTTGTAAATAAAAACTATTTGTAACTATGTAATGTATTTGTAATAGTGTCATTCTTCTTAAAAATTATTCAATTTGAACACTCTGAAAAAATCCAAATTTCCGCTGTTTTATTTAATGGAATAAAAAAAAAAAATTACCATATGTATATATTTACCACAGCACTAAAATCAGTGTTATTTATAAAACGGCTAAAACGATAAAACATAAATATATTTCTTGAGGACAATCGTACATATTGAGAATTTTTCACTACCACATGCAATTAAATTTAACTAATAAGTTGTGGCCACCACATGACTTTCTTCTATATTTTCCTATACAAATTCACTCAGTAAAAATAATTTATTTAAATTATTAATTAAAGAAAATTATCTTCCATGATAATGCAGATGATTTCCATATTAGAGAAGTAGTATAACACTAAATATCCAAAAAAAGTTCATTTTATTCTCAATAAAAAAAAAAAAAAAAAAAAAGATTTTTTTTTTTTTTTTTTTTTTTTTTTTTTTTTGTTAAAAGAAAAAAAAAAAGAAAAAAAAATCGATAACTTTGTTTTAAATTATCACAGATCTATAGTTCAACCATTCGTTTTAAAGGTATTGACGAGATTTTTCGAAAGCTACCCATCCTGAAATTTTACCCCCCCCTCCCCCCAGGGGGGAAGCGATGCTCCCACATGCACAATTTTTTTTCTTAGTTAACTACTACTATTATCAATAATTCATATTAATTTTACAATCACTAGTTAAAACTAACTCTCATTATGTACATTTATACGAAATTTTGTCCTATACTGCCACGTTAAAAATTTTGAGAAAATGGGATCACAACGTCACTTGTTGAGCGATTGATCCTCAAATCTAATAAGCAGCAGTCAGGGTCTGACTAAATACCAATGGCTAAAATTTCTTTCATTGGTATTTCATAGATACTTCTCTTCATTTATTTTTATTTATTTTTATTTATTTATTTTTATTTTATTTTATTTATTTATTTATTAAAAATTCGATCACAGCGCCACCTATTGAGCAATTGATCCCCAAATTTAATCAGCACCAGTTTATGTCGTGGTCCAACTACATATCAAGGTTCATGAGATACAGTCCCCACAAAAATCGTGATACACACAGACAGACATACATTTTGTAAAAACTATCAAATCGTGTTCAGGCCATCCCAAAACGTGTAAATCCATCGCAAACCGGAGTTCGAAAATTTTCACGAATCCAATACTTTCTCTATATTACATATAGAAGAAAGTAAAAGTGAATTTTAGAATATATCGGAATTGTTTGAAAGAACTCCTACTGAAATTTCTCACAGGTAATATCCAATTTATTTAATATTTAACATATAAAGTGTCCTAAAAACACTGAAACTCAATTTAATTATTTACCTGTTAACCCTACAGTGCCTACTGCTGCTAACTGGTGACGGACAGTTCTCATTCTATCTGCGTTCATAAAAAGAATTATATATCATATTGTGCAATTAAAATCAATGCAAATGAATTTTTTTTAATCAAAGGCTGATAAATTAATTAGCTCGTAAAATTATATTAAAGTTTTGTAAATTAATTAAAACAATTTAATCTCGATTGTCCTGATAATTATGATCATGTCTTGTAACTACGATAAAATGTGGAGGAAAAATGTTTTGCGTTATCTTTTTTATTAACTTTAATTTATATTAAATAATCTTGTGTGTCACTTACACGACTATCTCTTACTGTGCATTTCAGTACTATAAATATGATTGCAGATTAAGTCGTAAGATTAATAAGGTAAGATAAGAAAGTTTTTTATTATCTTACCTAAACATGTATAGGTATAATCTAAAGGTAAGATACAGATAATCTAAGATTGGTAAGGTACAGTTTAGGTATCTTACCTAAACTGTACCTAAGCATATTTTAAAAATAATCTAAAATATGTTTAGGTACAGTTTTATTTGACATGCATTTTTGTGTGAGGGGGTAAACCCCTCAATCATCCGTCTTGCATAGTCATACATTCATAAATATTTAACAACTTATCAATCTTCGTCAAAATTGTAAAATCAACTTCATACGATCTTCAAAATATCCAATTTGAATTTCTTGAAAATATTTTTTTTTAAGTTATGCTGATAATAGGCATATACATAGATCAATCTCTAAAAACTCGATTTTCTTAGTCAGACCCCAAAATGTGTAAATAACTTATACACAACATGTAACAGACTTACATTAGGCATTGTATTAAAAAGACATAACAAACTTTGAAATGCACTTTCAGCAATTTCGAAGTATAATCCTAAAACAGTCTAGTTGTAATCAGCCATCATGCAGTGATCTGGCGATTTTTCGCTCCGGAGGATAAGCATCCAACCCGTGAAACTTGGCCGTGTCCAGGCAGGCAGGGGCTGTCCAAAGGTTTCTGAGTATAATCCTAATGTATCCGAAAATCTTGTGTGTGGCCTTGTAAAAGAATGTTAAATGATATTCATATCAAATCCTATACTAAACATGCTTTTATACGTACAAAAAATATATGTTCATTACATTTTATTTAGGCGTTAAGGTGTACCTCCCAGAAATTTTGCCTGTATAGACGTAGTGCATTTGTATTATCTTGTATGTCCCTATGCAGTGTGTCTGAACTAGTTGTTCGATTTCAATAAAAGTTTTAAGTAACATCGCTGTATGATACTGATTTAGAATACCCAGTGTGGACCTCTTGATAATATTTGTTCTTAAGTTACGTTGAAAACAGACACATGCATAGACACTGATTAACTGCTAAAAACATTATTTTCGGATTCAGGGGAGCCCAAAACGTATCAATAATTCAGCTTCGAAAATTTAACCCAAAACAATACTTTCTCTACCATTATATGGCTAAAGAGAAAGTAAAAATGCGTAAAAGAAAAGGACTTGGATATATATATATATATATATATATATATATATATATATATATATATATTTATTTTTTCCGTCCATACATAGTAGAGAATTGGTATAGTTATTGTTTTGGAGTCAAATTTTTGAAATTTATTTTTTCTGTTATTACATACGTTCAAAAGTTCCTTGAATCCAAAAAAAAATTTTTAATAATTAGTCTAGGTGTCTGTCTGTGTGTCTGTCGTCATCATAACTTAAAAACGGATATTAGTAGAAAGTCTAAACTCGATAATTTAAAATTCTGTTATACGTTAAAGTTACTTTAAACTTTTTACTGGAAACGAAAAAAGGTTTCATGTTCGTAGACACCCCCCCCCCACACACACACAAAAAAAAATAAATAAATAAATAAATAAATAAATAAATAAATAAAAAAATCGAATGCATTACAATTACAGCGTTGGGCAGAACATGCCGTTGGAGCTCTTTTTTTCTTTTTTTAAATCACTAAAAATTATGAATTTCACATGTATCTTTCAGATGCACAAAAATAATATTACCTACGTAATAGGGTATGAAATGTATTTGTTTAGAGGGACACACACACACACACACACACACAAAAAAAAAAAAAAAAAAAAAAAAAAAATCATATATTTCAGGAGCTATGGTTGGATATAACTTGAAGTGCATTTTAAATTATGCTATGAATTTTTTTATTGTGCTAATTTTAAGTATACTATTTGGTGCGTATACAATTTATAGACAAATACAGAGCTACTCAAAATTAGTCGGATAATTTAAAAAAATTGATAGGGTCGAAAATTCCTTTAATGATTTAAAATGAATTTTTAAATTTAATAACAGACTTGAATTTTTTATGGAAGTTACTATCCGAATATGAATTGGAGAGTACAGGGGAGCGATAGTCACCTTCATATGAAAATATTTCATATGAAGGAGATATATTTGTCAAACAAAACTGTTTCTGAAATTGTTTTATTTTTTTCTAACTGTGTCAGAAATGCACATGTAAGGTAACATGGATTATGGTGCATGTTACCTTAAACTGTAAGAATCTTATTTTATTTTATTGTTATTATTATTATTATTTACTGCAGGGTAAGAAAAAGTTGTGTGAATGCTATGTGATATTATTTTTTAAGTACCAAACCTGCAAATTAATAAAAAACTATTATAGTAAAAAATTATATATATATAATAATAATTATTATTATTAAACTTTTAGGGTGGATTGGGGAACGATGTGATCTTCCATGTCCGGATGGTACATATGGAGTTAATTGTACATCTAAATGCAATTGCAAAAATGAAGCTGCATGCGACACCGAAAATGGATCCTGTATTTGTAGAGCAGGTTTCAAAGGAGAAAAGTAAGTAGAAATGAACAAGCAAAATTTTATTTTGCATGTTTATATAACAGTTTAAGTAAACTTAATTTCACATTTTATTAATTCATTTCAGTCTTATCGAAAAAGGAAGATGTTACATTTCATATGAGAGATTACAATTGACTGTTTAAGTTAATATATAATTGTGAATTAATTTGGATTTTTCAAGACGAGAAGAAATTGTGCATATTTTTAGGTTGACTGTTAGTATTTTAAAGAAAAATTGGAAAAAAAAAAGTGCATAAATATATTTTAAAGAAATCTTCAATTAATTTTTCAGTAATTTAATAATATTAAGAAGTTGTTTTTCTACAGTATATATAATTTTATCTCATTAACTATGCATAACACAGGCATAAAAATGAAAACTCAAATTATATATATGTGTGTGTATGTGCGTGCACTCTGAAAAAAAAAGTGTAAATGCAAGGAATTTTTTGGGTATAATTTTACGAGAAATTACCGTTTTGTTAGCTAAACTGTCAAAGCCCGTATTGGTGTCATGAAAGTATAACTTTAGAATACTGGCATTTTTATATTTTTATTTATTTATTTATTTATTTATTTATTTATTTATTTATTTATTTTTTTTTTTTTTTGCGTACAAAAACCGTTAATATACGTAATGTGCTCAAATCTGTCATCAAACTGCATTTTTACGGTCAAATCCCTTTAAATGTAAAAGGTTAGCTTTTCAGTGACGTCATATAAGAATCAATTCGTATTTAAAATGGAAAGTATAATTGTAGTTTTATTGGTTGAGGGAGTTTATTTGTATATTCATACAAATAGCGATTGATATAAATGAGCTATGTTTTCCTAATTTCATTCAAATAATTTAATTCAAAATTGTGTGTTTGTCACAATGCAAAATTACGGGGCAATACATCATTTATCGTCCAAATGTTTTTTTTTTTTTTACAGTCTTTGCCTGAAACCTCTGCTGCCGGGCATTGCCCATAATCTGGCTTGAATTTCTTTTACTGGGTGTGTGCAAAGTAACACGTGAAGATAAATTTATAAATAATCGTAGAGAGAAATTAAGAAATTAACTAAGAAATATCTCGAAATACAACAGTATCATTATCAAGGGCAAATTATTGCTCTACAGAAAACTGTAACATGCTTTTGATAATAGCAAAATACCGGGTGATCCAAAAGTCAGGACCAACTTTAAAATTGAATAATTCGAAAACGAATCAAGATACAAAGATACGGTTTGCACTAAACGGATGAAAACGAAACCGGGTTTTGTGTGGCAAAAGAAAGAAATTAGTTCTGTTGGCGACCAACAGATGGCGCTATAGTGTTTTATTTCATAGGGACCCTATATAGAGAGAGACTGGACATTGGCGCGCCGGCTTTTTGACGAAATTCTCCATTTTAGTGCCAGTTGCTCCATTGCTTATCATTACGCTGAGAAGAGATTTCGATTATTTTACGTCATAATCGAAATAGAACTTATTTATTACATTTTTACTTTGTTGGAAGATAAATTGCTTTAATTTTAGAATACTTTTAAAAGATAAAAATGCATAATTATTTATTTTATATCATGCTTTAAATACTTTGAATTCTCTTATTGTATGCTGTTTTACGTATTTATTTCCTAAATATGAGATTAATTACATTATTTATTTTCTAGCTATTAGTTTTTAAGTACTGTTTTGCAATATATTTAATATGTTAGATCTCAATGTATTTTTCTGATATATTTTAAAATACAGATTTAAAATAAAAATATTAAAAAAGATATTTTTTAATTAATTGCTAGTACACAAAATGTATCAGATTTCTTAAAATAAATTGATAAAAATAAAGAAAATAAGGTGTATATTATTTGTTAGCATATGAAATATAAATTTCTTTTAAATAATAATTGCCATAATAAATTTTATAAATAATATTTAAATAAGTTATTATTTTTATTTACATAATATTTTTAAAAACTAAATAATAATAATAATAATAATAATAATAATAAAAATCAATGAAATAAGCAAATGTAAATAAAATAAATAAAAACATTTTTTTAATTTCTAAAGATATTAGTTAATATTTTTACAAATTATTATTAATTAAATTTTTATTTTTAATATTTAATTACGTTATTATTATTAATAATGCGTAATTGAAATAAATAAAATATGTATTTTCAGCTTGCAATTTTTTGATTATTTTCTAGTACGCAAAATGTATCAGATTTCTAAAATAAATTGTTAAAAAAACGTTAATTTGCTAGCATATGAAATATAAATTTCTTTTAAATAATAATTGCCATAATAAATTTTATAAATAATATTTAAATAAGTTATTATTTTTATTTACATAATATTTAAAAAAAAAAAACTAAAAATTAAAAAATCAATGAAATAAGCAAATGTAAATAAAATAATTAAAAACATTTTTTAATTTCTAAAGATATTAGTTAATATTTTTTACAATTTATTATTAATTAAATTTTTATTTTTAATATTTAATTAAGTCATTATTATTAATAATGCGTAATTGAAATAAATAAAATATGTATTTTTTTAGCTTGTAAAAATATTACGTAAATATTTTTATAAAATAATAAAAAATAATTTCTGTTCTAGTTTCTAGTTTTACATTTACTCATGAATTACTTGACAAAAACTAAGATTACCATATATTTGTTAAAAATTTTATATATAAAATGTATGTCCTCAGATAAAATAAGGTAGAATTACTTTCACTAAGGTAGAATTACTTTCACAATCAACGTATTTTGCTTAATATAGAAATATACAACAAAAATTCCTCTGTTTTCCGATCGGAGTTGAAAAAGTAATCATGTCGAAGGTTAAAACAAAATTCGTTTTTCTTAAAATTCTTTTTTTCTAAGACGAAAAAATTACATATTTATATTCTGCATTACTTTCTGCACAAATTTAGTACAGTTTTCTTTCATTTATGTTGTATAGTAAAGCGTCAATCACGAAGAAAAAAGCATTACGTTCTACGGTGATCGCTCCGGATTGGCACTAAGATGGCCGACTTTCGGTCAATGTCCAGTCTCTCTCTATATAGGGTCCCTATTATTTCACCAAAAGATGATTTAAAAATGAAAAAAAAAAAAAAATGCTGACAGCTTACAAGTCAGCTTAATTACAGTTAATTAGTACTACTACATTAACTGTTCAATGTCCATCATTCAGAAGTACAGCTGTGAGATGATTCACCACATCGTTTACAGCATTTAGTAGCATTTCTTGCGTTATGGCAGACACATTTTGGCGGATGGCATCTTTCAGTGCTGCTAGTGATGCCGGTTGGTCGCGGTACACTTTTGACTTCCAAGAATCTCCCCAGCCAAAAGTCACAGGATGTCAGATCGGGAGATCTTGGAGGCCATGCGTGATTAAAGTAGCGACTGAGAATGCGATATTTCGATGCATATAAGCTTCTAATACCATTACCTGCTATAGTTTTTCCTTTTTATATCGTTTGTTGCTTTGCATAATCCTACATCAGAAATACGACAGCGCCATCTGTTGGTCGCCAACAGAATTATTTTTTATTTCTTTGCCACACAAAATCCGGCTTTTTTTCCATCCGTTTGGTGTAAACCGTATGGTTCCAACCGTTTGGTGTATCTTGATTCGTTTTCGAATTATTCAATTTTAAAGTTGGTCCTGACTTTTGGATCACCCTGTATATCTATTAATTTCCCAACATCTCACAGTGAATTATAACTCTGAATCAAACAAATATGAGTATTTTAGAAAAATCATAAAGTCTTGACAAAATGTGAAAAAATATAAGGACAGTTATCAAAAGTTTAAAAATTTACCATAAAACATGAGAAAAGTTTATTTTAGTAGTGTTTACAAATCCGATATATCGATATTTTTAAAAAGAAAGATAGATAATAATTAAAAGTTATTAATTTAAACTGAAAAATAAATAATTAAAAATATATCAAATGTTAAAAAGATTTATTAGTTATAGATAACTTTTTATAATTCGAATAATTACAGAAAAAAAAGTATATACAAGCATAATTACCAAAAAATATAACTATGAAAAATTAAGAGAAAAAACTAATCTAACCACAATATTTCTATTACAGATTATATTTCACATGTTATAAATTGTTTTTTGAGATAGGTCCATTTTATATCTAGTAATCACACTAGCAAATCAGACATCTAATACAACTTTTCTGTTAAAGTATGGTAGTATATACATTTTTAAGACATAAAAAATGAAGTATAGGTAGCAAGAAAAAAAAAATAGAGCCATTTTTTGAAACACCAATTTCTGAGATCTAAAACTAGGGCTCGCTTCACTCATAGTCGCCGGAAGCCGAAGCTAATATTAAACTAAGGGAAATTTTCTTTACTTATAATTCATTAACTAATACATATTTTTAAATTCTGTTTTCACATTCAGAAAACTCACAACTGTCAAATTGATGGACTTTTTCTGAAAACGTATTTTTTTTAATTTTTAATATTTTATTTTGAAACTGTAAAATACGAATTTTCAATATGTGAAATTTTTCATTTTGCAATTTCAGAATAAAATATTTAAAATTAAAAATAAAATATGTCTTTAGAAAAGATCCATCAATTTGACAGTTGGCAACTTTCTGAATGTGAAAACAGAATTTAAAAAAATTTGTTAGTTAATGAATTATAAGTAAAAAAAATTCCGCATAGAATAAAATTTGCTCAGGCTTCCGGCGACGGTAATTGAAGAGGGCCGTTAAGACGCATGTCGATTTTATTTATTTATGTATTAGTTTGATCTCACAGGAAAATTGTTTGGTGTTTGATTTGTTCAGTCAGTTTTATGTGTTATCACCACACTATCTCCAAAAACAGTTACATATAATATGTGTGGTAAGTAGGTAATGAAAGTCAGACTTTTTTTTTTTTTTTGTAAACACTGATGGGATACAGTAATCTGATATACAGACATCGCTTCTGTAGAAACAATATGTCCACAGAAGTGTTAAAAACTTCTGTTTTTATTAATGAATTTTTTTTATGACTAGTACTATATTTTTGTGCATTGACAACTTTTTATAATAATATTTCATTCAATATGGCTAATAATTATTTTACGAATAATAATATAATTTTGTGTCATTTATAATACTAAGATAATAATAGTATTTCATTCAATGTAGTTAATTATTATGTTATGAATAATAATATAATTTTTTGCCATTAATAACATTTAAATAATAATATGTTATTCAGTGGGGTCGTGTTAAGTAAAATGCATAATTTCAAATTGTTATATGAAGGATTGCTTCCATTTTCTTTTGTCACTAATAAAAGATAAATACCTTCACATAGTGAATATTTTATTTTATTTTATTTCTTTTCTTATTTTTAGTGACCACAATTTTATAGTGATGTAAAATTTTGTGACAAACTTTTTTTTTGAAAAATATTACTTAGGACAAAAACAGAGCAAAAATCACTTACGTGATGTTAAAGCATATATTTTCTGAGAAAAATACATTTACCTACTCTATATGCGGAATAAAATACACCAGCTACATCAACCAAAATAACATAAATTTCGCTTTTGATAATCCACATGAGTAACGTATCACATTTTGTAGACACATGTTTTATGATTTATACATATATTTAATTTCAAGAAATTTTACACCACTGTTCCCAAAACACTGTATTTCTGTATTAACAATAGATTAAATATTATTGTTTTGTGACTTAAAAATGCAGAATTTTGTACAGAAGAACCCGATATAAACCAATTTAATAAAGCTTCAGACATTGATTATGAACAGAAACATATAGTCGGCTTATTGATATGGTAATTTCAATGTCTCTGCAGACAAAATTATAATCTGAAATAATTTCTTTTCTTGCTAACTTCAAGCGTATTTAACAATATAAATATAAATTATTTTGCTATTCCAAAAGGTATATTATCAAGTTTAAAACATTTTGTGATTTCCTAAAGGTATATTTAATTTTATTTATTTGTTCACGGACTATTATTTTTATTCCTCTATAAACGCGTCAGCACCATTTGCATAAAACCACCTGGAATAAAATAAATTAGAACATTTTTCTTTATTACAGGATATAGTTAGTGTTTCAGCTCGTGACAAGAACATTTGAAACGAAAATGAAACATTTAATTCAATTACAACATAATATCGATTTCATAGTTTTGGAAATACGTTAACTAAATATATTTATAGTTGAAATAATTGGATATTTAATGTAATTTCAGAAACAAATATAATTTGAAATTGTAATTAGTAGCCTATTATTTTAAGCGTCATTAGTGGTACAATATTGTTTTACTTTCTCTTACCCGTAAGTACTGTTTTTGGATAAAATTTTGGAAATTGAATTTTTGTTACATTTACACGTTTTGAGGTCCTCTGAATCCAAAAATCATGTTTTTAGCGGTTGGTCTGTGTGTGTGTGTCTGTCTGTTGTCAGAATATTCCAAAAACAATTTATAGTAGAATCTCCAAACTTCTAAATGTGTATCATATAGGGAGGCTATACTAAACTTTTCGTTTAGATGAAGCAAATGGTTCATGTACAGGGACGCCCAAGAGAATTCAAATACATTACGTCTATGGGGGAAATTGCAGGTAAATAGAGTTTAACATCTATAGACTGCACTAAAATAAATGAAACGAATATATATTTTTTACATGCGTAAAAACATGTTTCATGTTGAATATGGTAAGGAAATCTATCATTGTTCATTTACAGGGCTGCACAAAAGAAGTAGATTATAGTGCGACAATGCTTGAAAATTGATGAAAATGTATTTTAGGTTGTGCGTGTGTTATTAATGTAGGCTTATATTTATGTGCACCATGTGGTGTGTACATAATCTTCAGAAGATATACAGGGCTGACAATAATTAAGCCAAAACAACCTTTTTTATTGTTAGGGAAAGTGCTTTACTATAATATTTTACCATGTCCTGGAAAGCTGCTCAAGAATGGAAATTCCTTCTTAACAGCCATATGGTAAATAATCTAGTTTTTTGATTAAATACTCATCGCTTGGTTTTTCGTATATTTACACGTTTTGAGGCTTCCTGAATACCGAAGTCAAATTTTTAATGTTTGATCTTTGTCTGTATCTCTTAAAGTAAATTAAAAACAAATAATTTCATGCGATTCAAATGTTGTATTTTTAAGTTAATTCGCTTGTCACTCGGAAAATCTGGTCAAGATTGATAAGTTTCTAGGAATGTTGCGTGTGAAAGTTGTCTGGATAATTTCAAATGAATATTTGAAGTTAATAACAGATTTAAATTCTATATACATGTATGTACAATAATGAAACGGGGGTTTGAGGGGGGAGGGGCGGTAGTCCCCATCACACAGAATTATTTGACAAATAAAGCTGCTCGGAAGCCTAATTTGAATTGTTATAACATAAGTTTACATAACAGTTATCTTACCTCTATAATCGTTATCTTACTCCTTAATCTACAATCTATACTTATTGTATTAAATTTCAGGATAAGAGAAAGTCATGTGAGTGACACACCAGATTATTTTCAGTAGTTTAATTGTTAGTCGAAATATTTATGTGTATATATAATGCATGTATGTCTAAAGAAGTGTATAGTAACCCTTTGCCAGTCCTGTTTAATTTTTCTCTTCTCGACAGTGTTGCCAAATTTTGGGACTTTTTTATTCAATATCCACCACTAAATTTTACCTGTAACGGTTGACTTATTACTTCGAAGGTTATCCATCCATTATGTATATCAAATATCACTCCTCAAAATTATTGATGAAAGTTGAATTATTGATGAAAGTGTCTCTAAATTTGGCAACACCATTTAGAGCGCTTTAAAGCGTTAGGACAGGCAAAGGGTTAACGGAATCAAGGTTGAAAGCTGGATATATTAGGGAACTTTTGTCAAATATATCTGCATTGCAAAGGAGACAGGAGTATTTTATAAAGTTTATCTGATGTATTATGCAGCATTTATTATTATTTTTTTTACTATTATTATGAAATATATATATACTGGCTTTTCAAATTAATTAAATAATTATTTACCAGCATTATTAAGTCGTTAACTAATGACCCAAAAACTTGTATGCATATGCTTTAGATATCAGATTATTAATATATTTACATAGTGTTATGCATCTTTTACATATGACTCAAGTGATATAGAGTTCCCATGCAATAATTTGAGCATTATTATTTTTTCCCTTGCATACACGTTCTTCCCTTAATATGTGTCATTATTTAATGATCAACAAATTTATATATATATAGTGTAACCACGTTTCCTACGTCTAGCAGTGAGGACGAGTCGAAAATCTTGGAGGGTTTCTAAGTTGACCAACGGGTTTGAATTTAGTAAACATCCAGTCATTCGGTATTCCCTTATCGCTTATTTACTCTCAACGAAAAGCGTGTCTCCCCTATTTTACTAGTGGACTCGTTGAATCCGCACTTGCGCAGAGGCTTCCATGGTCGCAAGAAATGTAGTTAAAGAGTACACACCTGCTAAAAGTTTAGCAAAATCTGCAAACGATCAGTTTTTTTTTTTTTTTTTTTTTTTTTTTTTCCAATTAAAAAACTTATCTCCCGAGGAAATATTTTCAAACATTGGTATTTAAAGAACTGGGCCTTCTTCATGTTTTTCAGTGAAGATTGATTTAAGAATCATTTAGGGGCCGGTAACAAATTGAGCAAAATCAATAATGTCTGTGATCACCCGGTATCGTTAAGTGAACGAAATGATCTGTAACTTTAGGGTATGTTAATATACACCCAATACAATCTGTGAATAAATTTGTGTGATGATCGCATATTAAATAACGGAGATATAAACATACATTTTAAAACTCAAAAAAAAAAAAAAAAAAAAAAAAGAATCAGCATGGTTTTTGTTTATAATTTAAAGAATTTTAAACGGAAATTATTTTTACTTTCAAATAAATTGAAATAACATTTTTGAAACAACATGCTGCAATCGGAACAGAAATATCTTAAACATCTCATGAAATATGAACATTTTTATGAAAAACGTTTTGACTGCGCATGCACGAAAGGTGGAAATATTTTTCTTACATAGGTTGAAAGCAAGATATATTGGGGAACTTTTGTCAAAAGTTCGTTTGAATAGAGTAAAAATTAAGCAAATTGTCGGCAAAAGAACGAGCTAGATTTTAGGTATTGTCCAACAGTTGAAATTTCCTAAGGGGTTTTTCACATGCAGCGTATTTAATTTGAAGATTATTTTAATCACGCTCCAAAAATACTTTTTTGTGAAAAACCCCTTATAAGTTTGTAACTTTAACATATTTTTTGTTTATATACTAAGATTTGTGAGATCATAAGAAATTTTTCACAAAAGAGAAATTTCGCAAAGTGGTTCAAATGATTAGATCTTGAAATTAATTACGTGGCATGTGAAAAATCTCTTATGAAATTTCAACTCTTGGAAAATACCTAGAATCTAACTCCTTCTTTTGCAGACAATTTACTTAAATTTTACTCTATTCAAATGAACTTTTGACAAAAGTTGCCCAATATAACTAGATTTCAACCTAAGTAATAAAAATTTCTCTATCTTTAGCGTATGCGAAGTGAAAACTTTTTTTTTTATATATATATATATAAATGCTGATATTTCACGAAATATTTAAGATATTTGTATTCCGGTTGAAGCATATTGTTTCAAAAATGTTTTCTCATTTTATCTGAAAGTGAAAATAATTTTCGTTTAAAACTCTGTGTATTATAAATAAAAAACATGCTGAGGTTTTTTTTTTTTTTGAGTTTTAAAATAAATGTTATTTAACATGCTATCATCACACAAATTCATCCACAAATTGCATTGGGTCTGTAGTAACATATCCTAAAGTTACAGATCATTTCCTTCACTTAACGATACAGGGTGATGACAAACATCATTTTGCTCAATTTTGTTACCGACCCCCTAAATGTTATCTTAAACTAATCTTCACTGAAAAATATGAGAATGACCAAGTTCTTTAAATACCCAATGTTTGAAAACATTTCATTGCGAGACAAGTTTTTAAAATGAAAAAAAAACTGATTGTTTGCTAAACTTTTGAGCTGAACTGTATTTTTTGTGTATAATATAACTTAAATTGGAAATATATACAGAAATTTAGAAATCGATGATGTTTCTTAAATGGAATGCAAGTTCAGTGCTTAGGTCGATATGAATTAAAGTCTAGTCTAGTTAATTATAATATTTCATGTAAAATCTTTTATAATATTGTTTTTGTTTATAAACTAATGTTTCATAAATTTTCCAAAATTTTGCCTAGATAAACATTTGCTATCTTTTTTCATAAAGAAAAAATAATTTCCTCTTTTTTTTTTTTTTTTCTTGTGATACATTTCTAAAGATGTGAAGACATATGTGATCATGGAACTTGGGGCCATGGCTGTTCACACGAATGTTCCCACTGCGAGCATGCGTCTGGTTGCCATCCAACATCGGGCACTTGCATTTGCACTCCTGGTAAGGTTATGTTTAATGTTATTTTAAACATATTATGCATACATTTTTACATATATTTGATCAGCTCTGAAAATTATCACAATTAACAATTTTTGCAAAAGTTAGTTGGCATAGATGGGTTTTGGTTTGTTTCCCATCGTATAATTGTTACAATGTTTCATGTTTATTAATTTATATTATATGTTATGTTATATTCTGTACGAGCAGTGAACTCAGAAGGCGGCCAATTCTAGTGAAGACCAAAATATCCCACCCAGTATGGTACCATGCCGTGTTAAGATGTATGTATGTAATGGAAATACTATTATATTTGAGACAAATGCGTTTTAGTTCCCCATCATACTATAGGTATGGGGAACTTAGATAATCGTGAAAATTTTCGACCTCGGTTTTTTGACTTTTTTACACGTTTTCAGGTGTGAGGAATCCGAAAATGACAAAATTTCTATGGTGTCTGTCTGTAGGGTGTCTGTTAGTCTGTTAGTCTGTTAGTGTGTAAGTCCGTTAGTTTGTTAGTCTGTGTACACGATATCTCAAGAACAAATTGTCGCAGAGAGGTCAGATCAGTTTTAAAATATTACTTTCGACACTGGCAAGAACCCTATTTATTTGCAACATTCGAATTTAAAAACTTCGTAAGTTATTAGAAATTTACGATTTTCTTAACATGGGAGAATAGGACAAAAATTCACTTAAACGTGCATTAAATGGAAACTTTTTACTGTAAAAATGTCAGACCAGTTTTAAAATATCAGTTTTGATGCCGGAAGGAACATCAGTAACTATAAATATGCTACTTTGAAAATTTCGCAAGTTATTGGAAATTTACGAATTTCTTAACATGGCAGTATAGGGCAAAATTTCACATAAACGTCAATTTAGAGAGATATTTTCATCATAAAGATGCGAGACTACTTTTGAAATATTATTTAGGACACTGGTATGAATATTAATGACTATGAATTTTCCAATATAAAAATTTCGTAAGTTATTGGAAATTTACGAATTTCTTAACATGGCAGCATAGAGCAAAATTTCACATAAACGTCAATCTTGAGGGATATTTTCATCGTAAAGATGTCAAACCACTTTCGAAATATTATTTAGGATACTGGCATGAATATCATAGACTATGATTTTTCCAATTTAAAAAAATTCGTAAGTTATTTGGAATTTACGATTTACTTAACATGCCAGAATAAGGTAAAATTGAGCATAAACTTTCATTTTGAGGCTCATAAATACATTAGACAACTTCAAAATTACATTTATGATATTTGTTTGAACATGATTGAATACAAATATTCTAATAGGAAAATTTCGTAAATTATTCGTAATTTACGATTTTACCAACATAGCGAAATTGTAAATTTTTCATATAAATATGAATTTTGAGGATTATTGCATTGGAAATAGTAGCATGAAAACTAAACAACGGAATTGACCCTGATAAAATAAATTAATAGATTAGAATAAGATAAATATATCGAAGTGAACGGTGGATAGCCTATTAGGCGGGGTTTTCATTCTGTCACTGTGTCAAGCTTTTGTCAAATTCATTTCTTTTAACATGATTATATCTCTCAAACTAGAAATTTATGAGAACATAAATATGATGGGGAACTGAGCAGAGTCCACCTATGCCAACTAGTTTTATTTCCCTATACAAAAATTATTCTTTTACGAAATTTAACATTTCTAAAAATTACCCTCAAGAAAATTTTAAGAAACATATGTGTCAGTGAAGATGTAAAAGCGAATTGTCTACGTGTATGACTTAGGAAGAAGACATTCCACTCTACGTGGAATGCCTTCCGTAGGAGGGGAATCTTTCTAAAGGGTCCTAATTCGTATTCACTCGAGGTTTATAGAAAACCACGGAAAACATTGTCTGGCATTCATTGCACTGTGAAACCAAGCATTGTCTTGCTGGAAGACAACACATTGACATTTAGTCAGTTCTGGCTACTTTTATTTATTTATTTATTTATTTTTCAGAACTGCCATTTGAAAAAAGTATTTTTCGAACTTATAGTTTGATTTTGTGACAAAAATTAATAATAAACAACTCCTTTGTAAACCACCATACTCAAAGCATTACTTTTGTGGAATATATAGTCCCCTCTCTTAATGTCATTTGGTCAGGTTCATTTGAACCCCCCCCCCCCCCCTTTTTTTTTTTTTTTTTAAATAATATTGTATAATATTCACATTTTATTGCCAATAAAGAATCTTTTGAAAAAAAAACTTCGTTTCAGCAAAGAATTTTTACCCGACCAAGCCTATTCTGAAACGTTAAATATAGGGGACCACCATGGGTAGTGGATTATGTACCCACTCTTATTCAAATGATTATACACTGTACTTTTATGAATGTTTAGTCTACGTGATATTTTTTAGACTGTATAATTTCATTTTTAGTGATAGCTTTTTTTTTAAATGTTCTCCATTTCAGATTACCGCTTTTCTAACGCGGGCATCCTCTTTAAAGCTGAAATTTCCATGCTGAAATTTCTCAAACTATCTTAGAACTATGGCATCTGAAACAGCACTTTATGTATATACTGCACAAAGTTTACGAACAATCTGTTTAGCACTTTTACATTTTTTTTTTTTTTTTTTTTTTAAATAAGAGCATAATATAATGAAAATGAACTTTTTGATTCTCCATTCTTAGCACTGATCTGACACAAAAATTATGCCACAGCATCAGTGAAAAATATGTAGAACAAGCAGGAAAAACAGAATATTCCTATTTACAACATCCATAGTCACTTTCTATCAGCAGTAGCGAAATTACATGAGACTACACTTTTGAAAATCACAGAACATTTCGAATGACCCAATAGAAACGAAATTGTTATCAGTGCAACTGGAAGAAGAAAAGTATTTGTTTGCATTGCTACATTCGTGCTGCATTAGGGCCTTTTTCTCGTTTGATAAAGTGACGTGTTTAAATATTTTGTCACGAAGCAATTATTTCATGTTTTCGTTACTTATTGTGTAATTAATCAACTTGTGTTTAAATATATTCAATTATAACATGAATTTAATTATGCAAACTCTATGAATGTAATGTAAAGCATAAAAATGTAAAATACATCTAATCTGTTTATACTTATTTATATGTAATGATGTAATTTTTTGTACTTATTTTTTAGATTCAAATCTCTAAGCAAGCATGCATGTAAGAAATAAAAGAAATTTATTTATTTATTTAATTTTTTAGGTTATATTGGGGTTGATTGTTCAGAGCGTTGCCCAGAAGGAACTTTCGGAGAACAGTGTGTAGAAGAATGCAAATGCCAAAACGAAGCCTGGTGTAATTCTGTTGATGGTTCATGTCTTTGTCCACCAGGATATAAAGGAACTTATTGCGAACTTCCTTGCGAGGTTAGAATACTTTGAAATGCAATTATCTTTTTATTTACTTTTACTGAGTGACCCATAAATTTGGAAAGAGTTTTCTTGATGGTAATTTCGAAAAAATATTCTCATATATATATATATATATATGAACTAAAGAAAAGAATAGTTTAAATTTGTTTAAGATCCACTAGCGAGGAGAAGGGAGATCTCTTCTGAACAGCATTTTGCAAGGCATTCCAGATATCCTGATGGAATTGTCCATGCCCACCAGAATGTATTTAAAATAGTGAATTCCATGCTTATTCCGAAATTTTTGTATTTCTGTAAGCATTCCATTAATTTATCAAATTGATGTGTCATTTCTTACATTTAGCCTTGGTCTCATGGTTCCGGGTGCATACAGTCCTGCCAGTGTGTACTGAATAGCACAATCAGTTGCAACAGCCAGACAGGAGATTGCAGTTGTTTGCCTGGATGGACAGGTAACATTTTTTTAAATTGCTTTACTGTTGCGTTTTTACTTTCAATTTCACGCAAAAGAGTGTTTTTAATTAAAACTTTGTTATTAACATGAGAATGTATTCTAAAAATGCTTTGTGATAAAATCATTTACAGTTTCTAATAAAATGTGAAATATAAAAAATATTATAAACTCTTTTTTTTTCTTTTATAAAAGGGAAATTTTGTGAATCGGAATGTGAACATCCAACATGGGGATTGAACTGCAATGAAACATGCGACTGTGGTGATAATTTCACATGCCATCACGTTAACGGGAAATGTAATTGCAGTCCTGGATATACTGGATTTAATTGTTCCGAAAGTAAAACAAACTTCTTTTATTTAGCAAACTTAAAAAAATTTAGAAAATAAACCCTTTTTACAAGCCAGTTATTTTTAATAGCATGTTCGAATGGAACATTTGGAGCTGACTGTCAAGGAATTTGTCCAAGCTGCCCTGAAAATGCTACATGTAATGTTGTAACTGGCGAATGCGACTGTCCTGTTGGATTTTCTGGCCTAAACTGTGATGAAGGTCACTATTATTATTATTAACAATTTATCTCTTTTGCAATTTTTAGACACAAATCCGTTTTAAGAATTTTACTTTAATACTTTTAGCATGTCCTAATGGGACATTTGGAGCTGGCTGCAAAGGAATTTGTCCTACATGTTCTGAAAATGCAACGTGCAACTCTGTAACTGGTGACTGCGATTGTCCTCCGGGATATGTAGGCCTTTACTGTGAAGAAGGTATTTATATTTGTAATTATTATTATTATTATTATTATTATCATTTTCTAGGATGAGAAATAATATTTGGCACTAATTTTAAATATTCAAATAAAAGAATAACTATAATAATAATGTTTTTATTTATTATCGAAATTTTAACAGGTGCATTAATAAATGAATAGAAAGTAAGTAAATAAATTGTTAAGGTATACTGATTATAAAATTTTATTTGTATGTAGCTTATTCAGGTTGCGATATTGTGACTTATTTAGATTAATAAAACTCAAAGATAATCTCGCATCAATCAACGGAATAATGTATGCTTATTATTAATTTTGACTTGATTATTTGAATAAATCGCATCGATTATTTATTTGGATTTTTAGAAAGTAAATAATTAATGTGGTAGCAGATAGCCCCATATGCTGTAGAGAATGAGATATAAGCCATCACGTAAATGGGGAAAATTGCAATATAGAAGAGTCGCCTACTGGCAATATTTGACAAAATTTAAAATTTAATAGGAACAAATTTATAATAAAATACGGCCAAATATACAGTTTTCTTGTTGTAAAATATTCACGGAACTTTGATAACACATAGATAGACAGATAGTTTTCCAAAAATGATTAAATAGTGCCCACGAAGATCAATTTACATCGTTTCCTTTGCAGTTGATTTCCCTTTTTATCCGTTTTTATTTACTTTGGGATGTTATTTATTTATGTGTGTGGCTGAAATCCAAAAATTGAATTTTTATCCACTTCTTATCATCCAATTCAGCTGAAAGTTTGCATATAGGCATACTCTCTAACATCCTAATTAATATTTCATGGTATTGTTAGTCCCGCCCTTTTTCTCCCACCAATAAATTTTTAGTATTCTCCAAATGCAATTGCGATTAAATAAGACGAAAAATACTCTAAAAATATACTGGTGTGAAAAAGAAGGCGGGGCTAACAATGCTACGGAACATTAATTAGTATGTTGGTGGGTATGTGTATGTATAGGGGCCGTCCATAAATGATGTCACGCTTGGAAGGGGGGGGAGGGTTTCGTGAAATTGTGACAGTTTGTGACAAGGGGGGGTGGGGGTAACAAAAAGTGTGACATCACATATTTCAGTTAAAATACAAACATTTATATTCAGCAGATGAAATTTTGAAGTTATTTTAAAATTATCAAAGATTAAAGATATTTTTTTAATTCGGGTAAAAGTAACTTTACCCTGTGATTCCTCCTACCCTCATACATTATTTTCTTTCAGAAAAAAGCATTCAGAGTAGGTTTTTAGTATATGATAGCAATAGAAAATCTTTACTTAGAAGAAAACCTTCCCTTTTCACACTCTTGAAATGTCCAACAAAAGATATAAGTCCTTATGGTTATATTTACAGATGTCATTAAGGTCCATAGTCAACATTTGAAAATAAAATTTCAAATATGATCTCTAGTCTAATATTTTGTTTCTGAACTTCAAGTAATTATTGATGTATGTCATGTTCCGTGACATGTGACAACGGGGGGGGGGGGGGGGGGGTCCAAATTTCTGAAAAAAAGTGTGACATCATTTATGGACAGCCCCATAACTTTGATGACAATACATGCTTAAGTAATAATGGTTTTAGAGAGGGTGGATCTGAGGGACCTGGACCCCGAAATCCAATTCAAAATTTGTTCTTAATTTTAACGCACTATCTATCGACCAATTGAGTTGAAATTTTGAATAAATATATATTTCCAACGGCAGTACATGGTCAAGCAATAATGAAATTGGAGGAAGCCTGAGTTTCTCAGTTCCAAATCAAAATTTGCTTTCGAATTTTAACCCACCGCGTACGGGGAGATTGTTTTGTATTTACTGTGTTTACATACACAGGTTGCAAATAGTCTTATATTTTAATGCCACTATTTTTGAATAAAAACATGTTTCATTAGCTTTCAGTATTTATAAATATCAAACATTGCATTTTACAATTAGTGGTGGAAATGTAATTTAGTGGGATAATAATTTTCAATAATTTATCTATTAAAAATAGTATTTTAGAAATTATGGTGTAAATGAAATTTATTGTAAAAAGTTCTTTTGCTCGTCGAAATCACGGGCACCGTACGCGGAGGGTTAAACCACTTCCTGTTATCCGACTGAGCTGAAATTTTGCATACGTGTATATTATCCACATTCGCTCGGGGGGAATTTTTAGTACATTTTTAAATAAAAGCATGTTTTTATCTTTTTTAAATTTATGCTTTATTTTTCTTTCACTTTATCATTTCTCATTTCAACATATGCTTTCTCTTTTACTAAAGTAAATTATTTAGTGGTATTAGTGAGAAATTTGAAACGTTTTAATGATTGTATATATCAGCTTCCGTTAACTGTCACTTGTTATAACTATGATTTTTCAAAAATTTAGTATGCCCTAAGGGATATTACGGGGAGAAGTGTGCTGAAATGTGCACGTGCACTAAAGGATACACATGTGATCCCGTTGTTGGATGCATTGAATTTATTGACACGAACCCGAAAAAATTAGGTAAGTTTAGATTCATGCTTGCACATTTTTATATTTTGCTTCTGATATTTAGTCATTTTAAAACATGTATGCATTATTTATAGAGTAAGGTATACGAAGTGGGAATTATTATGAATAGAAGTTAGTAATTTATATATATATAAAGTGATATAAATCGCTGACATAACTTTTTACCCCATTACTTATCTATTATTCGTTCAACATCTTGAAATTTTTACAATTATCTTTCAAAAGACTTAAATAAATAAATAAATAAATAGTGCAATTTTATCGTTTTTTTTTTTTTTTTTTTTTTTTTTTTTTAAATTAATTAAAATTATAGTTTTTAAACAAGAGAACTGTTTGATTTTTATTCTATTTGTGGGATATGATGTGAAGAAGATGAGCGGCCGTCGTAAAAGAAAGTATATTTTTGTTGATGGCTTTGGCTGTAAAGTAAAAACATTATTAAAACTGAATTTCGATTAAAGGTCCAGGCTCGGAATAAACTCAGAGACATATTTGGTTCTCATGCCAGTTTATTAAAAATATTCCAATTCATGTGACCATAGTCAATTAAAAGAACACAAGTTTTTTTAATGAAAACATTCTGGAGTGGGGAAACAGTACGGAGGATCAGGCCGGGCCCTAGGCCCGAATCACTCTTGAGCTCTTACATGTTTGAAGATGAGAAAGAAAGTGTAAGCTCCTAAACTGAAGCAAAACAAATGACGATGTATTTCGCGTTGAATTACACGCCAAGTTCAAAGTTTAAGATAGAGAATGGTTTGCTCTTTTTAGAAGATTCGAGACCGCATATATTAACTCTCTTTTTATAAAAATAGAAAATGAATTGGGAAAGAATTAAATTTATCAGAAATGTAGTACATAATTTAGAATATGTGATTTTCGATGTCACATATGACCTTTTTGTATTCAAGGTGCATCCGTAAAGTACCGGATTATTTTCTATAAATAAGAAAAATATTACTCACTTTCAAACAAATTTATCTTCTTCAAAATAATCATCAAAAGAACCTATATAATTTTTCTGATTTTCCTTTAAGTCATCTAAACACTGCTTATAGCCGTTGGAACTAACCGTTCTCAAATTACGCGTAACATTTCACTACGTTTTCGTCATTCCTTGAAGATGAAAAGCTCGTTGTCTTTGGTTCATCTTCATTTCTTTCTCAACCATACTTAAAGCGTTTGTACCATTCATAAACTTGTTTTGTTTATTACGATGCATCACCATATACTATTTGAATCATCTCTAAAGATTCTGTGGCAGATTTAACTAATTTGTAACAAAATTTAATGTTACAACGTTGTTCCATTCCGATTAAATTTTTTTTTTAAGTACAATGTTATCTCAGTAAATGAAAATGACTACGGCGTTTCGATATGCAGGCGTTTAAATAACCAGTTTAAATTTACTTTAATACGAGTTGAGATGTCACTCTTTTGAAACATATACTTATTATTTCACTTTTTACTTTCTGAACACTATAGTGAGGAAAGTATTGTAATCATGTCAAAAATCCGAATTTGAGATTTTGATGTTTCTATACGTTTCGAGGTCCAATGAGTCCGTTTTCACTATTTTTACGATGATGTATGTATATGTGTGTGTATGTATGTGTGTATGTATGTGTGTTATGTCTGTGAGTGAACACGCTAGCGTCTAAACACTTAGTTCGAATAAGCTGAAAGTTGGTACGTATATTGTAAGTCGCCATAGTACGAACCCTATAGATTTTGGTGAATCTAGCACTTATAGTTTTTTTTACAGCGACACCAGGAAAAATTCTTTATCATTATGGCCTATGGGGCCAAATTTTTAAAAGTGCGATAGCGTCTAAACGCTTTATTAATCTGAGCAAAAAATTTGTACACATTTATAGGTCACAGTTGCACGAGCTGTATAGATTTTGGTGAATTTAGCACTTACAGTTTTTTTACAGGGGCACAAAGAAAAATTCGTTATCATTATGGCCTATGGGGCCAAATTTTTAAAAGTGTGACAGCGTCTAAACGACTGATTAATCTGTGCAAAAATTTTGTACACATGTTATAGGTCACAGTTTCACCAACTGTATAGATTTTGGTGAATTTAGCACTTACAGTTTTTTTTACAGGGACACAAAGAAATTTTTTTTATCAATATGGCCTATGGGACCAAATTTTTAAAAGTGCGATAGCATCTAAACGCCTCATTCAATTGAGTTGAAAATTTATATGAATATTATAAACCACTGTTGCACTAACTTCAGGCATTTTGGTGACTCTAGCGTTTATAGGTTTTACAGGGACACAACGAAAAATTCTTTATCATTATGATCTATGGGCTCAAAGTTCAGTAGCGTTAAATGAAACATCGTGTACTATATGGAGAATAAATACTCAAACACACTATTATGGTTTTCTCTCTTTTGTTTGTTTAACAACTCCTCCTTCTTTACTTTATCTACAAAACTGTTAATTACTCAATGTTCGGAAAGTCGAGTGGAGTCACTCCGGATTTTTTATTTTATCGTTTGTTTTTTTAATTTTTCCGGTTTCTTTATGGGCGCGCCTTGCATATTCATATAAGCCTTGTTCTCATTATAACAAATATTAATAGCATAATCATTCCTTATTATTCTTTTTAGCTTCACCATTTGGCGTTCATACTAATAAACAAATGGAATTCATGATGATATTAAGTGCTTTGTCCATAATCAGTCTAATCATAGCTTTAGTTGTAATCTTTTTGCTCTACCGAAAAAGAAGAAAAGAAAAAAAATCAAAGAAAACTTCAACTGCTCCTTTGTAAGTACATGTTATTTTACATCATTATACACTTATTTTGTAGTACCTTTTATTGGATTGTTTGGAAAGTAATTTCGTTTTTTTCCAATAGAGGACTTAATTGTATCTTTTACACCATCTTTACAATTAAGCTGCATTATCATTATATATCGTGACAGCTGATATAGCAAAACTTGCTTGTGAAAAAGTTTGTTTGATTCTGCGCAATAGTTTTTGATTGGTGCCCTATCAAATAAAGAAATTCAGAAGCAGCATTTTCGGCATATTTTATTTTTTTGCTATTAAAAAGGCGAATATACTGTTCAAACAAGGAAAAAAGTATCCAATGTGTTTGGAGAAGATTTATTGTTAGAACGCTTGTGTCAAAAATGGTTTACAAAATTTTGTTCCGGCAATTTTGATCTTAAAGATGCATCACGTTCTGGAAAGACAGTTGATGCTCTTGAAGGCAAAATAAAGTGTTGGTTTATGAAAACTACCAAGCAACAACTCATGATATCGCTAAGAGATCGATCAAAGTGGAGAATATATAATTCAATAAAACATTTATACACTATAAGAAAATCGTTTTTCATTTTCAAAGTAAAAACGAAATTACTTTCCGAGCAACCCTATAAGTAAAGCCTTTGTAATCGACAAATTTTTACCTTTAATTTATCCCTGAAATCGATTTTCTCAAATTATTAAATTTTTTGAATCTTTTAAACATTTTAAACATTTTCTGCACCTTCAATAAAGTTTGTGATGCACAGAAGTTTAAAGTAGACTAAAAAATGAATGAAATACATTAGTTTGTGTAATGATTTATGGGAAGTTAGTCAAATTCAAAGCAACGGCATTAAAAACTATCATTTTTACCTATGGTCTAGAAAAATCTTGGAATGCAACAAAGAACTTCTAAAACATTCTCTATTCTCTCAGAATCACCTTATAACATTTTTTAGGCATACGAGGTGTGGCTATTAAATGACGAGACTATTGCTATAAAACATTTTATTTTAAATTTATACATATTTAGTTATTATCATCTTCAATATACACCCCTCCTCTATCCCTCAACGCTCCATGCGAATTTTCCATTGTTCGAAACAGTGCTGGAAGTCTTGTTCTGTGAGCTCCTGCATGAGGCGTGCCGCTTTTTCTTTCACAGCTTCAACTGACTCAAATCTTGTTTCGTTTAATGCAGATTTGAGTTAGGGGAACAGATAAAAGTCACATGGGGCCAGGTCAGGCGAATAAGGCGGATGATCTAAAACTGGGATGTTGTACTTGGCTAGAAACGTCTTGAGAGACAATGCAGTGTGAGCCGGCGCGTTGTTTTGATGGAGAACCCATGACTTGTTCTTCCATAATTCGGGTCTTTATTTTCTTTATTTTTTTGCTATTAAAAAGGCAAAAATGCTGTTCAAGCAAGGAAAAAAGTATCCAATGTGTTTGGGTAAGATTTATTGTTAGAACGCCAGTGTCAAAACTAGTTTACAAAATCTTGTTTCTGCAATTTTGATATTAAAGATGCATCACGTTCTGGAAAGAAAACATTTTTTAGACATACATTTTCTTTTATATAACAGAAGTTCTCATATTTTAATAATTTCGTTAACCATAATTTATTCATCTATGAAACAAAGCTTAAATAACACGAAAAAAAAAATTTATATTTTTAAAATAAAATTATTTTTATTGCTATGCGGAATTGTAACACGTCAGGAAAAAATAATAACAATAAATTAAATATGTAAAATTTAATTACGTCACGAGAAATTAATAATATAAATAAATAAATAGACACGGGGTAATAAATAAATGGGCACGTAGTTATAAAAATTGAATTACAGGATTACGATATCGTTTTTAATTTCTTAGAGACAGTTGGTAAAACATATAAATATCATGATGTAAAAGAGGAAGCCATTTGTTTAAGATATCACGTAGACCAATGTTTAGTAATTTCATCTGGCACTGAGAAATAAATTCGGAAATGCATGTGTAAAAATCAAGCGTTAGGAGGGCGCAGACCGACTTGTATTAAAATAACATCAAAATCTTTTCTTTTCTAAAGATCACGAATGTTTAACCCTTTATCTACTGACGGTACTTTAAAGTACCATTACTTTAAAAAGAGTATAAAATCGAATTTATAGAAGAAATGTCAAAGATATTTATAAGAAGGGAACAGATGTACCTCCCTTTAATCTCACTACAAAGCATTAGACGATACATATAGCCATTTTTGTTCCATAAAGGATTTTATGGAGTGCACTTGCTGTTTTTGCTTGATATTTTTTACGATCTTCATGTGTGTCATAATTAATTCCTATATTATTTCAAAAATATTCCATTAATCTTAGAAAAATTTAAAGAAACATAAAGAGTAACTATTTCTCTACACTTTTTTCATGTCGAAATAAATTTTTCGACCTCTATGTACCAGTGGTACACCAAAGTATGATCTCACAAAATTCTCGTTAATTATTATGATGAGGTGATATGCATAATTTTTAATATATATATCTTTAAATAATGCAATTTAGTAACTAAAAATATATGTTTCAAACACAATTTTTGTCTGTATCATAATGCAGTAGATAAAGGGTTAAAAGATTGTTAAAATAGGAAATTAAGAAATTATATTATATAAAATATAAAATAAATAATAAATTTAACTTTTTTTGTTTATAATTGTTTTTGTAAATAAGTATTTTTTTATTTTTTCACTGATCATTAGAAATTTTGTTGTTTTAGAAAAAGAGAATCAGTTTCAATGCATTGATTTATCTTTATAGTTTTTTAGCCTCTAACCCACTTTATTTGAAGTATATAAACTTAATATCAATATAAGTTTTATTCAAACTTTTTGCGAGATTATATGTTTGAAATTCATACTTTCTTTTCTGAATTCTTCATCGATATTAAATTAAAATTTAGCATTATTACGCTAAGAACTTTAATGTTTATCGTGGAAATATAAAAATTGTGGCATGCTTAACTTTAAATTTCGTTAAGTTTTCTTACACCATCTTTCTTTTTCAGATTTGTTGTATATGACGATGCAGAGAGTAAGTTATTTTATTTTATTTTTTGAATGAAATATTTTTGTTTACAATGTATGTGTGGCATAGTTACAAAATTACGAAAAATTGAAGATTCAATACCACACAAAATAATATTTTTTCCAATAGAAAATCAAAAATACATAAATTAGAGGGAGGTTTCTTTTTTCTTTTTTCTTTTTTCTTTTTTTCTTTCTTCTTCTTCTTCTTTTTTTTTTTTTTTTTTTTTTTTTTTAAGCAACAACAACAACAGAAAAAAAAAAAAAAAAAAAAGAGACTGAATTTTTATCAGAATAATAACAAACTAATGGAAAATAACACGAACTGATTTCACCTGTTAATAATTAATAAATAATAATAATAAACTTAGAAAAAGTAGATGATTGCGAAACCCCTTTTCAATGTCGTTATTTTACAAAAAAATATTTTTATTGTTTTCTAATATATGCTCCAATAATAATTATACATAAGAAACACGCAGTAAATATGCATTCCCATTCACTCCAGCATATTCTTATCATTCTCAAATGATATTATTGCTGCAAAAGTTTATTTTCTCTCCGTACATTGTGTACGCGATTAAAATAATAATTCTTGCTAGTGGCTAGAAAACTATGAAATTTCAAAAATATTCTCTTCTCGATAAAATAATTCTAATTAAAATCATTTTCTTGTAAGAGGAATGTAGCATCAAATTTGTCTTTTTTTTTTTTTTCTCCTATAAAAATTCTTTGGATATTTCAGGTTCATTTGATATGAATAATTTTATTTTTTTAATGACTCGAAATGACTGAAAATGATTTTTAAACCTTGTGCGGCAACCTGTAAGACACGTTTTTGGGACACTTAGGATAAGTTTTGTGCAAGTTAGGAATAATTTTGCTGCCGACTGTAACAACATAATTTTGGATTTTAACATTTGTATGTTTGGTTAATTTGTTTTGCTCCTGTGCACTTTTTTTTTTTTTTTTTTTTTTTTTTTTTTTTTTTGCACCGTTGTGCTAATTAGATTGGAATTTACGGCTTAAAATGGATTTCGAACCTTTAAGGACATATGTGCCTGAACCAGAAGTTGAATTATCTAACATTATAAAACCAATTCGGCTGATTTATTAGCAGTTTTTAAAATTTTTAAATATTATTAAATTTAATTTTTTTTTTTTTTTTTTTTTTTTTTAGAAGAAGAAGAAGAAGAAAACTGAAATATTGATAATATCGCGAAATTTAAATTTTGATTAAAAAAAGAAAAAAAAAAAGCATGAAACATGAAACATATTTTATAGTAACCGATAATAAACAAATCCCTCAAAAATTTCGATAAGATTATTCAAATTGTGTACTATAAAACATGTTCTTGAGTTGCGTTCTCGACATAAGGACTCTTCAAAAGCTTGTCATGTCTCATATTTGGAGATTTGTGAGTGGAACTGAAACATTTAGCTGATATTGTTTAGTAACTTTTATTGAGCACCTTTCCTCAATAAATAAATAAATAAAAATAAAGGAAAAAGTTAGTCTGTGGCATTCTATCTTTTCAACAATAAAAAAAAAAAAAAAAAAAAAAAAAATATGAGCCATATACAGATTAAGAATGGTGTCCTACAGATGAACAATATATTAAGAATTGTAAGAATTATAAACTAAAATTCGAAATCGGTTTCAAACTGAATTCAAATCAGGTTACCGTTAATTATGTATGTGCTTATGGGATGCAATTGTATTAAATATAATTACACACTGAAAATAAATATATACTTTTTTCATCTAGAACGAATAAGTATAGTCATTTTCTGAATCCCGAAACTAGAAATATAGATTTCCGTGGTATGAAATTTAAGGTAAACAAATAAACTGAATAGACGAAATGATCGAATATTTACAGTCTATATTTTTCTAGATGGTGAAACGATACATCATATTATGAATCCTTTGTAGTGCTTCAAATTCTCGCTTTATTTTTAGAATCGATTCATAAACTAAAATTATAATTACTAATATTCGCTTTTGAATTTACGTTTATTTTCAGAGATTTTTAAATAAGTTTGACCACAGTAATATACGAAAACGCTCTAGAATTTTAACATGGTGTTCTAGAATTCGCCAGCAAAGGAGCTTGTATTTATAAGGCTGACATGCAACTATTTTTATTAGAACCTCAATTTATTTTTTAGATGTCAGTCGCAGAATTATTTTTCATTGCAGTGATATATATTCTGATATAAATATCCTGATTGAATTTAAGGTATATTTCCAAGAGATGATGTATTAATGCCTTTATATTTATTTATATTTTAAAATGTATCTGACATATCTGACAACTGTATTTTGGTACTGGTGCAATGAAATTGCCTTAAACTTAATAAGTAAAATGCTTATACTGAAAATTCGTGTTGATTTGTTTTAGATATATGGTTTATTATTTATGTTACGAGTTAATTTATTTGTGATATGCTTTAAGATAAATATTATTGCTGTATCTCGGTTTCTATTGTATTGGTGTGCATAAACGTTCACGTATAATATACACAAAATGAAACAACTGCACTGTTTAAATCAAATATATTACTGAAAAAAAGACAAGAAAAGGAGTTTTCTGAAAACATGCTAACATACTTATAAAAAAAATTAAAAAGTTAAATTTTCAAATTTAATAACTAGATTATTTATTAAAATAATCAGATTTCCCAGCTTCATTTAAGCATTATTGCGATTTACACTGACTACTTATCTCGGTATAATAAAAGACAAAAACTAAATAAATAAATGAAGAACAAAATAAAATAAAATAAATAAATAAATAAATGTTTTTCAGCTTTTTATCACATTCACAATATAATTGCATATTATGTCTACAGCATTCTGTTAAATCATTGGATATTGTCATACACTATTACATTCGCTGTAATCGATGTTTGATATTGATCGATTTAAAAGACGAGTATAAAACGAATTGTTGCATGTTTCATTGTTTTTTCCTTTATGTATAAAAACAAATTATTTAACATATAATCAACAAAATAATCATTATTTATTATAACAGTTGGTGTTGTAGGTTTTGAATAATTTTCACAGAACAAACATATTTTTTCTTTGAAATATAATGATAATGATTATTTATCATATTGAAAATTTGATTAACTTTCGATTGGTGTGAAATTTTTATTTATGCCCATGTAACATAATATATTCCTTTTAAACTTTAAAACATAATTTCTACTGGAGTATTTTAAAAAATATACAAATTTTGCTTGATTTAAAAATATTATGACGATAGTTTTATCTATTCAGACCAATAACTTATAAACGTACAAACGCATTTATTTAATTGGAATAAAGCTATACTTACTTTTTGTTAATTGATAGTGATACATGTAGTAATAGTTTATATATTTTTTCAGATGTTCAACCTTCTTCATGTTGTGAGAGTGAACTGAGATCAATTAACTCAAAATCTTCCAGTTGTGCTATTGAAAATATCTATCAAGACATACCTCCAAGGAAATCTAACAATCTTCCTATACTTGATTCTTTGTATGAAAACGGAGAGTTGAGTTGTAAGTTACTCTGAATAAATTACAAGCGAACAAATATTTTTCTCCGAATTTTGATTTACAGACATTGACACAAACGAAGAAGTAAAACCAATCAGAGTGATTTTTAAACAACATTTAATATAAAAAAATGGTCATAAAAATGACTGAGAAAACTGACGAGACGATAATTCAGCAATGCATAAATTTTAAGACACCATAAAAATTAATAATAGAAAGGTATAAATTTATATGCTCCTAAATTTTAATTATCTTTTTAAACATAGAATTCAAAGTGCTATTTCAAAATTTCTAAAATTTGGAATCGACACAGATCGAGGGACTGCATACCTTAACAATTGTACTGCACACTATAAAATAATTTTTTTTTTTTTTTTGGCATTTATCTGCAATTTGACCAGTATAAGTACCACAAATTTTATTGGTGGTCAAGTACCGTAAATTTTTAAAACAAAACAAAACAAAATGATAATTATATTTAGCTATTAAAAGGATTAAAATCCAATTTTTAAAAATTATTCTCTTCCACCACACACACACACACACACACACACACACACACACAAAAAAAGAAAGAAAGAAAGAAAGAAAGGTTGTGTATCTATATATATACGGGTGATCAAAATTCACAGGGAAAAAAAATATTATTCACAAACTATTGACCGTAGCACTAAGAGATTTTCACTGAAATGCACAGAAAGGGGTACATGACACTTTGGTCCCGCCGTTTTGGTTCCGCCATTTTGGTCCTGAGGAAATTTTGGTCCCGCCGTTCTGGTCCTGTCGTTTTGGTCCGACATTTTTATCAAGGGCAATCAAAGTATTACAGTAAAAAAAAAAAAAAAAATGTTTTATATTTTGAATTTTTGTCACTTGACTTGAAGAGATTGGGGTAGGGAAAGTTAAAATTATTATTATTATTATTATTTAACAGAAAGTTCTAGTAACAAATAGAACTGAGAAAATGTTTAAAATTTAGATATTTTGCTTTGAACGATGGAGGCAACAAATACATGTGGAAAATTCGGGCAATAGAGAACTTAGACAAATATTTACTACTGGAGGGTTGAATATCTTACAACCTTTACTGAAAATGATGTAACTAAAAAATGCTTGGAACTAAAAATTTATAACCTTGGTTCGAATTTAGAATGACAAAGGGTATTAGTTATCAGCGAGGATATAAGCAGTGTTAATTTATCTAAGCCTCCTGAATTTCAGTTTAAATAAAATAAAATGTTTTTAATGTAAAATATTGTAATGTGGTTCTTAATTATCTCATTCGAATTTACAGTGTTCGAACACAAAATTTGCCTGAAATCGATTCTTTATCCAAGCATCCCTTTAAATGTGAAAGTTTAATAATAAAAGATGATGCGAGAAATGTAAATAATGTTTTTGGATTTAATTTTTACAGATCTGCTGAACTTGAGCGGGTAAATATATCATATGAATTTGTTGATATATTCGGTGTTTTTACTAAGCCCTCATCGCAGTTAGTGCAAAAAATATGCAAAGTTCTAGAAATTAAAAGGAAATTATGTCGAATAATAGTCATGCTTAAGGAAAGGACTCGAAAAGAAGCGAGATTAGAAAGGTTTCTGCTTTGTTAATTCTATACAGCCATTTATGTTCATTTTTATGGCTTTTATTATATCCGATGACATGTTAAAAATGCAGTGTTTTGAAATGATTTCAACTATTTCTGGATTAACGTTTGTAGAACATGTGAATTTTTTTAACATTCAAGTTTATTAAATTTAGTTATAAATACAAATGCGGGGTTCTTAAGCATGACAAATAGCATTGTAAGAATTGCAGGATGAGTTATATTGGTTGCTATTTTATAGTGTTATATTTAATTTTCACTTAAAATTTCGACTATCTTAGGTAAAAGGAGAATAAAGTGTCTTCCCTTATTAAGAATATTTTATACCATTCAAAGTTCAGCAATTAATACCCGACATATTTTCCTTTGAATTTGCAGAACTTTTAGTAATTTTACGTTGCTACAATTCAAGCATAGAAGAAAATATTTAAATTTTTATTTCTTAGTGTTGCATAGCGTTATTGCAATATATATGCTTTGTATAATTTCTTTTTTCTACTTTTTTTTTTTTTTTTTTTTTTTTTTTTTTCAAGATTGTTAACTTTTAGCCTCACCTAAGCATTTTTTAATGGGAAAAAATGCTTGAAAAGAGCTTCCGATTTCCCTATGTGGAGGGAATTAGCATGTTAATCCTTTTACGTTTTCATTTATTTCACAAATTTTACAATGGCATATTATATACATTCATAATTACATCAATATAAAATACACACAGAGATGATAAAGTGAATCAATTAATACATATTGAAAACAAAAGTTGTAATTAAAAATGTGAATTTAAAAAAAAAGTAAATAAATAAATTAAAAAAAAAACTTTTTACTTTATTTTTTATGAAGAAATTCTGCAATAACATTATAAAAGTTTTAAATATTCGTAAAAAATCAATGAGACCTGAACTCTCCATATCTAAATGGCTAAGGAGCAATCGTAAGCTAGAAGTTTCATATTTACCTACTTGACATTGTTTAATTAAAGACATTCTAAGAGCACTTTATTTCTCCCATATGAATAAATATGCAGTCAAATTAAAAAACTGATGTTTACTTAAAAGACCACGAAAAAGTAGCGGGATCAAAATGACAGGACCAAAACAGCGAGACCAAAGTGTCCTGCTTCGGCACAGAAATACATGTGATTTTTTAAGGTAAAAAAAGATTTATTAAAAAATCAGTCCATTTTTTTTTTTCATCAGACGGCGCTTTAATTGCAAAATTAGATTTTTTTACAGTCTTGCAGTATGTTCAGCAACGTGATTAGGACTATAAATGCTCAATGTCACGGCCATCATTCATTAGAATGAAGTTGCGCATTGGAATTTCTCCCGAAAAAAGATTCAGTTTTCGCAATATGGCATTATTTGATCAGGTCGTTATTTGATATGGCGTTATTTGATCTGTTTAAAACGTGAGAGGTAACCACGAATACAGAGCGATATGTTTGTGAAAAATCTAATTAATATTTTTTTTCTTACGTATATTAAAAACCCCATACTTTGCTGTACCATAGCCTCCTAAACTAGATGTCTTCCGCGTGGATTGGAAACTTGGCAACAGTTCAAGAGGTAGACAGCGCCACCTGGTGCAGATTGCGCGACATTTTTATTCAACAGCCACCAAAAATTTTTTAAAGTGGGATTTAATATACATGAAAGGCGAATAGAATCGAAGAAACGTCGATTATATATATATCATTTATCACTTCTTAAAATTATTGGTAACACTTGAATAAAAATGTCACGCAATCTGTACCAGAGGGCGCTGTCTACCGCTTGAGCTGTCGCCAAATTTCCGAGCCACACGGAAAGCATCTAGTTTTGGAGGCTATGGCTGTACATTTCAGTGAAAACCGCATAAAGCTACGGTCAGTACTTTTTGATTAATACATTCTTTATTTTTTCTGTAACTTTTGGATCACCGTGTATAAAGAGGATAAGTCCCAATCTGAATAGTTTTAATCGTTGATAGCAGTTCTAATTAAGTGATTCTTCAATCACTATAATTGATAAGAAATTAATTGTATTTTCATGATTATTGATTGATTAATTATTACTTGTATTATCACGAATATTTAATATTTAATAGAAAAATTTGCAGGAAATGATTGATTAATCGTCAGTTATAAAATTCGCAGTAAATGATTGATTAATAATCAGTTGTAAAATTACGATAAATGATTGATTAATAATCAGTTGTAAAATTACGATAAATGATTGATTAATCGACAACTGTCCAAACGATTGCATTTTCCCTAACACTGCAGTAAACTAGTGGTATATATACTTTATATTTAGTGGAACACTTTTACGGTATACCGATTACGAATGAAGTGGTACATATGGCGTATTTTGATGTTTAATGGGCTTTAAAAATACTGTGCTTATACCTTAAAGGATCCAAAACGGCACAAGTACAAAATTTACAGTATTTATGCTAATATTTTAAGTTTTTTTTTTTTCGTGTATAGTCTGAAATTCACTCTCTAAAGTGCAAAAGGAAGGTCTGGGAGGTTTTGGGTTTAATTATGCGCAAATGGCAGCTAAATTGGGAAATTCTCTGAAAATTAAATAAATTTTATTCATGCAAATGGCGTGATATTCGAAACTCAAAATGTTAAGTTTAAATATAGAGAAAAATTTGAATAACAAATAAAGTAAGGGAAACCGGTTCTCTGTATGTAAAGTACAATTAATTTGAAGATTTTAAAATTATTATTTAAATTTTTATTTTAAAAAAATTCTGATTTTATTAATTAAGAATTTATTTTCTTGTTATAAAACAAATAACATTAATTTCAAATTTTATTTTAGCGTTTAAAAGTGGAGGACTGACCTTTCCTAAAGAAATCGAAGTCGAATACAATACTGAAGTCGAAGGAATATATCAAGAATTGGACTACGAAACTTGTCAAGTGACAAGAGAATCAGAAACGAAAGTCGTTAAAAGTAAGAAATAAAGTATTTATCTTTAAAATTAACTTTAATAAAAAATCGAAATATATTAAAGGAGAATATTAATAATTTAAATATGGATGTTATGGAATTTTCAAGATAAATTTCAAATAAAAGCTTTTCTTTCTTTCTTTCTTTCCTCTTCTTCTTCTTCCCTTTTTTTTTTTTTTTTTTTTTTTTTTTTTTGCTAATAATCATCAATGTGCGTATTAATTATCCTTCAATGCGCAAAAATAAAAGGGTTTTGCACATAATTCGTTAGATTCTATTTAGAATTTCGAATGATAAAAATGCTCTAGTCTAATTTTATAAGTTTTAAATAATCGTATGAGTCTGGAGATTCGAGCTTACTTTTTTAGGTTTGTGGATTTTTCATTAGAGGAAAACGGAAAACTCTTTTCCAAGCAAAAATATTATTATTGTATTATTATTATTATTATCGTTATTTAAGAATTTCAGCCTTAAAATCTTCTTTATCTGTGCAAGCATGCAATTATCCTGAATATCTGAAACTTAAGCTAAAGTTCCAATCAGCAGTTTATTAACCAATTAGAATCAAGATTTGGCGATCAAAAAGTGGAAACCTAAACAAACGTCGGAGTTTTTCGTCATGTAACGCTTGCAAACCAAACCTCCGGTCTGCTGTGGCTCCCGGACAACGGGGAATCGGCACAATCGGGTTACGTACTGTCCTTGCGACAGAAACGACGGTGTACACCCCAATAAGTTTCAGAAATATATATATATATATATATATATATAATAACTGTATGCACATGGCTAATAAAATATTCAAAATAAATTGTCAACACTTTCTTTTGTTAAGAGCGTATGATACCCAATCTCGCCGACAGCTAAAGCACATGTTATTCTATGGAAAATTTGTTTCAACACTTTCTGATTCTTAAGGAATTCCGTTTTCACATTCAGAAAATTCTTACTCTTATAGTAGTACTCGTTTTCGAAAATTGGATTTTTCACATTTTTAATATTTTATTTTCTAGTTAAAATATGCGAAATGTTCTAGTATGCGAAATATTCTAGTTAAAACATGCACTTGCTATTTATTTTTTTAACTCAAAAATAAATTATTAAAAAAAAAAAAAAAAAAAAAAAAAAAAATAAAGTAAATAAATTTTGAAAAACGAGTCCTATTTTAATGGTTGTGAATTTTCTGAATATGAAAACGTAATAATAATAATAATAATAATAATAATATAAACATTAGGTAATAGTAATTGCAGAGGCACATTTTCCTATAGAACATGCGCCTTGACCGTCGGAGAGATTAGGTATTGTACACTCTTAAAGAAATTAAACATTATTTAGTAAAAATATTCATATTTCATCATTTTTTAATACATTCATATTCTGATTGCAGTATGTTGTTTCACCGTAGTATGTCAAGTCTTCTGAAAAGAACATCCCAAACAGCAAATAATCATTGGCCGAATGTCGGCCGAATGTCCAAATTTGACTATTTTTCGTTCAATCGACCTCCTTTTCTGACGTTGGCAGGAAACACTTTATTTATGTACACTCGGCAAATCGCCTATCGATCATCGGATCTTGAGAATTTTTTAATCAATTCTGAAGCTTTTCCCTCCCTTGTTTCGAGCATATGGTTGCCAGTCGATGATTTATAGACGTTATTTGATTATTTGGTATCGTGTCGATTACCTAGTGATGTTATTTGTAAATGGTTTAATCGAATTTTCATGTATTTTCATGGGGTTTCATACCTTTTAAAATGTCGTAGCATGTATGAAATATGTGTCTGTTTCTATTTATCACAAGTTCTTAAACTTTTTAATAAAATTACACAAAACTCTGTGTGATGTTTAAGACTTATTTCAGCTTTTGAAAAATTATATATTTGAGATTCTTAATCAATTACAAAAAAAAAAAAAAAAAAAAGCACAATTATCAATGTAGAAAAATTTTTCAATAACTTTTCACGATAAGATAATTTAAAGTTTGTATATAAAGAATAAATTGAAATATTTAAGATATTTTAATTTTTTTTTTTTTCATTTTGTTTCTAGAATTTAAAATCTGTCTATTAACTAAAATTACGTAAAAAATCTATAATGTTGAAAACTTGTTTTAACGTTTGAAAATTTTAAAAAGCAATATCCTTAATTAATTACATTGAAAAAGTAGCATAATTAAAATGAAAAAAAAAAAAAAAAATCGAAGTTATTTTCTTATGATAACTTCGTCTAGAATTTACATATTAACATAAAATTTGAATTAGAATGTTTTTAAAACTCTATTTTCTGAAATAAAATAAGTATATGAAATTCTCTGCTATAAAATAAGAAAAAATAACTCGGGAAAAAAATTGATATTTTTATTTACCACAGAGGATTGTTGTATAATCAATTTATTTTATAAAACAGTTTTGGTAGCATTAAAATGCAAATTATATGTTAATATGAAAATTCAGCACATTAAATTTATAAATTATCTTACAAATCTTCAAATAACACTGATTTTTTTTTTTTTTTTTAAATATTGCTAATTTTCTATTGTAATTGATTAAGTGTATTCTTTTTAATTTTTCAAAAGGTTAAACAATCTTTAAGTACCATACAGTTTATTATATAATTTTAATAAGATTTATATATTTAAAAAAAATTTAAATAAAACATGGAAAAATATATGAAATTTTTAATTAATTAATCATTAAAAATAATGAAACAATTTAATTATCCTAAAGATTTTTATTCTTAATACGTAAACTCTAAATTAAATTATCATATGGATCGAGAAATAACATTGAAATTGTTTGCAACATTATTAACTATGCAGTTTATTTATTTATTTATTTTTTTTTTTTTTTATTAAGTTAAAAAAAAAAAAAAAAAAAAAAAAAAAAAAAAAAAAAACTGTGTTAAATGTATAAACGAAATAAATCTTAAACATTGTACAGTTTTTTTGTGTAATTTTAATAAGAATAAAAGCAAATCGGGATCAGTAGAAACAGACTCACAATTTACACATACAATGACATTTTAAAAGGAATGAAACCATTGAATTAAATACATAAGTTTGTATACCTTAATTACATTCATATCCAATAATTTTCTTTCCTGTTATACCTTATTGTTTAAAATAATGGATATATATCATCCATTAAACCTTAAAAAAAGAAAAAAAAAAAAACAGCGTCTTAAACCATTACTTTAAAATTTGTTACTTTCTAAAGTGAATAAACAAAATATTACTGCATAGCTTTATGGTTTGTAGGGGATTGAGATTCGGACTTACAATGTCAAGCTAAAGAAGAGTGTAAAAAAAATGATGGTCTTGGCGCAGTATTGCACTGATTTTGAAAATTCTGCATGTTACAAAAAAAAAAAAAAAAAAAAAAAAAAAAAAAATTTCGATGTTGCTAAAGAAACCTTTACATCTCCATGAATATGTACACAGCCATAGTGCATTTCAAGCGTTTTCTTTTAGAAAGTGATCAGAAACATTAGGATTCTTTTATTACATTTTTACTGATCCGTTTTTTATCTTCGGGACAAAACTTTCACTGAATTATGTCAAGTGTAAAACATGTTCTCTACGTCCCTGAAGTTTCAAGAGAATCCATCAAACATTTCTTTAGATATTCGGTAAAACCTTTAAAATCAATAGTATTTAAATGTTTATTGGTAGTCGCTGTATACGATTTGCTTGGATCCAATATTCGGATGCAATTGACCACAAAATATCTTTTTTATGTACTAAAAATTGTATTTAAAGATATTTTACATTTCACATTCTATCCAGATATACAATTAATTAAACCGAGAAAAAAATCCCGTGATTCATATCTAGAAACTAAAATATGGCCCTAGTACAGTAGTTCCATCTCATCCTTATAAATTCTACTCCCCTTTAAAAGCTTAGAAAGAAACCCACGGAGGGCATTCCCCCTCTAGGCCTAGGACACATCAGGAGTCAATCGGCCTTAATTCCTACAACCAACCAACCCCTTTAAAAGCAAGTTCTAGAATCTCCTACTTGAATTCTACAGCATTTACCTATATTATCGGGGGTCAAACTTATTTAAAAATCTCTGCAAATAAATGTGAACGCAAGAGTCGAGCTTTAGCAACTACAATTCGAGTTTATGACCCATTTCTAGAAAATCAAGCGAGGATTTCTCTCAATACAAAGTATTCATAATATCCATAATATTGTTTCATTGTCTAGAAATGTATAGACTAGAAATTCTGGATAATTTCATCTATTCAGTTTATATGCTTATCTTATACGCATAGCTCGGAAATCTATATTTCTAGTTTAGAGATTCAGAAAATGACTACTTATTCGTTCTAGATGAAGGTGGTATATATTTTTTCCATGTATGCATATTAATGACGAGTGTAATTTTTATAAATTTCAAGACACAAGTTGAAACAAGAACGAAAAATCATGTGGTAAGCATTGAATATTAAAACTTATTAACTACACGTTGTGTCGTATTACCTTCGATGCTCTTTGTCTACATTATCACACAACGGACAGATAGAAAGACAGACATATAAATAGAAGGAAAAGGGGGCTTGAACCTCAGCAGGTGGGGGGTGGGGGATGTGGGGTTAAGGGGCTCCTTCTACTACTACCCAGTCAGCGTGTTATCTTATCGGTGACGCATGCCGACATGAAAGATAAGGAGGGTTAGAAGAAAGATGTTATCTTGAATGATAAGGAATATTATTTTAAGAGAACTTTAATTATCGATTTTTCTCAAACTTATTTTTCTGTGATGCTGACATCTATTGAGGAAGTATTGAACTCCTTTATTTTCAAAAATGATGCTTTGCCGTCACTTAGGATCGAACCTGCTATCTGCGGATTGCGAGCCCGCCGCGCTATCCACTCGACCATCATGTGTTGACAGCGTAAATTTTAATTACTTAGTGTACCGTTTTGCGATGAAATTTATTTTAAATGTAAGTTATTTTCCAATTTAAGAAATGAATGTATTAATATTAGTGAGGATTTTTAGTGCATAATTAATATTTTAATTGTTTTCGTAGATTTTATGTGCATAATTATTATTTTAATGATAATTTGGGATAAAATATTAAGAAATTTTTTCTTATGTTTAACAAAATGAGTGATTAAAAATTTTCGTTCAAGTGTGTTTGATCAGTGGAAATATATGATTTTCTACTGTTATATGTTCAAACATTTTTTTTTTTTTTCTATGTGAACATATATTAAATTTCTTTTTTATTTAATCTTTGGAACTCTGCAAAAGAGTTACTTTTTTTTTTTTTTTTTTTTTTTTTTTTCTGTGAAATTCTCAAAAGAGAATTTCTTATGTATGTTCAAACAGATTTTTTAATCTGTGTGAACATATTTAGACAGTATTTTTAATTATGTAAAATATACGATTTTTCGCGAATGGTTTTCACTAATATTTTTTAAGGAAAAATTGTGGTATAATTTAATTGCGTACAAAATTTAATAAAATGATTGCAAATTAAGGAAATTTTCTCTCATGTATAATATTAGCATATGTGCTGCCATCTGGCGATTATTTATTGAAACAGAGAAAAACAATTAATATTATTGAAGTAGAGAGTTAGAAAAAATATATTCAGGCAGAAATAGAGGTATTTATTTCATTTAGTAATAAAGGATTAGAAAAATTAACTAAGATTTTGTGCAACCAATAACATTTTACCACGCAACAGAGTTATAGTAGATTTTATTTAACTTATCATAAGCTAAAATCAATTCATGCACTTATTAATCTTATATTTATGTATTTGCATATTTATGCATCCTTAAGTATTTTAGTTATGTAATATTTTAAAATGTGATTGGAAAAAAAAAAAAAAAATATTTCGCACTATAAATGTAATTTAAGTTTATGCACGCACACACATAGAAAAATTTAATTATTTTTTAATCTTAATAGATTAAAACGGAAATTTAAAAGTTAAGCATATGTACATTGCGAAACTGATTAAGATTTAATATTACAAACTTAATTATATTGAGTGAAATTAGGATGTAGCTTATTAGAGGAACAATAGTTATAAATATTGCAAAAATGTCGAAGTACATTAAGGTTTAATAGTTATATTTTATGATGAACAATACTTATAAATGATGCAAAAATGTCGAAGTACATTAAGGTTTAATAGTTGCACAGTTATATTTTATGTGCATATATAGTACTTTTGCGATGTTATGTAGCTTATTAGATAAACAATACTTATAAATGATGCAAAAATGTTGAAATACATTAAGGTTTAATAGTTATATTTTATGCGCGTATATAGCACTTTTTGTGATGCGAAACAAAATATTCTCAGGGGATAGTAGTTTTCAAAAAATTTAACCACAGGAATACACTCTATTTAAGATAGAAATAGGTGCACTAGTATTGAACATGATGGCTTTTTGGGGTCACGTGATTTTTTTTCGTCCAATCAGAAGCACGGAATTTTAATGATCGATGGTGTTAGTCGATCTGAGAGAATTTATTTATATTTTTATTTTATTTATTTATTTATTTATTTTTTTTTTAATAAAGAATTTAACGCGAGGCGATGTATTTCGAGGACTTAGCATTTTTCATGATGGTCGGAAAATTTAATTGAATGAATTTAGGTGTTATCATTCGGAGATTTATATTAGTAAATTTTTATAGAGTTTTTAAAATTAAGCACTTTGTGAAATTAAGTGTTTTTTTATACAGATATTTTTGAGGTACCATGATCCAATCGAAAGCATGTATTTTTAATTCGAGGACTTAGCATTTTTCGCAAGAACTTAATACTTCATATTACAATAAACTCATTTTGTTTGATTATCTTATATAGTTCTACTAAACTAGTTAAAAACTTTTTTAAATTATTCACCTTAAAGTGAAAATACTATACTACAGAGTTACCATTTATTTAATTCATTAAAAAATATGCTTCTTTTCTACACTTCCAAAGAAACAAATGAGTGATAAGCTTATTTCTTATTGACCATGTTGATACTACGTCATACTACGATAAACTCATTTTGTTTGATTATCTTATATAGTTCTACTAAACTAGTTAAAAAACTTTTTGAATTATTCACCTTAAAATGAAAATACTATACTACAGAGTTACCATTTATTTAATTCATTAAAAAATATGCTTCATGAAAATTATGAGCTATCTAGAAGTATTTTTCATTGATATGTAGGATATATTTATTTAATAATATTGATTTAAGAACTTTATTTCATAAATTAACTTCTATCAACCAATAACATTTTACCACGCAACAGAGTTATAGTGGATTTTATTTAACTTATCATAAGCTAAAATCAAACCAGGCACTTCTTAATCTTATATTCATGTATTTGCATATTTTGTATATTTATGCATCCTTAAGTATTTTAGTTATGTAATATTTTAAAATGTGATTGGAAAAAAAATATTTTGCATTATAAATGTAATTTAAGTTTATGCACGCACGCACATAGAAAAATTTAATTTTTTAATTTTTAATCTTAATAGATTAAAACGGAAATTTAAAAGTTAAGCATATGTACATTGCGAAACTGATTAAGATTTAATATTACAAACTTAATTATATTGAGTGAAATTAGGATGTAGCTTATTAGAGGAACAATAGTTATAAATGATGAAATACATTAAGATTTATTACTTACTTAGTTATATTTTATGTGCATATTTAGTACTTTTTGTGATATAATGTAAGTTATTAGGTGAACGATAGTTATAAATGATGAAATACATTAAGATTTATTACTTACTTAGTTATATTTTATGTGCATATTTAGTACTTTTTGTGATGTAATGTAGCTTATTAGATGTCCAATAGTTATAAATGATGCAAAAATGTTGAAGTACATTTAGGTTTAATACTTGCTTAGATATATTTTATGTGCATATATAGTACTTTTTGCGATGTTATGTAACTTTTTAAATGAATAATACTTATAAATATTGCAAAAATGTTGAAATACATTAAGATTTTTTACTTACTTAGTTATATTTTATGTGCATATTTAGTACTTTTTGTGATGTAATGTAGCTTATTAGATGTCCAATAGTTATAAATGATGCAAAAATGTTGAAGTACATTAAGGTTTAATACTTGCTTAGATATATTTTATGTGCATATATAGTACTTTTTGCGATGTTATGTAACTTTTTAAATGAATAATACTTATAAATATTGCAAAAATGTTGAAATACATTAAGATTTATTACTTACTTAGTTATATTTTATGTGCATATTTAGTACTTTTTGTGATGTAATGTAGCTTATTAGATGTCCAATAGTTATAAATGATGCAAAAATGTTGAAGTACATTAAGGTTTAATACTTGCTTAGATATATTTTATGTGCATATATAGTACTTTTGCGATGTTATGTAACTTTTTAAATGAATAATACTTATAAATATTGCAAAAATGTTGAAGTACATTAAGGTTTAATACTTACTTAGTTATATTTTATGTGTATATAGTACTTTTTGTGATACAAAATATTCTCGGGGAATAGTAGTTTTCAAGCGATTTTAACCACAGGAATACACTCTGTTTAAGATAGAAATAGATGCACTAGTATTGAACATGCTGGCTTCTTTTATGGTCACGTGATCCAATCAGAAGCATGGATTTTTAATAATTATAAAATTAAGTGATTTTAGTATACAAGTTTCGGAAAAAACCATGAAAAACTTCAAACGAATAGTCTACAATCTTTAAAATCTGTGATGCGCAAATTATTTGTTTTAACATGTTGATAAACTAGATTACATTAAAAGGTTTGGGTATTAAAATGATACATATTTGGCGTGATTAATAGGGGTTCTAAAGAATTTGGCTGCTTCACCTAGTATATGAATTTAGCTTATATTTGGCGTTATTTCGCCAATAATTACAAATTTGGTGGTAAACCTACAGTATAAATGCACTCGCAAAGAAATTTTAATCAGTTGCTGCTATATTTTTGAGGAGTGCGCACGTTTAATTTTATAACTTCGATTTTGTATAACACTCTACTTTTTAGTGAGAGAGATGGATTTATTTGAAAAGATGCCTATTTCAAATGAGTTGTCATCAAACTTGGATACTAAGAAACTACCGAAAACTTTTAGTTGTGTTTCTTGCAGTGTGCTATTTAAACGAAAATGGGATTTGCTTCGACACATGAAAATTCATCTCAACGAAAAATCTTTTATTTGCAATGAATGCTCGAAAGCATTTACCAGATCAGATGAGTTAAAGAGACATTTAAAAATTCATGAAAAGATTCCTATTGAACATAGATGTAAGCAATGTAGCGAATCCTTTAATCGCAAGTATCAGTTGCTGATGCATATTAGAAAAAACCATCAAAAACCTTTACCAGTGCATTCTTGTGATCGATGTGCAGAAACATTTAGACAGAAATATAAATTATTAGAGCATGTTAGAGAAAATCATCGAAAACCCTTATCGCAAGCAGCATTAAAGGGATTGTCAAATTCTGACCGAGATCTTCTGAAGGAGAAAATTATGCATTTTAAAAGAAAAAATGCACTTAATACATTTACAATAACCACATTTGATAATTAAAAACAAAGATTTGGATTTGACGTCATTTTTTAATAATTTAAGAACTGACATTTTAAACGAATTAAACTTTCAATTAAATGACCAAGGAACATTGAAATGGTATATTAATGTTGAAGCTATTTTTAGTTGTATTTATGAAAATGGAGAGAAGGATTTTATTACACAAAATTTTAGGTCAAAAAGTATAACAACTTTTTTAATAAATGATTTGAATAATGATCTTGAAAACGCTTTTAACAAGATGAAAAAGTGTTTTGATGAATTTAGCGAACAAGGATCAGGTTGGACATTAACAGAAATTTTCAAATTAGAACTTTGTATGACTAAATATGGTTCTTTTCAAATGTAATATCTGATTTTACTATATATATTAAAAATTGTTAGTTGAATCTTATAAAATTATTGTTAACTTTGTATAAAAATGATGAATGTAAAAATCTTATAATTTGAAAAATAAAAGTATGTGTATAAAAATTGTATTTTTAATTATTTATCTCATATAAAAATTTTATGTAAAAGTTTAAACTATTAATCGGATTTTTAAAATAAATGCACTTATGTTAATGTAGAGATATTTTATTTTATTTTATTTTTTAAATATGATTTTAAAACTATATATTTTAAAACTACATATATATATATATATATATATATTTTTTTTTTTTTCTTTTTTAAACGTTTATTTCATAAATAAATTGATATTTTATAGTAAATATATAATCATATTCTTACCAATTTTAGAGATTGTATCAAAAAATCATGAACTTTCCAATTTTAGCATTAACCGTTTAACATATAGTCTAGAGTAATACTAACCTGCTTAAAAGTTTAACTTTTCTGCGTGCTTGAAATTAGACATGAATAAATTATCTGTTTTAACACGTTGATAAACTAAAATAGTTTACGTGATTTTTTAATGGGATTGGGGATATTTTACAAGATTTGGCTATTAAAATAACATATCTGCTATGATTTGGCGAGATTTTTTAAATATATTTGGCAATAAATACTGATTTGGCATTAAACATAGAGTATAAATTCAGTCTCAGAGGAAAATTTAATCAGTTGCTGACTTGTTTTCGTGCTTCATATAACATTTTTAAAGTTTTACTTTGATTATATTTATAATGGATCTATCTGAAGAAGTGCAAGTTTCTGTTCATCAACAACCCTCTTCATCATGTTTTGAAGATGAGACTTTACACTTAAAGGATGCAAAGCCATATGTTTGTGATATATGTAAGAAAGCATTTAGTAGATCGTACGGTTATAAAAGACACTTAAAAACTCATGAAAAACCTCGCATAGGATATGGGTGTGAATACTGCATGGAAATTTTTACTCGTAAACGGGATTTTTTAAAACATAATGCAAAAATTCATAAAAAGACTTTACATAATCACAGTTGTGATGAATGTAGTGAAGTGTTTAGGACTAAACAAGATTTATTGAATCATAAAAAAAATGGTACATCGAAAGGTTTTACCTGAATATCTATGTGTAGAATGTAATGAAAGTTTTCGATATAAGTATGAATTATTACGCCATAACAGAAAAAATCATCGTAAAGATTCTTCTGCTTACGTATGTACAAAATGCAATGAACGAAATACTCTCAACTTAGACAGTGAAAATATGAACTTAACGAATTTTTTGAATACTGCTTTTTTAACCAACACCTATTCTTTAGCCAAAAGCTTTCATGATGAAAATAACAATACGTATTTTTTAATATTTTTAAATAATGAAAATATGAATACCGAACGCATAACACAAAATATTGACTCACCAACCAACAACTTTGAGAGTGCAAATGCGAACTTAACGAATTTTTCAGATAATCAAAATATTGTTTTCGGTTCATCAACCAGTGAAAATGTGCTCTTATCAAATGTTTTGGATAATAATGCATACGATGTTTTACCCACTGCTAATGAAAATATAAATACTAAATGTTTGACACAAAGTAATTTTTCTGACTCTCCAACGAACAACATTGAGAATATAAATGGGGAGTGTATGAGTAATCAAAATAATTTTTCACCGGTGAGTGTTGATAACGACTTGTTGACATTTTTGGATAATTTTAATGTAGAATGTATAACTCAACATAACCTTAACGATTCAGCAATAATTTAGATTTTTATAAACCTGTTTTTATACTGATAATAATGTAAAATAAAATATTTTAATCAAAAATTGTGTTTTTATTATGAAATTACTTTCTACACACCATTTTATATTACAATAGATACGTTAAGTCACGAAAAAAAATCTAAACATGTGTAAATATATTTTTGCTTTCTTATTAACTAAATCGTTTAATACATTTATATACAATAAGACTTGGTGATTTTAATTCGTTTTAAAGAAATTCTCTCTCAACGAATTGGAATGGGACGAAGTGACTTATAAAAACCGTAAAATTAAGAACTCTAATATTACTGATTTATTAAATATTTTCTACGAATAAGAAAGTGTCTATCAATGCACAGGGAGAATTGTTGCAAGCTCTTAATGATATGCCTAAAACCTTTATTAAAAACAAATTTTTGTTATCTTCTGTACCCAAATGTAGCCCCCACCTATTGGTTAAATTTTTAATATAAAACACTGGTCTCTTTATTTATGTTTAAATAAATGATATAAAAACTGGACTTACCTCAACACAGTTGTTAATTTGCGTCCTTCTCTTCTACTCGCACGGTGTGAAATGGGCGATAACGCTATTTCTTATCAAGATCACGTGGTAAGCTTTCTTATCTACTATGTCACGTAACATTGTCTAGTATGACGTAGTAAGCTACCTACGTCACATGACATTGTCTACTATGACGTATCTAGCACGTATCTACTACGTCACATATACTACATTAGTGTAGGGTTTGTGTTTAGCTTACAACGTCATCATAGTAGACAATGTCATGTGACGTAGGTAGCTTACTACGTCATACTAGACAATGTTACGTGACATAGTAGATAAGAAAGCTTACCACGTGATCTTGATAAGAAATAGCGTTATCGCCCATTTCACACCGTGCGAGTAGAAGAGAAGGACGCAAATTAACAACTGTGTTGAGGTAAGTCCAGTTTTTATATCATTTATTTAAACATAAATAAAGAGACCAGTGTTTTATATTAAAAATTTAACCAATAGGTGGGGCTACATTTGGGTACAGAAGATAACAAAAATTTGTTTTTAATAAAGGTTTTAGGCATATCATTAAGAGCTTGCAACAATTCTCCCTGTGCATTGATAGACACTTTCTTATTCGTAGAAAATATTTAATAAATCAGTAATATTAGAGTTCTTAATTTTACGGTTTTTATAAGTCACTTCGTCCCATTCCAATTCGTTGAGAGAGAATTTCTTTAAAACGAATTAAAATCACCAAGTCTTATTGTATATAAATGTATTAAACGATTTAGTTAATAAGAAAGCAAAAATATATTTACACATGTTTAGATTTTTTTTCGTGACTTAACGTATCTATTGTAATATAAAATGGTGTGTAGAAAGTAATTTCATAATAAAAACACAATTTTTGATTAAAATATTTTATTTTACATTATTATCAGTATAAAAACAGGTTTATAAAAATCTAAATTATTGCTGAATCGTTAAGGTTATGTTGAGTTATACATTCTACATTAAAATTATCCAAAAATGTCAACAAGTCGTTATCAACACTCACCGGTGAAAAATTATTTTTATTACTCATACACTCCCCATTTATATTCTCAATGTTGTTCGTTGGAGAGTCAGAAAAATTACTTTGTGTCAAACATTTAGTATTTATATTTTCATTAGCAGTGGGTAAAACATCGTATGCATTATTATCCAAAACATTTGATAAGAGCACATTTTCACTGGTTGATGAACCGAAAACAATATTTTGATTATCTGAAAAATTCGTTAAGTTCGCATTTGCACTCTCAAAGTTGTTGGTTGGTGAGTCAATATTTTGTGTTATGCGTTCGGTATTCATATTTTCATTATTTAAAAATATTAAAAAATACGTATTGTTATTTTCATCATGAAAGCTTTTGGCTAAAGAATAGGTGTTGGTTAAAAAAGCAGTATTCAAAAAATTCGTTAAGTTCACATTTTCACTGTCTAAGTTGAGAGTATTTCGTTCATTGCATTCTGTACATACGTAAGCAGAAGAATCTTTACGATGATTTTTTCTGTTATGACGTAATAATTCATACTTATATCGAAAACTTTCATTGCATTCTACACATAGATATTCAGGTAAAACCTTTCGATGTACCATTTTTTTTATGATTCAATAAATCTTGTTTAGTCCTAAACACTTCACTACATTCATCACAACTGTGATTATGTAAAGTCTTTTTATGAATTTTTGCATTATGTTTTAAAAAATCCCGTTTACGAGTAAAATTTTCCATGCAGTATTCACACCCATATCCTATGCGAGGTTTTTCATGAGTTTTTAAGTGTCTTTTATAACCGTACGATCTACTAAATGCTTTCTTACATATATCACAAACATATGGCTTTGCATCCTTTAAGTGTAAAGTCTCATCTTCAAAACATGATGAAGAGGGTTGTTGATGAACAGAAACTTGCACTTCTTCAGATAGATCCATTATAAATATAATCAAAGTAAAACTTTAAAAATGTTATATGAAGCACGAAAACAAGTCAGCAACTGATTAAATTTTCCTCTGAGACTGAATTTATACTCTATGTTTAATGCCAAATCAGTATTTATTGCCAAATATATTTAAAAAATCTCGCCAAATTATAGCAGATATGTTATTTTAATAGCCAAATCTTGTAAAATATCCCCAATCCCATTAAAAAATCACGTAAACTATTTTAGTTTATCAACGTGTTAAAACAGATAATTTATTCATGTCTAATTTCAAGCACGCAGAAAAGTTAAACTTTTAAGCAGGTTAGTATTACTCTAGACTATATGTTAAATGGTTAATGCTAAAATTGGAAAGTTCATGATTTTTTGATACAATCTCTAAAATTGGTAAGAATATGATTATATATTTACTATAAAATATCAATTTATTTATGAAATAAACGTTTAAAAAAGAAAAAAAAAAAAAAAAAATATATATATATATATATATATGTAGTTTTAAAATATATAGTTTTAAAATCATATTTAAAAAATAAAATAAAATAAAATATCTCTACATTAACATAAGTTCATTTATTTTAAAAATCCGATTAATAGTTTAAACTTTTACATAAAATTTTTATATGAGATAAATAATTAAAAATACAATTTTTATACACATACTTTTATTTTTCAAATTATAAGATTTTTACATTCATCATTTTTATACAAAGTTAACAATAATTTTATAAGATTCAACTAACAATTTTTAATATATATAGTAAAATCAGATATTACATTTGAAAAGAACCATATTTAGTCATACAAAGTTCTAATTTGAAAATTTCTGTTAATGTCCAACCTGATCCTTGTTCGCTAAATTCATCAAAACACTTTTTCATCTTGTTAAAAGCGTTTTCAAGATCATTATTCAAATCATTTATTAAAAAAGTTGTTATACTTTTTGACCTAAAATTTTGTGTAATAAAATCCTTCTCTCCATTTTCATAAATACAACTAAAAATAGCTTCAACATTAATATACCATTTCAATGTTCCTTGGTCATTTAATTGAAAGTTTAATTCGTTTAAAATGTCAGTTCTTAAATTATTAAAAAATGACGTCAAATCCAAATCTTTGTTTTTATTATCAAATGTGGTTATTGTAAAAGTATTAAGTGCATTTTTTCTTTTAAAATGCATAATTTTCTCCTTCAGAAGATCTCGGTCAGAATTTGACAATCCCTTTAATGCTGCTTGCGATAAGGGTTTTCGATGATTTTCTCTAACATGCTCTAATAATTTATATTTCTGTCTAAATGTTTCTGCACATCGATCACAAGAATGCACTGGTAAAGGTTTTTGATGGTTTTTTCTAATATGCATCAGCAACTGATACTTGCGATTAAAGGATTCGCTACATTGCTTACATCTATGTTCAATAGGAATCTTTTCATGAATTTTTAAATGTCTCTTTAACTCATCTGATCTGGTAAATGCTTTCGAGCATTCATTGCAAATAAAAGATTTTTCGTTGAGATGAATTTTCATGTGTCGAAGCAAATCCCATTTTCGTTTAAATAGCACACTGCAAGAAACACAACTAAAAGTTTTCGGTAGTTTCTTAGTATCCAAGTTTGATGACAACTCATTTGAAATAGGCATCTTTTCAGATAAAACCATCTCTCTCACTAAAAAGTAGAGTGTTATACAAAATCGAAGTTATAAAATTAAACGTGCGCACTCCTCAAAAATATAGCCACAACTGATTAAAATTTCTTTGCGAGTGCATTTATACTGTAGGTTTACCACCAAATTTGTAATTATTGGCGAAATAACGCCAAATATAAGCTAAATTCATATACTAGGTGCAGCAGCCAAATTCTTTAGAACCCCTATTAATCACGCCAAATATGTATCATTTTAATACCCAAACCTTTTAATGTAATCTAGTTTATCAACATGTTAAAACAAATAATTTGCGCATCACAGATTTTAAAGCTTGTAGACTATTCGTTTGAAGTTTTTCATGGTTTTTTCCGAAACTTGTATACTAAAATCACTTAATTTTATAATTATTAAAAATCCATGCTTCTGATTGGATCACGTGACCATAAAAGAAGCCAGCATGTTCAATACTAGTGCATCTATTTCTATCTGAAACAGAGTGTATTCCTGTGGTTAAAATCGCTTGAAAACTACTATCCCCCGAGAATATTTTGTATCACAAAAAGTACTATATATACATAAAATATAACTAAGTAAGTATTAAACCTTAATGTACTTCAACATTTTTGCAATATTTATAAGTATTATTCATTTAAAAAGTTACATAACATCGCAAAAGTACTATATATGCACATAAAATATATCTAAGCAAGTATTAAACCTTAATGTACTTCAACATTTTTGCATCATTTATAACTATTGGACATCTAATAAGCTACATTACATCACAAAAAGTACTAAATATGCACATAAAATATAACTAAGTAAGTAATAAATCTTAATGTATTTCAACATTTTTGCAATATTTATAAGTATTAATCATTTAAAAAGTTACATAACATCGCAAAAAGTACTATATATGCACATAAAATATATCTAAGCAAGTATTAAACCTTAATGTACTTCAACATTTTTGCATCATTTATAACTATTGGACATCTAATAAGCTACATTACATCACAAAAAGTACTAAATATGCACATAAAATATAACTAAGTAAGTAATAAATCTTAATGTATTTCAACATTTTTGCAATATTTATAAGTATTAATCATTTAAAAAGTTACATAACATCGCAAAAAGTACTATATATGCACATAAAATATATCTAAGCAAGTATTAAACCTTAATGTACTTCAACATTTTTGCATCATTTATAACTATTGGACATCTAATAAGCTACATTACATCACAAAAAGTACTAAATATGCACATAAAATATAACTAAGTAAGTAATAAATCTTAATGTATTTCAACATTTTTGCAATATTTATAAGTATTAATCATTTAAAAACTTACATAACATCGCAAAAAGTACTATATATGCACATAAAATATATCTAAGCAAGTATTAAACCTTAATGTACTTCAACATTTTTGCATCATTTATAACTATTGGACATCTAATAAGCTACATTACATCACAAAAAGTACTAAATATGCACATAAAATATAACTAAGTAAGTAATAAATCTTAATGTATTTCATCATTTATAACTATTGTTCCTCTAATAAGCTACATCCTAATTTCACTCAATATAATTAAGTTTGTAATATTAAATCTTAATCAGTTTCGCAATGTACATATGCTTAACTTTTAAATTTCCGTTTTAATCTATTAAGATTAAAAATTAAATAATTAAATTTTTCTATGTGCGTGCGTGCATAAACTTAAATTACATTTATAATGCAAAATATTTTTTTTTCCAATCACATTTTAAAATATTACATAACTAAAATACTTAAGGATGCATAAATATACAAAATATGCAAATACATGAATATAAGATTAAGAAGTGCCTGGTTTGATTTTAGCTTATGATAAGTTAAATAAAATCCACTATAACTCTGTTGCGTGGTAAAATGTTATTGGTTGATAGAAGTTAATTTATAAAATAAAGTTCTTAAATCAATATTATTAAATAAATATATCCTACATATCAATGAAAAATACTTCTAGATAGCTCATAATTTTAATGAAGCATATTTTTTAATGAATTAAATAAATGGTAACTCTGTAGTATAGTATTTTCATTTTAAGGTGAATAATTCAAAAAGTTTTTTAACTAGTTTAGTAGAACTATATAAGATAATCAAACAAAATGAGTTTATCGTAGTATGACGTAGTATCAACATGGTCAATAAGAAATAAGCTTATCACTCATTTGTTTCTTTGGAAGTGTAGAAAAGAAGCATATTTTTTAATGAATTAAATAAATGGTAACTCTGTAGTATAGTATTTTCACTTTAAGGTGAATAATTTAAAAAAGTTTTTAACTAGTTTAGTAGAACTATATAAGATAATCAAACAAAATGAGTTTATTGTAATATGAAGTATTAAGTTCTTGCGAAAAATGCTAAGTCCTCGAATTAAAAATACATGCTTTCGATTGGATCATGGTACCTCAAAAATATCTGTATAAAAAAACACTTAATTTCACAAAGTGCTTAATTTTAAAAACTCTATAAAAATTTACTAATATAAATCTCCGAATGATAACACCTAAATTCATTCAATTAAATTTTCCGACCATCATGAAAAATGCTAAGTCCTCGAAATACATCGCCTCGCGTTAAATTCTTTATTAAAAAAATAAATAAATAAATAAATAAATAAAATAAAAATAAAAATAAATTCTCTCAGATCGACTAACACCATCGATCATTAAAATTCCGTGCTTCTGATTGGACGAAAAAAAATCACGTGACCCCAAAAAGCCATCATGTTCAATACTAGTGCACCTATTTCTATCTTAAATAGAGTGTATTCCTGTGGTTAAATTTTTTGAAAACTACTATCCCCTGAGAATATTTTGTTTCGCATCACAAAAAGTGCTATATACGCGCATAAAATATAACTATTAAACCTTAATGTATTTCAACATTTTTGCATCATTTATAAGTATTGTTTATCTAATAAGCTACATAACATCGCAAAAGTACTATATATGCACATAAAATATAACTGTGCAACTATTAAACCTTAATGTACTTCGACATTTTTGCATCATTTATAAGTATTGTTCATCATAAAATATAACTATTAAACCTTAATGTACTTCGACATTTTTGCAATATTTATAACTATTGTTCCTCTAATAAGCTACATCCTAATTTCACTCAATATAATTAAGTTTGTAATATTAAATCTTAATCAGTTTCGCAATGTACATATGTTTAACTTTTAAATTTCCGTTTTAATGTATTAAGATTAAAAAATAATTAAATTTTTCTATGTGTGTGCGTGCATAAACTTAAATTACATTTATAGTGCGAAATATTTTTTTTTTTTTTTCCAATCACATTTTAAAATATTACATAACTAAAATACTTAAGGATGCATAAATATGCAAATACATAAATATAAGATTAATAAGTGCATGAATTGATTTTAGCTTATGATAAGTTAAATAAAATCTACTATAACTCTGTTGCGTGGTAAAATGTTATTGGTTGCACAAAATCTTAGTTAATTTTTCTAATCCTTTATTACTAAATGAAATAAATACCTCTATTTCTGCCTGAATATATTTTTTCTAACTCTCTACTTCAATAATATTAATTGTTTTTCTCTGTTTCAATAAATAATCGCCAGATGGCAGCACATATGCTAATATTATACATGAGAGAAAATTTCCTTAATTTGCAATCATTTTATTAAATTTTGTACGCAATTAAATTATACCACAATTTTTCCTTAAAAAATATTAGTGAAAACCATTCGCGAAAAATCGTATATTTTACATAATTAAAAATACTGTCTAAATATGTTCACACAGATTAAAAAATCTGTTTGAACATACATAAGAAATTCTCTTTTGAGAATTTCACAGAAAAAAAGAAAAAAAAAAAAAAAAGTAACTCTTTTGCAGAGTTCCAAAGATTAAATAAAAAAGAAATTTAATATATGTTCACATAGAAAAAAAAAAAAAAAATGTTTGAACATATAACAGTAGAAAATCATATATTTCCACTGATCAAACACACTTGAACGAAAATTTTTAATCACTCATTTTGTTAAACATAAGAAAAAATTTCTTAATATTTTATCCCAAATTATCATTAAAATAATAATTATGCACATAAAATCTACGAAAACAATTAAAATATTAATTATGCACTAAAAATCCTCACTAATATTAATACATTCATTTCTTAAATTGGAAAATAACTTACATTTAAAATAAATTTCATCGCAAAACGGTACACTAAGTAATTAAAATTTACGCTGTCAACACATGATGGTCGAGTGGATAGCGCGGCGGGCTCGCAATCCGCAGATAGCAGGTTCGATCCTAAGTGACGGCAAAGCATCATTTTTGAAAATAAAGGAGTTCAATACTTCCTCAATAGATGTCAGCATCACAGAAAAATAAGTTTGAGAAAAATCGATAATTAAAGTTCTCTTAAAATAATATTCCTTATCATTCAAGATAACATCTTTCTTCTAACCCTCCTTATCTTTCATGTCGGCATGCGTCACCGATAAGATAACACGCTGACTGGGTAGTAGTAGAAGGAGCCCCTTAACCCCACATCCCCCACCCCCCACCTGCTGAGGTTCAAGCCCCCTTTTCCTTCTACTCATATAACTAACTGAATTATAATCGCACTTGAACATTGTTAGAAAGTGTTAAAAATGCTTAAAACAAACAAAAATTCAGTCCTTAATTTCCAATTGCAGCCCTCAATGTATTTAAATATTTTAGTGTAGCTCTGTAAATCTGAAACTTAAGTAAATCGTATTCTACACAAAATATTATTTTAGCTTATTAACAATAAATATCAATTTCTTTAAGATTTTTGCTGTAGGAAAGTTATTTAAAATGTGATATATAGAAATATCTCTTCTAAAACGCGATGAATTGGCTTTTTTTTTTTTTTTTTTTTGGTGTCCCTGTACACAAACCAATTATACAGAGCCTATTAAGGCCATTTTAAATAGGGAACATTCCATACTTTATTTGAATAACATGTATCATTTTTAAGAAATTCTGAAAATATTTACGGGCGCTGGTGGCGGGACAGATCGACTAATTCAAATCATATTCACACTAAAAAATTGTTAGAAAGTGTTAAAAATTCAACTGAAAATGCAATTCAACAAATTTCCATTAATAGCTCATAATGTAACAGAATATTTTTGTGCGGTCCTCTAAATGTTAATGCTAATCACAGTGTATTTTATAGAAAGCGTTTTTTTTTTTTTTTTTTTTTTTTGCGCATATGAATAATATATTTCAATTTCATTAATATTTGTGTAATATAAAGTTATTAAAATATGGTTTATAGAAATACCTCTCATAGGACGCAAAGGTTTGGAATACTTTCGGGTGTCCCTGTGCACAAATCATTGGTGGTGTTTTCTCTATTTTCAGTAGTGAACTTGAATAACATATTTCGATTTCATTAAGATTTGTGTAAAGTAAACATATTGTGTAAAGTAAACATATTAAAACAACAACAACAACAAAATATATATATATATATAGATATAGATATACTCTCATAAAACGTAATGCTTTGGAATATATTCAGGTGTCCTTATATAGAAACTAATAGTGGTATTTATTTCATTTTCAATAGGGATCATCCGATAGTAAATTTGAATAACATATATCAGTTTCAAGAAATTCTATGAATATTTACGGGAGTTAGAGCGCGGACAGACGGACAGGCAAACCGAAGTCATTAACACTTTTCAACTTTGTCGATAAATATTAAAAAGAATGGATTAAATAACGTTATAAATTATTAAAGTAAAATTTCTTTAAACAATTTAGGAGGAAAATTAATTTTCAGTTTTTTATATAGTTTAAGGCCAAACTAAGTGAAAATATTGAAGTCTGTCGGATTCAAAGTATATAGGTCGGAGGAGGGTAAATCGGTGGTAAAAAAAAAATAAATAAATAAAAAAATAAATTTAAAAAAATGTATAACTCTTTTTATAATTTATTAAATAAGTTTTAATAATGCCAAAATGTTTGTTGTACATATCTTAATAATAATTTTAAAAAAGTTATGAAAATATTGTATACTTTTTTTATTATTGCGAACCTTTAAATTCTGTTCGTTTTTATAAAATAAAACATGTTGTAGACCACAGAGAATTTGAAGAAATTGGCGAAATATGTTAAGAAAAGGGATATTCTGAGCTACATCTATATGCAATTATTTTTTTATGTTAAAGGGTCCGTGAGGGTGGGGGGCTGAAAATTTTACTTCCAAATTACCCTATGTGGGTAAATTGGTGTAATTTTTTTTTTTTTTCAATTTTTTTTATTTAGAATTATTTCAAAATGTTATAAACAACTTGCTTAAGTCATTTCCTTTGATCCCTTGGCTTAATTTGGGCATGCTTCAAGTCAGATTTAGGAACATCACATCGGTCTTACTGAAGCGGACTACAGTAAAGTAAAGGCATTATTGTAAATCAAACGTGAACAGCTAGGATGTTTGTTTTAGAGCTCAAATAAGTTTAAAACATGGCCTACCATTGTATTTTATCATGTTTTTATTAACTTCTAGTCTTGTTTGTCCGGTACTAATCTTGCAATCGATTTTTAACTAACTTCTCTACTAGCTAGACATTCGAAACTTTCAGAATAGCTCGGAACCCGATGACAACACAATACTTCGAAGTCCGAATTTCGAATTTTTGATTATTTTTCTTTTAATTAGTTAAAATGTGAAAATAACAATCTCCTAATAGCTTTAAAAATAGCCATTAAAATATTACCTATAATTTACTTGTTGCCAAAAAAAATTTACGAATTCATTTTCTTTCGACATAAAAATAAATACATTTAATTAAACGTTAACGTAAAAAAATTGTAAAAAGTTAAATCATACATCTCACAAAAATTGACGTCATTATCACTTTAAAAAAATTTATACATATTGGTAAAGTACTACTGTATTTCTATAGCTAAGATTTAACAGAAAATTTAAAAACATGGTATATAAAAAGTTTTTTATCTTATAATTTTTATGTTATTCTTTTCTTATAAGTGCGTTTCCTAATTTTAAAGTAATAAATTTACTTACTTTGTTCAGGCTCAAAAACATTGATTTTTGTCAAATTTCATACATTTCTAATAAAAATTTTGTAAAAGTAAAAAAAAAAAAAAAAAAAAAAAAAAAGGTTTGTTTTCCTTAATCCGATTCTACTAGTTAGAAACTTATAGCAATATCAATGGATCTTATGCACGAGTGGCAACGGCTGAGGTTATTTACAGATTTAAGCGGCTGGTATTGGCTGATAAAGAAGTATATAAAAGTTTCAAGCTCAGCGATTGGAGTAGAAACTTTTATGTACCCGCAATGACGCTCTGTACATAAGGTCCATTGTTTACCTAATGTTTTTGATAAGGAGGCCCACACAAAACAAAAATGGTCAAAATTGTCAATTTTTATTTTTAACCGCATTGTTTGAAGCCTTAAGTTTTTTTTTTTTTTTCCTTTTTGAAAATGAAAGTATGTTTTCTGTAAAAGTTTTAATAGTTGTTTGAATATTACTTTACCCACATTTTAACATCAATCTGAATAGGGTTTATAGCCATACCTCCAAATTACCCCCATGTGGGGTAAATTGGAGGTAACTTTTATTTTATTTTTTTATTGGGGTTAAACTTTTTTAACACGCTTTTATTAGCTTCACCTGTATGTATGTATGTATGTTTGTAACCGCTCTGGGAGCAAACAAAAAATCTATATTGTAAAAAAAGACTTTCCCTACGTGAACGCCGTGGCGTTGAGGTATAGCTCTGCGCTACGAACCTAAAGGTCTAGCGTTCGATCCCAGCCAGGGGAGATTTTTTAAAAATGGTTTTTGTTTAATTCTAAATTATTTTAATTAAAGATTTAAGTGTATGTAAATATTACGGTGTGTCACTCACACGATTTTCTCTTACCCTGCATTTTAATACTAAGATAGATATTTTGTGCTTTTTAGTTCACATTTCTATAAAAGCGTGTTCTTTAATTTTTTAAAGCTATAATATTATTTAATTTATAAAACCATCTCAGCGGGACACATTAATGAATTCTCCTGTTGTATCAATTTTTACAATGGTAAAAATTTTGAGAGTATGAGCATGATTTAAAGAAAACTATATTTTCCACCGATTTTACCTCATCCTACCCTAGTTTATTAAATTTAAAATGTATATATATATATATATTACATTTAATGGATTGACGGGGGGGGGGGGGTATCGACAGATGTTGTACAAGAAACTTCTGAAACTTCACACTTATTTGGATTTTATTTTCAGCTCGCCGTTGAATTTTAATCGATTATTTTAAAATATAAATCAAATTTCATTTTTAATTATGTTTTTAGGGAAAAAGTTTTAGAAAATTTAACGCTTCCGCCATTTTGAACTTGTTAATTTTTCACTATGTACAAGCAAAAATTATTGTTAACTATAATATTATTTAATTTTTGTAAGAAATTCAATTTATCTAATGGTTTTTTCTAACAAGTAGTCCTAAATATTGAAATAATAGTAATGAAAATAATATTAAACAGACGGAAAAAATAAAATATATTCACAAATTTTAATGATAATAAATTATTGTTCTTTGAAATTGTTATGAAATTTTTACTTCCTGTAATACATTAAATGTAATATTCTACATTTTATTATATTTTCAACAAGAACACATTAAAATGTTGGCATATCATACAAGAGACATATATTAAAAGTGTATCATAATATTTTATTTTATAATTCTTAAAAAATGAAAAATTTATGGCTTTAATTACATAGTAGATCCGATAAAAAATGAAGAATAAATCTCTGTTTGCAATACGCGTATTTCAATAGTTATCATTTTTCTTTCAAATTTATTAAAGATCGTAAAACATTTTAATATTATATCAATGTAGGCTTTCGTTTAGTTTGACCAGCTGAATTTCCAAAGAAGTTTCCAAATAAATGATTTTACTAATTTTAATTAAAAGGACTTTTTTCGAAATCTGTTTGCTTATTTTCATTGAAAATAATGTTGATGCTTTCCATATTTTCCAAAGTTAAAAACTGATACAAGTGCATGTTACTGAATGCCGACGATTTTTCAATTTTTTCCCAGCATGACTTATTACTATTCCAGTACACAGGTGGGTTAGTTTCCACATATTCACGATCTTCTAGGTGGTTGTCATATACAATCAATCTGCCATCGACAACTACAGCTGATGGATAATAATATGCATGGGGAAGACTTGCTTCTATTTTCCATTCATTTATAACAGTATCAAATACTTCAACATCTTTCAGGTATTCATTGCCGTCTGTACCACCAATCACGTATATTTTGTCTTGGTAAGCTGTTACAGCAAAATCCGATCTGACTACAGAAACCACCGGTAAAAGATGCCAATTTTCGGAAAATGTATCGTAGACTTGGGCAATCATTTCGTAAGCTCCAGAGTTTATCTTATATCCTACAACATAAATGGAGTTGTTCAAAGTGGTAGCAGCAAAAGAAGTGATGGGTAACATGGATCCAGTAGCATACCACATGTCATTTTCAGAATTGTAAATCTCAACATCATATATCTCCTCTCTGGTGAATCGAGAAGTTCCGCCTAATGCATATATGGATCCTTCTAAATTAACTACAGCATAATCTTTGCGCACGATCATAAAATTACGAAGTCTATACCATCGCTTTTCTGATATCTTGTAGCGAAAATTTATGTTATCACTTGTTTTAAATAAATAGATACTATCATCAGTGCATAGGGTAGCAAGAGAGCTTCTATCAATTTCTAAAATTTTGCGCCATAAGTCAAAATTTTCATCATACGTTATGTAAGCTTGAATTCCATATACAGCATTTATGACGCAGTGTCGAATAATGCAATTCAGCTTAGGAGGTATCCGCTTGTTATACAATGGAATAAAAAGCTTGGGTTGTTCTTTCATATAACTTCTAAGAAACTCTAGATTGCTAATGTTAGTAAATGACTTCTTTTTATCTGTTATATTTTTGCAGTAAGGATTATTTGCTACTATATCATGTTCTAAAATCATTGTGGCTAAATCTTCATCTACTTCTGATATTATCAAATACGTAATTAATTCAGGTACCAAAGGCAGGCGATTAGTAATATCGGAATTTACCCATTTTTGGATCGCAAAAAACACTGACTTTTCACTTTTGATACATAGATTCTTGTCACTGAGAAAAAGCTGAAAAACTTCTAATGGCAATTCTCCAATTCCATCGCTTACTTTGCAAATTACCGATTCAAAATGGGTCTGCACGAATCTGTAACATATTCTTACAAAATCTTCTCTATTGATTTTCAGTGCTGCCGTGAAAATATATAAGCAGTTATCCGATGTCAAGTTCCTTTTCAAATATTCTTTTATTTCTGATAATAGATCATCCAACATTAGATAATCCGATGCAATCATAAGTTCTTCGACATTTCCGCTGGTAATATCGATATGCCCATCATAAATATACGATAAAATGAGACCTAGAACATCACCTTTTAAACCTGGAATCAAAAATTTTCTTTCATCTTTACTTTTGTTTTGAAATAATGCAAAAAAATATTTATAATGTTTAGCCAAGATTATCTTATGAATGTTAAAGGTTTGACCATCTTCTGTCATTAAAATTCCATCTGTAAAGTTCATTAAGGAAATATCATCTGAAAAATTTGTTATTTTACTCATATTAGCTATTGATACTTTTTTTCATAAAATGAATTTATTTTCACAACTTATTCGATGTTTGGAGGTTGTTAGATTTATTTTTTCTTTATTGCTGCTTAAATTAAATAATGATTGTAATTCGAATGGTTAATTGCACAACAATAAAACTATAACAATGACATGAATTATTTGATAACTTTTAAATAATGCTCAACAATGATTTATTCTTGAATCTATTTTTAAAGTGCTTAATATTGTTAAAATGGTTGAAATCAAAACGTAACGAACTTTGTTTCCGTAATTTTTTTTTCGAAAATAAGGAGTGTGGATTAGAGAAACAAAGAAATCAATGAAAAATCTTGTTTAAAATTTAGAATTAATTTTATATCTTAACTATATTGTTTATTTGCGAGACTTTAATTAATGAGAGCTCTAATTACATGAATATTTTATCTTAACTAGTTGGTTTAAAGTTAAAAGGCCTATTATATTTTTTTTATTACTATGATAATTCAGATTTGACGATTTTTCGATAAAATGTTTAAAATTTTCTAGAACTTTGTTTTTTTCTTTCTTCTTCCGATTGAAATACCTTTTACGATACTGTTTGACGCTCATAATTTTTTTTAACTGAATATTGTGATAACGTTCCAAATATTGTTTACTACATATTTATATATTTATACATACACATACACACTGCATAAAAAAAGTAGACAGACACTTCTTTACAATTTTTTAAAACCCCGTCTTTGTTTAATAGGAAATGTCAATTAAAATTCTTTAACATGTTTATACTTATCAATCTTCATATTTTTTACAGACAAATAAAAATATTCAATTATTTATAATTTTAATGTAGGGAAATGCAGAAAAGAGAAAATATATACATTTGCACAATATATTTAAAAAAAGTAGACGGACACTGGTCAAAAATTGCAATTATCTAAGTCAGTGTTTCTTGCGGAATACCAGTTTTGCATGTACATGTACATTTGGCAATTTGCCAATTGCTAACGTTCTTGACAAGATGGTTTTACGTAATTAAATTTCTTGGAGATGAATAAGCCATGCCACGAGGAATTCCTCTAATTGATTACCAGAAAGGACAGCGCTGAAAAATGTTAATAAAGGAGTCAGAGAAATTAGTAGGCTCCTTCTAATAAGCAAAAGTAGCATCAGCGCTTTTCTACGTGCTCCTGAAGCCCATGACGTAAAGAAAAAGAGTGACCGGCCAAAGAAACTTTCGCTTAGAGACCAAAGAAAATTTTTTACTGAGCTGAAAAAAACTGGAGTATCAATTCCCAGAGTTCGATTAAGCACAGAAATTACTAACGTAACTTCTCAGACAATTTATAATTACATTAAGCAATCAGAGCTCTTTCAATATAAGAAGAGAAAACATCATGTATGCTGGAAGAATCACCACGTGACAGAACGCCTACAGTGGGCTCAAAACCATATGTCTTGGACTACAGAATGGATATCTGTAGTTTTTTCAGATGAGAAAAAATTTAATTTAGACGACCCAGATGGATATCAATATTATTGGCACAGTGTGGAGAAAGAAGACGAAGTGCACTCTACTCGGCAAGTTGATGGTGGTGGCGTGATGGTGTGGCTAGCTGTTGGCTAGGGCGGAAGGACAAATTTAGTGTTCCTAAGTAAGAAGCAGACTCACAAAGGTTATATTGAAACACTAAGCAGTGAGCTTTTGCCATTTGCGTGTGATCTTGGAGGAGAAAACTGGATTTTCCAACAAGATGGAGCGCCAATACACACCGCTAACAATGTTAAAAAATGGTTTCATGAGAACAACTTCAATGTTTTACCCTGGCTAGCCAAGAGTCCGGATATGAACCTGTATAAAACATTTGGGCTATACTTATTCATAAAATTTATGAGGGTGGACGCCAGTATGAATCAATTCACCAGCTCAAAGAAGCTCTTACAAACATTTGGGAAATTTTCTGTCAAAAAAAGATTCAGAATCTCATTGGTTCGATGCCTAACAGAGTATACAAACTTATTAAAGCAAATGGGAAAAGAACCCCTTACTAAAAACGTTTTATTTTAGAGATACAAGATGTGTCCGTCTACTTTTTTTAAGAAAAATTACAGTGCAAATATGCACCATTTTTGTTTCCTGAATTTTTACACTACATAATTCAAAAGGATTGAATCTATATCCAAAAAGAAAAATAATATATGATGCCTCCAGAATATAATTATATTAGAGAAATGAACCTCATATCTCTAATTAAAGAAATAAACGGCTTTAAAGTATTACAAGTAAGTGTCCGACTAGTTTTTTTATGCAGTGTATATTATTATGTCTTCTGGAGAATTTTAACAAGATGTGATATTGTATCAAGTTGCCGATTTTCAAAAAGCGACTGGCCAAGCAAATTTCTGAACAAAGTCTTTACTCCTAACATTTTTTCCGTAAGGGATTTTCGCAGAAATATCTCCCCTTCAAGGGCATTAAGAAGCCATACTGTTTATCTTTGTTCTAAGATAAGATAAATAATTAAAAACTGTTAAATAAACCTTAAAAGCCAAACAGGTGGTTGTAGGGAATAATGATGTATAAATTCTCCCAGGCAGAATAGCTGTCTGTGACTAAAATTCACAGAAATATATAAGGTATTTCTCGTTGGTCTGAATCTCTGAATTAAGCAAAATAAAAAATATAGGCGTGTGAAAATTATTAGAGTGATTGAGAATGTTTAATTTTATGACTTTATGCTATTTCTTTTATACATACAATAGTTCGAGAAAAATAATTTCACTTGTTATAATTTATTTTGCATTTTTTAAAAACTAATTTGGAGGATATTTTTAACTCTTTCCTAACTTATTTTGAAGGTGTTTATTATTTTTGTTTGGTTTAATTACCTATCAACGTTTCAATTTTCATAAGTATTTTTAGAATTCGATAAAATTGATATATGCTAGCCAGGGTTTTCATATAAACTGTAGAATTCTTCCTATTAAAAATTGCAAATGTAACACAGTTAGTTTGCATAAAAGTACGCACAAAATAATTCGGATACATTATATTCTAAGAGACTTATTTTTGAGAAGTACTTTTTAACATTTTTATTCAACGCTAAACATACGAAATTAATATTAAATTTTCAGATGCAATAAAGATGTTTTCTGTAAAAAGTAATGTAATTTCATTTGCCGGTTCATATAGAAAAATTCGGATTCATTACAGGAAAACTGCTAAAGAGATATTTTCAGTTGTGTTATGCGATTGATACATTTCAAAAATATATGTAGAATTTTTTGAAATGCTTATCGAATTGGAAACAAGAGTCAACAGACAAACGACTAAAAGTCATATTGATTTTATTCTTATTGTATTCTTATTTATTTATTTGAGTTCCTGACTGATTGTGTTAATAATGTTGATTGTGTGTATTTTGGAATTTGATCATTGCATTAAAATTAAATGTTTTCTATATGTATAAACGGGTTCTAATTCAACTTCAGGTATAAACAGAACCTTACAGCTATAATGCGTGAGCTGAATACCAGTAAAGTTATGTGGACGGTTCATTAAATACGCCCAAAGAATTTTATATTAAAAAAAGTTAAAAAATACGCTCCATGTAGCATTTTGCTTGGAAAACAAAATATAACAATGGAAACACTGTTAAAAATGGTTTCTTAAGAATGAGCTAAATTGTTTCAAAATAGCTCCGAAACAATATATACTTAAATTTGAAAACCCATGTACTCATTTTTGAGTATATTGACATGTCAAACATGGGGATATTGGGATTCTTATTGGTCAACCCAATTTTTGAGCATGTCAATATACTCAAAAATGAGCACATAGGTTTTCAAATTTAAGTATATATTGTTTCGGAGCTATTTTGAGACAATTTAGATCATTTTTAAGAAACTAAGTTTTACAGTGAATGATCTAAGCAAAATACACAAATCCGTTTTATACCTTATTGATTAATTTTTGATCCCAGAGTGTCATTACATTTATTTAATCTGTCATCTTTTTGTGAAAGCGTCATCTAATGATATTCTTTAAATGAAAGAAGAAGAAAAAAAAATTTTTGAAGTCATTTTTGAGCTTTTTCGATGTCTGAAATGTAAAAATATCGCAATTTTGTTTCCATCCATTGCGTATTACTGACAAAATTTGCCTTATTGTCCCTGCGCAAGGAATATTTTTGCTCATATCTCTAATTAAAATTTTGAAATGTTTGATAGATATAAATTTAAGTTGGGTACAAACCTAAATCCCTATCAAGTGACACTGAATTCCGTGCTACCTGGACCAAAAATAAATTATAGATATAAAAAAATATATTTAAAGGGGACTAATGTGCAAGTTGTACCTGGCGGGACTAAAGTGAAAGTTGTACCTGACGGGACTAAAGTGAAAGTTGTACCTCAAGGGACTAATGTGAAAGTTGTACCTCACGGGACTATAATGTGCAAGTTGCACCGAACGAACAAACTATTTCTTTCAACGAAAATGCCTACTAACCCTGGACGATAGGTCTAATATATCGTATCATATTATATATCGTATTTATCGTAATATAACTCAATACTTATTTCGCTTCCTTCTTCGACTCGTTTTAATACGCATTTTTTATATGCATGAGCAGCCCCCGAAAAACAAAAACATTAAATCATTAAATTCATCTTTTTACTTATTTTTATTTCATATTATTTCACGCGTACTTTTTATTTCCTAATTCAAAATTATTAAAAAAAAAAAACTTTTTCTATATCGCTTGTAACGATACTGATTATTATTAATTTTCTTTTCTTTTTCTTTCAATAATAATAATAATAATAATAAAAAAAGATTTTGATGAAATTCTGGCAAAAGCAGAATTTAGTTTAAGACGGAAGACTATTAGTTTTTTTTTACTTTCCGAACACTATAGTGAGGAAAGTATTGTAATCATGTCAAAAATCCGAATTTGAGATTTTGATGTTTCTATACGTTTCAAGGTCCAATGAGTCCGTTTTCATTATTTTTGCGATGATGTATGTATGTGTGTGTGTATGTATGTGTGTATGTATGTGTGTATGTATGTGTGTATGTATGTGTGTATGTCTGTGAGTGAACACGCTAGCGTCTAAACGCTTTGTTCGAATAAGCTGAAAGTTGGTACGTATATTGTAAGTCACCATAGTACGAACCCTATAGATTTTGGTGAATCTAGCACTTATAGTTTTTTTACAGGGACACAAAGAAAAATTTTTTATCATTACGGCCTATGGGACCAAAATCTTAAAAGTGCGATAGCATCTAAACGCCTTATTCAATTGAGCATAAAACTTATACACATATTATAGGTCACATATACTCAACCTGTATAGATTTTGGAGAATATAGGATTTATAGTTTTCTTACAGGGACATAAAGAAAAATTCTTTATCATTATGGCCAATGGGGCCAAATTTTTAAAAGTGTGATACCGTCTAAACGACTTATTAATATAGACAAACAATTTGTACACATGTTATAGGTCACAGTTGCACACACTGTATAGATTTTGGTGAATCTAGCACTTACAGTTTTTTTAGAGGGACACAAAGAAAAAATCTTTATCATTATGGCCTATGGGACCAAATTTTTAAAAGTGCGATAGCATCTAAACGCCTTATTCAATTGAGCTGAAAATTTATATGAATATTATAAATCACTGTTGCACTAACTATAAGCATTTTGGTGAATCTAGCATTTATAGGTTCTTACAGGGACACAACGAAAAATTCTTTATCATTGTGATCTATGGGCTCAAAGATCAGTAGCGTTAAATAAAACATCGTGTAATATATAGAGAAAAATACTCAAACACTCTATTATGGTTTTCTCCCTTTTGTTTGTTTAACAACTCCTCTTTCTTTACTTTATCTACAAAACTGTTAATTACTCATTGTTCGGAAAGTCGAGTGGAGTCACTCCAGATTTTTTTTTTTCATTTTCAAATTATAACATCGTTTTCAAATTATTCAATTATATTTTCGATAAATTTTAGATTTCGACAAATGTCCAACTATCGAAATCGACAGCGCAAAAATCCCAAATTGAGACTAATAGGCCCTCAGTCCTAAAAAAAAAAAAAAAAGGTTAAATGATTCTGATACCTCAAGTTTGTCTCATGGATCATCCACATGCAAAATTTGGTGGTAATTTTTTTACCCGTTTAAGATGCAAGCTACCGTTTGTAGTGGAATTTTAATTATAACTACTGTATATATGTATTATATGTGTATTATACATACAATAATCTAATCAATGTAATTTTTTTTTTTTTTTTATAAAAATATGTGTATAATGTGTATATATATGAATATTGATATCCCTATATTTTCAATATTCATATACTTTAAATACCAGATAATCCACAGAAAAAATAAAAAATATATTATTCAAAAAGTGTTGATGCGGTTTTCACTAAAATGAACAAAAAGAAGTGGGATTTTTTTTTTGCCAGATTAGTATAAATGTTTTCAATCAGGTGACGATTTATTTGCAAAATTACTTTTTTACAGTGGCGCATAGTACATTCAATAATGCAACTAAAACTATATGAATGTTCAATGTGTCAGCCGGTATTTTTAAGAATGGTCATCAGGCGTTCCACATTGCAAATTTTCATAATAAAGCTTAATTATCAATCTTTTATCTTTTAATAATATTATGATTTGATTTTTAGAGTGATTTGCAGCAGTAATAAGCAATGAATGTTTAATTGAAATATTCGTCAACATCTGAAATCATATTCAATACGGCAGTGTCTGATTAATCCAAAATCGCAATATAACGTCATTTAAGAATGCGGATCTGTTTAAAACGTGAGCGGATATTTCAAAAATACAGCGCTATGTGCTAGTGAAAATGAAACTAATTTTTTTTTCATACATATATATATTATATATGAATCCCATGCTTTATCTGATCTTTATCTATATCTTTATCCCATGCTTTTATGCGCATTGCAATGAAAACCGAATAATGCTACAGTTAATGCATTTTCAAAATTATGTTTTTTAATTTTTTATGTGACTTTTGGATCACCCGGTATATGAATATATTAAAAATGTTTTAAATATTCATAATATTAATATCCATATATTTTAAGTATTCTTTTATAAGTCAGTCTAATGAGAACATTTTTCCACGGATCATCCTTTTTAACCTTTGATAACTAAGCCTAAATCAGTGTTCTTCAGAGAAGTATTATAATGTTTTAATTAAAAAATTAAAAATTTTGAGTTTAGACATTTTATCAAATATCTAGAAAAATTCTTTAGGAATCATCGTGGAATTTTGGAAAATTTAAAGAACATGTTATACCTCTTATATTTCGGCAAAAATTTTGCCCTGAAGAAAAAAAAGGGGACCAGTAAAAAATTAAATAAAAATCAAAATGTTCTGGATCACCCTGTAAAAAGTAATACTTGAAATGCATTTTGGCTGCTGCGTGTAATTATTAGGATTATTCTAATTTTCTGTATAAATTTGTATGAGACTACCACATATTTTCATAGAGATATAACGATTTCTTTAAAAAATTGAAAAAAAAAAAAAAAATACTTTTTTAATTATAACACGTAGGGTATTAGACCCAGTCCAAATCCATTTTTAGGAAACTTGTCATGCTACATTAGACACAGCATACAGCAATCAAAATGAAAAATTTTAAAATATTTTACGAAATATGAGCAATTTTATTAAATAATTTTTAACTACGCATGTGCAAGCTTCTAAAAAATTTCATTTGTATAATTTAATAGCCAAACGTATTGAGCTACTTATATGAAAACCTCAAATTAAATATCGTGTAAATTCAAAACGTTATGGGAAGTAGAAGAACAGAATTTCAGTTCCACTCAAAATAAAAGCTAAACTATAAGGGGTTTTACTCACATTTTAATTGTGATTCATTCAATGTCCAATGGTAATGCAGAGTTCGCTGATTGTAAATAAATATTGATAAAATCCCCAATCATATCTTACTTCTTTTTTTAGAAGAACTGAAATTCTGAGTGCTCATATTTCGTAAAGTATAAAACATTTTTACATTCTGTTTGCAGTGTGCTGTGTCTAATATAGTACGCCAAGTTTCCTAAAAATAGCTTTGCACTGGGTCTAATACCCTATGTGTCATAATTAAAAAAGTGGCAATAATCTTTACAATTTTTTAAAGAAATCGTTATATCTCCATGAATATATGTGGTAGCCTCATAAAAAATTATACAGATAATTAGAAGAATTTTCATAATCACATGTTACAGCCAAAACGCATTTAAAGCATTCCTTTTTACAGGGTGATCCAAAATATTTTGACTTTTATTTTAACTTTTTACTGGTCCCCTTTTCCTGTTCAGGGCAAAACTTTTGCTGAATTATATGAGGTATAATATGTTCTTTATATTCCCGAAATTTCAAGGTAATTCCTAAAGTATTTTTCTATATATTTGACAAAACGTCTAAATTTGAAAGTGTCCAAATACTTATTTTAGAAAGTGTAGAAAAGTAACAATAATGGTGCGAACGTAACGTGAATGATTGCAATTCACAAAACTGGCAGGGGTGGACTGTCTAATTAGGCGAATGTTTAGTTATTTAGGGCTAATAAATATTTACAGGTGCTACTAATGCAAAAATTATTGGAAGTAACCATGTGACCATGTCGTCCTATTCTTAACTGCCAACTCTTTCGGTTTTATTTATTTATTTATTTATTTTTAAGATTTGCAACGACTAGTTTTTTTAGGGAAATTTTACCTTTGTATTATTGGAAGAAAACTAAACAAAATTTTACTACATAAAAATAGTGATAATAAGAGCTCTGAAGAAACAGAAGCATTTGGCATATCTGGTCCTACTTAGCGGCTGTTTATTTATTTTTTTGTCCTCTTCAGGTGTTAATGATTTAGTGACAGAAGCTGATACTGAAAATACCTATGTGTTAGAAGAAACTGGAGAAATGTCTAAAAAAGGTGAATTAAAATTAATCTCATTTTTCATATATTCTTGTTTCAAATATCCATATATTTTTATGAATGTGCTAATACTTTATCTCAAAGTCTATTTTAAAAATAGTTTTACTAATTCAGGTACTATAAAATTAATTCTTTGCAGATGCTTATACTTTGAGTAATCAGGTATTTATTTTAGCTTCTAATTTAGGCCTTAACAGTAAATATTTTAACTGAACTAATAAAAAGTGATAAATCAGTTTATATGCTTTTTAAAAATTAATCTGTAAAAATTTATATATATGCCTAGTACAAGGCTTCATTTCCAAACGTGGTTCTTTGTTCAATAATTCACGTCTTTCTTCTGTGCTTGATCACTGTAATGGTAAATTATATATGTATATATATACTTTTTTGTATTCAAAATTGTTTATAATAATTAATTTTATCTAATTTAGCTTTTATTATTTTATTTCAGTAGACGTTGATGATTATGTAACAAATGCTCACTGCAATAACATCTATGGATTAGAAGAACCAGACAATGATATTAAAAAAGGTAATTGGGGGGAAAAAATTAAAATTTTATACAATTAATAATATTGACTTACTTTATTTTATCATTTAAGCTATTTTATTTTCTAATTTTATTTTTCGTGAAAAAGAGATTAGTATACATAGAATCAGCAACTTTTGGTTAAATTATAAAATTAAATTAAATTTGGCTAAATTAATGATATTCTTCGATTTTTTTTTTATATAAATATAAACCTACTAAAACGTTTAGCAAGATTTGCAAACGATCAGTTTTTTTTTTTTTTTTTTCAATTTAAAGCTTATCTTCGATGAAATGTTTTCAAACATTGGGTATTTACAGAGCTACGTCTTCCCCATGGTTTTCAGTGAAGATTAAGACAACATTTAGGGAGCCGGTAACTCATTGACAAATTCAATAATGTTTAGGATCACCCTATATCGTTAAGTAAACGAAATGATCTGTTACTTTAGAATATGTTGATATAGACCCAGTACAATTTGTGGATGAATTTGTGTGACGATGGAGTGTTAAATAACAGAGATATAAGCATTTACTTAAAAAAAAAAAAAAAAAAATCAGCATGTTTTTTATTTATAATACACAGAGTTTTAAACGAAAATTATTTCTACTTTCAAATAATTTGAAATTTTTATTTTTAAACAATATACTGCAATCGGATTATAATTATCTTAAATATCTTGTGAAATATGAGCATTTTTATGAAGTTTTTTTTTCACTGCACATGTGCGAAAGATAAAAACATTTTTATTACATAGGTTAAAAGCTAGAGATATTGGGCAACTTTTGTCAAAAGTTCATTTGAATAGAATAAAAATTAAGTAAATTCTCGGCAAAAGAACGAACTAGATTTTAGGTATTTTCTAAGAGTTGAAATTTCATAAGGGTTTTTTCACATGCCGCCTAATTAATTTGAAGATCCAATTTTATTTCATCCACTTTGCAAAAGTACTTTTTTGTGAAAAACCTTTAACAAGCTTGTAACTCTAACATATTTTTGTTTATTTACTAAGATTTGTGAGATCATAAGGGTTTTTTTTCACAAAAAAGAACTTTTGCAAAATGGTTGAAATAATGGTTGAAACCCATCGAAAATCAAAGGTCGAAAATTTTTACAAATCCAACATACTTTTCTCTATTGAATATAGAAGAAAGTAAATATACGTAAGAATTACAGTCAAACTGTTTTACCTAAAAATGACAAGGTTTTTTCCCCTATTACAATACTAATAATTTAACTTAAGTATAAAAACCTAAAGACATGTAAAAGTTTAGACCAATAAATTTTATTTAATATAATTATATTGCTCCATCCAAAAATTTATTTTATGATCTACTTTTTCCCTCTTTCAGAAGATGTTACTGATTTCATACGGAATTCTCACAGCAACAATACTTATGAATTGGCAGACATAAAAGATGCTTCTAATGAAGGTGATTTTTTTATTATTATTATTATTATTATATTTTTTATTGTTATTGAAAAGTGAGCTTTGTTTTATATATGTTGGGAAATAGAAAGAAAACTAATTAGCATAAGTGGATTCTACTCACTGTCCTATAATATATTTGATCTCTAAATATCTACTTGAGGCAAGGCATTCTACATTCATATTAAAAGAAGTGAACATGGCCGCCACTCAATGCAGTCTCAGGCTGAAATGCCTCCATCTAGTAGGCGATCCTCCCTTTGATTCGCTACGCATTTGCCTTTTCCTAATTTGTTGTTTAATTTTATTAGAGATAACTTTTCATGTAATTCTGCATTATTTCCAATGCAATGATCCACATACTGCAAGTTTCTGCGAAATATTGCCCTATTTCGCTCCTTAATGAAATCTTAAATTTCGACTAATTTATGAGGTTTCGACCTGAAAAAAAAAAAAAAAAATTCTCGTGTAGAAACTCAATGTAATCATTGAATCTTATTAATAGTTTTTTTATAACTTAAAATCTTTACGATTATGTATGGAAAGAAAATCATTTTGATTTTATTTAAATATTTCAGATATTTGTTTAATTACTTAATGCATTAAGTTTATTGTATGCCATTTTCAACGATAAAACATTTTTTAATACTTTTTTTTTTTTTTAATTAACTTCGTTAAATATTAAATTATTTTAATTTAATGCCTTCTACTTTCTTTCTTTCTTTCTTTCTATGTGACATCCAGAAATGATATGTAATTAGAATAAGATGTTTCTGTTTTGTGAATTAAACGCACGTTTTCCTTGGAATATAACGGCAGACGATTCAGAACATGTTACTGCATTAGTTTTATGATCATTTTGTCTACTGGCATCAGGCTCACGAATAAAAAAATTCATTTTTACCTTACTTCATTTTTAGATAAAGAAAACTTTTTGTATTCACATAACTGAAAGCTAATGACTAATGTTAAAATGTATTTTTTATTTATTTATTTATTTTTAAATGCCATTTTTTTTAAGCGGAATAATACGTTTTAGAATAAAAAAAATTAAAGAAAGCTTTTATCGGTTTTATGATTATTTTACTAATATTTCATTAATGATATTTTTATTAAAAGTAACATTATCCCTTTTACTTAATGTTTTCAGGCACGTAAATACTACTTTTAATCGTAAATGCCCAATGCTTGGCAAGTTTATCATAAAATAATAAAAGAAAATCTATCTCTAAAAATGCTCAGAAAATATTTTCACTTTTATTAAGGGGAAAAAGTTTCAAACATAGACATGTTGCATTAAACTACTCACTCTCAACAAAAAATAACATTAACAATCTGAAAGAGATATCCCAGTTCAATTTATTTGAAAATTTCCAAAGCACCAATAAAGTATCAGATTTTATCCTTGGCATTTGGTAAAAATACATTATCAATAATAGCGATATTCCTAACTTATTTCAGATGAAGCACTCAATGTTATTGTTTTATAAAAAGATACATTGGTGTTGCTAACATTTCGAAAGCTTAATCGAAATTTCCCTTTATAAAGAAAAAGTTTAAATAATTACTTCATTTAAAAAGATATTAAAAAATTATTTTTATGCGCTAGTCAAGAGGATCTGAAATCTGGCCATCAGACGCACTTTGAGGATGACTGTTTTAATTATTTAATGGAAGGGCATTTGTTTCATTTTGGAGATTCCCCTTTTTTTTACTGGCATATTTATAAACAAGAACAAAGTCGTAAATCGTCTGAAAAAAACTTTTAGATAATAATGCAATGGATGAGTGTGTGATCCATTAAATATATAAAAGAACTATCGTGTGCAATTTTATGTTTTTTAATGTTGCTTTTCAAAAGTGCCTGACTTTTATATTACAGTGATGCAGTAACGTTAGCATACATTTTTATCGCAATAATAGTATATAAAAATGGTGAAATTTAACTTGCATTTAGCAATCTTTGTATCAGATAGAACAGAATTGTTTATTGTCAAATCTTGAATGTTATGGAAGGAGGGGGAGGGGGGAATTAGTAATAAAAGAGAAGGATTGAAACAAAGAGAGACATGATGACTAGGAAAACTAAAAGTTGCTGAAACTGATTGTGAAGTATCATTTAGAATTTACTAGACTTAGAGTTAAATTTTTTTTTAAAGTTTAATTAAAGATAAACTAATCGTAACAAAATAAATTTCATTGACTCACCAAGAATAAAAAAAAAATGAATTTATTTATTTATTTTAATTTACATTAAAATAAATAGTGAATATATAATAATATACATATGAAAATGACCGCTAATTTTTTTAATAAATATATTTTGAAAAGTATAAAATTAAAAAGAGAAATTAAGAGCTTTAAAGCATAACTACTACTACTACTACTACTATATATATATAATTATTATTAAGACATATTTAAGAAGAAGAAATTGATTATTCTAATGTGGCTTACTATAAAATAAGGTTCACCTTGTTATAAACGAGTTTACTCCAATATTACTAGTTTGTTGTCGAATTGTAATTTTCTACAAAATAATTATGCATTGTTACATAACTGAATATGATTCTTCTCGCATGGATTACATATTTTAAACGGCACGTGCACAGCACAGTTACCCAACAATAATGCATAAGAAACTATTTGCTTGAAGAACATTTTCAGCACTGTATATTTATTCAACATTATACTCTAAAATTTGTTTCGATGCCCCAATTTTCATAAAACTAGCAGTAGAACTCTCCGGTTTCAAAATAAGAAATATTTTCAAATACATTTCTTATGTAAAAAATATACAAGCTAAATTAGTGAAAAAGCAAAGATATTTTAATATATTGGAATTTTGTGATTAGCAATGAGTCTCCAAGAAACATTGAAAATTATTGTGCCATACGGCAAACCTAACGGGAATGTTACTCTTGAAAAAGTTAAAATCTATTGGAGAGTTTATCTGTTGTTTAAGCATTTCTGTGACTTTTTAGCTAGAGGATTGAATGTAACTTATGATTTACTACCAATCGATCCATCAACTGGTGGGGGAGCTCGCTTATCAAATGGAACGTGGACAGGGGCTATAGGACTGTTACAGCGCAATGAAGCTGATCTTGTAGTTATGAACATGATAATTACTGAAGAGAGGTGGAAAATGGTGGATTTTACGTATCCTCATAACACAGATAGCATTACGTTTGTTACAAGAAAATTGAAAAAGAACCCCGAAATCTCAGCTATTCTCCATCCATTTACATTTCATGTTTGGATCATATTATTGGTATCAATCTTCACAATGAACGCAATATTATATTTATTCCTGAAGGAAAAACGGTCGTGCCCAGATATATTTTTCATTATTATGGCGGTTCTTTTTCGTCAGTCAATATCTTTCAGGCGCAAAAGCTGCCTTGAAAATTTTTTTATGTTTGTTTGGATAGTTGGAGGAATGCTTATCACCTACTGCTATCTTTCACTACTTTTATCTTTTCTTACATTTCCAACTGTTAAAATTGTTAATGATATTCCAGAATTGGCGAATGAAGTTGAAAGTGGACGATACAAAGTTATGATAAGAGGGTCTAGTAATTTTCAAAAGTTGCTACATGAATCCAAAGATCATTCAGCAAGAGTTATTGCAGAGGCTGTGAACAGAAATCCTAATGGATTGGGAAGTCTTGAAATGTACTTGAAAATGTCGAACTCGGAGTTGGCATTTGTGGAAAAACGTACAGCCTTATTTTTCGCCAACGATGATTTTTTCACAGCTCATGATTATATTTTCTTTGTTATGGAGTCAATCGCTTTGAGAAAAAAATATGTTTTAAAAACCAAATTAGATACAGTTATTCACAGAATTACTGCTTCTGGCTTGTACTCGAAAATTCTTGAAGATTATCAATTTCAAGCATCATTATCCTTATCGATTAAATCTTCAGAATTAAATATTCTCAGACCCTTAACACTTATTAATGTATCTGGAGCATTCATTGCTTTAGTAGTTGGTCATTTCCTGGCATCCTTAGTTTTAGTTTTTGAAATATTAATTAAAATGAAAAAAGAAAACAAAGAAAAAATTTAAAGATATAATTAATTATAAATATTATTGATAAAAAAATTATGCATTAAATGAAAACTTTGTTTGGCATTCAATATTTAGGTTATTTTTATTAAAGAAGTATTTTCTGATACAGTCGAACATTGCTAACGTGAATCTCAAAGGGGATAAAAAGTTTGTTTATGTTATCAGTAGTTCATGCTAACAGTAACTAATCGTCATATAACAAAACTAATCTTCATTTTGACGGGGATTGTGGAAACAGTTCATGTTAAAAGTAATTCACGTAACGGTGTCCACGTTAACGAGGTTCGACTGTATTTGTTAATATAGCAAGCATATGCTTAAAACGAGATAAAAGAAAAGAGAGTGAGTTACAATTTCCTTTACTTTATATGTTTATCTACTTATATATTTGAAAACTTTTTCAAACATATTACAGAAATAATAGTACATTTGTCATCACAATAATCTTTTCAGTGCTGATTCAATTCGAACCAAAATTCAATAGTGGACATATCTTAGAAGTACCTTGGACGAGTTTATTGGCCAACTTTATTCATCATTTTGTTTTAAAATGGACTCCATTTAAAAACTTTACACTTGTATAAAAAATGTATTTATAAAAAATGTATTTATAAAAAATGTATTTAAAATTCTTGAAAACAGAACGTCTATGACAAGCAGAGATTTTAGAAGCATGCAAATTAATGCTGTATAATATAGCACGTTTAGAAAAACAAATTCTTTTACGCAACGTTTCGGAATTACTTCAATAATTATGAATAGAAAAAAACAGTAAGTAGTATTTAGTTTATGCATATTATTCCCGATGTTGAGTTTAATTACAATTAAAACATTATAGCACAATTTTTGAATGTCTTACATGCATTTTAATAAATTAGTTTCAATGAATGTAATAAAAATATTAAATAACTTTAGACATAAATAAATCTCTACATTATATAAATACATTGTTCTTTTTCTTCATATTTCACATATTTCTTTCAGAAACGGTTTTTTAGAAAGGCATTCACTGCTTATTTTTCATTTTTTATGACAAACGCTCGTGATTTGAGAACTTTGTCATTTGTTATCAGTTGTACAAAAAGCATTTGTTATATTTATATATATAAAAAAAAATTGTAATAATTTAACTTTGATATTTTACTTTTTCTATCAACAAAAGTCCTCAACATATTTTTTAAACAATAAATAAATTAAGGAATCATATATGTCTTCGCAACCTTGATGGTGAATGATTTATTTTTATTATTATCTAACGTCATATTACGAGCAGCATATTTGTTTGAAAACATTTCATATTTCCAATCTGCTTTTTATCCTAATAATGGACGAAATACCCGGTATTTTTCGGTATCATTTGAAAAATATTATTGATAGTAATAAAAATAAAATAATAAAATTATTTTCTTAAACAGAATTTAATTTATTACCCGAGTCCTATTTTCGACTCCTTTACGTATTTTTACACCCTTAGATTTGTAATAGACTATTTCTTCTTATGCCTTCGAGGTGTTTTATCACAAATAGATTTCTTGTTTTTAAAAAATAGAACGATGCTCTTAATAAATAAATAAATAAATAAATAAATAAAAACAAAAAGCAAAAAATAAAATTAAAAAAAATAGAAACATAATTTAAATTATACCGCTCGTTGTGAGATTTTTACAAAAATTTTAATAATTTGAAAGTTTGGTTTAACTAAATTTGAATAAATAATTAGTTTTATTAAGTAGAAAATCGCGTAATATACTGATATATTGCATAGCCAAATCGGCAATTTACCGAAATACCCATTTCCCTGCTCTCCACCAACGTCTCATTACTTTTAAAGTGTCTCCTAACACACCCATTAACTCAATAGCGCACTGTGAATGAACTATGGAGAATGTTCCTACCAATTATTAAGTTTCTAGTGGTTGCCAAACTGTATAAAAGACCCTCTATTTTACCTAGATTTCACCTATTCTCTTAATGGGACTGAAAAATATTTTAACAGCGGAGTGACTATGAACTTTAAAGTAGAATTTTCATACCATTTTCAAGTTTCTTGTTCAAACGATTCCCAAATTGCATAGCATACTCCTCTTTCAGGTTGGTTTCTTTAGGAATCGACCTACTGCAATCACTTCGTTTATCTATCTATCTATAATGAAAATTTGTCATCACGATAACTCCGGAAATAATACTCCAAATCAAACCAAGTTTGGACAGTGAACTTATAAATATTTTGGTTTGTTAACCAAGATGCTCCGTCTTTTTTTTTTTTTTTTTTTTTTTTTTACTTTTTTCTTTTTAAGTGGTGGCCATTTGAAAATTTCAAATCCACATTGTAAAAAGCGTATTTAAGACCAGTTTTTCTTGAATTTTGATATAATTATAGAGTACATAAGGGTCTCATTCAAGTTTATTAATGAACTTAATCCGCCATTTTTAACGTGGCAGATATATTAAATTAAGCGGCGCCTGTTGAAATCAGGCTACCACTTGAAAATTTAGGATCACGATATCTTCCGAAATAATACGCCAAATCGAACCGAATTTGGAACAGTGAACTTATCTTATAAATATCTTCTATGAGTTTGTTAACCAAGTTGCCCTGCCATTTTGTTTTCAAATGGAGACTACTTTAAAATTTCAGATTCGCATTGTAAAAAACGTATTCCGAATTTCTTTGAATTTTGTGGTATACATAGACCGTATAAGGGTCACAACCAAGTTTATTAATGAACTTTATCAGCCATTTTTAACAAATCGCGGATGTTATAAACTAAGCGGCGTCACTTAAAATCAGGCTACCACTTGAAAATTTAACATCACGATAACTTTTTTAATTCTGATTCAATTCGAACCAAAGTTGGACAGTAAACTTATCATATAAATCTCTTGGATGAGTTCACTGGGAAACTTGTTCCGACATTTTGTTTCAGTGGGAAAATTTCTCCGCAATTTTGTTTCCAAGTTGCGGCCACTTTAACGTTGCCACTTAAGAAGTTGTTATCGCTATAACTTTTGAAATACTGAATTTATTCGAACTAAAGTTAGACAGTGGACTTATCTTAGAAATGCATTTGATATACTTGTTTTCCAACTTGGCCCGCCATTTTGTTTTTAAGGGCCGGCTACTTGAAAATTTAAAATAAAAAGGTGTTTATGAACCCATTTGTTTAAAACTCCATATGTACGTAGCCCACATCAATATTTCTACCAAGTCCCTTAATAATTTGTAGCCGCCATTTTGAAACAAAATGGCGGCTACTTGATAAGAAAAAATAAATCAACCTACCCTTCCGAATGAGCCGGAAGGACTTGTTTCTTTCTTGGAGAGTGGTTGAGAAGATTTTTAGTAGCGTAATAACTCCTACCAGATGTTAAGTGACATGCGTGCCAATCTTTTCCGTATATAACAAAAAGTGAGGATTTGTATAGTGAATAAACAAACAAACAGAATTTAGCACTTATACACAGATTCAAAGGAAAATGCCTAAACTAAGTTATTTTCTATTTGATTTTAGTAAATACTACTTTGGTTTTATGTATCATAAAAATTTAATTTGAATAACTTTGTTATATATTATACAATACGCATTTAAAATCTCTTTCTTTTTTTTTTTCTAAATAGATGAAGACTCATCTGGAGTTTATAAGAAACTGGAAGGAAATTTCAAGGAAAATAATCCTTCAGAAGAATATGATAAATTGAAAAGATTCTAAAAATAATAAAATACTGTTTACAGTGCCAGATCAAGTATTACATTTAATTTTTCTTGAGTTAAAATAAGTACACAAGAATAAACAATCATAAATTAAAATTGATATTATACATATTTTTTATCATATTTCTTCTTTAAGGCTTTTTACTAGCTTAGAATAAAGCTAAAAATGGTTTGAAGTTATGTGTGATTTCCGAATGCCATAACTACCAAAGATTGAACTATACTTATTATTACTTATTATGCACAGATTCAAGATTTATTTAATGAGAGTAACATAATGAAATGGACCTTATATAAAACTAAACTTTTCTAGCTTTAGTTGAGAATTAATGCTCTATGAATGAAAGGAAATATGATAACAAGACAAATGAATCTTTTGCATTTAACACTAGCTCCATAAAATTTACAACTTTTTAATATTTCCAACTGCCATACTTTGAGTAATTATTCATTATATTCTTCACTAATATGGCAATGTGAATATTCTCTGATTTAAATTTAATGAACTGCATTAGGTGGTGTTCGAAGTTTTTTCAAAATCAGAGAATAATAAGTTAACAATACGATATAAGAATAGCGATTTTACACCGATATTTTTCTCTACAAAAAATAAATTAAGATCTTGGTGTCAAACTGGCTTCAAAAGATATTCAATATAAGCAGCTTTTCCACGTTCTGATTCATGTTATGTGATGTGTGTATTTTTAGTGATGATTTATAATGTTCTCGTAGCACAGACTTAAAAAAATTCAAAGATTAAAGAAAGATCTGATAAGAACATTTATATGCTAAAAACTGAGTGCTTTGAAATTGTATTAATGTATTTAAAAAAATTTTTACGAGACGAATTTTAAGCAAGGAATATTTATCAAAAGTGAGTTAAACTTCTTTACTTATAATTGGTTTTATAACTAGAGTATATGTATATGTATAACGGAGGTTATAAAAACATCGAATAAAAACACAAATAACCCGGCATTAACTAGTTTTAAGATTTTAATAATTACGGTAAGCGAATTCGCATCACCTAATACTTTTACTTTATTAAAATAATTTTTGAACTGAGAAATAGGCTCCAAAAACTTAGAAACTGTAAAGAAAAGTGCTGGTTTATTTAGAGTTTTTTTTTATGCTTTATTTTCAGTAGTATTTAATAATTAGCACTTTGCATCTATCATATGCTAACAATGAGACAGACTGTCCTTGTTTTTCGATCCTTAGCTTTTTTTCTGAAATTCAGTTACATTCATATTTGATAGTTAATCAATTTCACACATGAATTTGTCAGTTATATTTCGCGAAATATTATATTTTTACTTGTTTAGTTTAATAAAGTGTATAATGTAATGAGACAATGTTAACCCTGTAATTTTTGCCTAAGTCTATACTCCAAAATCTAAATCTGTTCGTGATGCGGTATTCACAGGTATTAGAAAATTTTAGATACTTCAAAACGATTGTAGATTTTGGCTGTTTATATGTTTATTTAAAAACTATGGATTTTTGAAATTATACTTTATTATTATAACTGATGACATATTTTTTTTCTCTGCATCCACAGCAGATGCAAATAAATTTTATGGTTACTAAATAATAATCTTTGTATTACAAGATAGTATGTATCGAAATTTTGTATATAGAAAAATACTTTCTGAATATGTGCATGAGTTCGGAGTTTCCTCAAATTAGTTATTTAAATATATTTATAACAAATATTTCTTACTAATAATTCTTTGCTAAAATAACAGTGATATAATTAAATAAAGTTTGGCTTACCTGGGTTATCACAGGTAATGATGTATGCCATTTCTTGAAGTTGAAGAAAATCTCGTAACGCAATCATCAGATTGTACGCTTAAATATGCAGTATGAATAACTTCTGGTTCAAAACCATAACAACTTGTTTTGCTGTAATTAAAGGGGATTAATATTTGTTTAATAATTTAAATATTAACTGCATGATAAAGGACTGCCTAGAATTTCACCTTTTACAATTTATTTAATATTATTATTATAGATTTCTTAGGCACAAAATACGATTAAAATGGAACGTCAGTTCCGAATAACAAAAATTACATGATTGATAAAAATATTACAATGTACTTGTAGAGAGACGCGACATATCGTCACGTGATACGGCAGGTGCACCGAACAATCTTTTGGCGGGAAGTAAAAAAACAAAAAAGAAAGTTCGGAACAAGAAAAATGAAAGTTAATAAAAGAATGTCTGAGATTAAATATCACAACACCCCCTCTTAAGCTCAGAAATTTTTCAATTGTTCATTAATGCATTTCTATGTCTATTAAAATCAGTTTTTGGTAGAGCTTTTGTGAGGGCATCGGCGCTCATTTCTTTGGTAGGTTTGTATTGTAGCTTTATTAGGCCTTCTTGTATTAAGTTTCGCAGAAGATGATATCTCAGCTGTAAGTGTTTTGTTTTGGACTGGAATTTTTCATTTTCAGCAATCTTGATGGTAGATTGGTTGTCCTGGTACAACACTATAGGACATTCTTGCGGCAAATTTAAATCATCCAGTAGTTTGTTGAGCCACTGTATTTCAAGTGCAGCACTCGCAGCTGCGACGTACTCAGCCTCTGCTGAAGACATGGACACACAGGACTGTTTCTTCGAAGTCCAAAATATTGGATTTTTTCCTATCTTAAATAAATTTCCAGATATAGACTTTCTATCACTTGGATCATTGGCCCAATCCGAATCCGAATATGCTCTAAGAACAGGTTCACCAGAGTTACAAAGTTTTAATTTAATATCTTGGGTATTTTTCAAATATCTAATAACCCTTTTAACTGCCTCCCAGTCTTTCGCTCTAGGATTTTCGTTTCTACGGCTTAAGATGCCAACGGCAACACTTATATCAGGTCGCGATACTGTAGAAATATAAAGTAACGCGCCTATAGCCTGTCTGTACATTGTGTTGTTTGGTAAGAGATTGTCATTATCAGTTAATTTTATATACCCTGGTTCCATTGGTGTGTCAGAGGGCCGTGCGTTATCTAGCCCAAATTTGGTTACAATGTCTCGTATTTTATTATTTTGATCAAGCGTAATTACCCCTTTACAAGGTCTTTCTATATTTATGCCGAGGTAATATTTGGCTTCCCCAAGGTCGGTTAATGGATATTCTTCCCTAAGTTGATTAATTAGTATGTCAATATCGTGATTTTTACCAGCTACAAGTAGATCATCAACATACACAAGAATGTAAGTTTCTGTGTTATCTTTGTTACGTATATATAAACACTTGTCATGTTGACTTTGTTTAAATCCTAATTTACACAATGTTTCATTAATTTTCAAATTCCACGCTCTAGCGGCTTGTTTCAAGCCATATATCGCTTTCTTTAACTTACATATTTTATTTTCTTCGCCCTGGACAACATAACCCTCGGGTTGATGCATGTATACATCTTCTTGCAAATTTCCATGTAGGAAAGCAGTTTTTATATCTACATGCCTTAGATTCAAATTTTTATATAGTGACATGGTCAAGAAACTTCTTAGAGTGGTATGCGATGCAACTGGTGCAAAAGTTTCGTCATAGTCCACCCCGTATTTTTGAGAAAAACCCTTGGCAACAAGCCTGGCTTTATATTTCTCGACTTGTCCTTGGCTATTGTATTTGGCCTTGAACGCCCACTTACACCCTACTACTTTGGTCCCTGGTTGAGCGTCAACAAGTTCCCAAGTATTGTTTTGTCTGAGTGAATTCATTTCGTCGAGTGTGGCATTCAGCCAATTTTCTTTTTCAGCTGGGTTTTGAATTTTTAGTATATCATCAAAACACTTAGGCTCATCAATTCTTTTGTCATTTACTGCAAATGCAAATCTGTCGGGCGGAACACCTTTATTTAATCGTTGTGATCGTCGCGGCAGAGTTTGCGTGTCATCCGGACTATCGTTATCGCCCGCTATATCTATATTTATATCAGTATCTAATATTGGTAATTTGGACACCGGAATTTCATCATTTGAATTTTCATTCTTAATTTGTGATGTTTCATTATTGTGGGATTCTCTATTTTCATCCTCCAAAAATTTTACTGTTCTGCTAATTATTACATTTTTATTATTTGTGCAAATTCTGTAGCCTTTGCTACGATTATCATATCCCACAAAAATTCCTTCTTGAGCGGTGCTATCCAGTTTTCCCCTATGTATTTTATGTACATATGCATATGCGCGACATCCGAATGTTTTTATATTTGATAAATCGGGTTTACGGCCGGTCCATTTTTCGTAAGGAGTTGAGTCGCATGAGGAGGTCGGGAGCCTATTTTGTATGTAATTTGCAGTATTTACGGCTTCCCCCCAAAAGGAATTCGGTAAATTACTGTCTTTAAGCAGACAGCGAGCCATTTCGGTCAGCGTACGATTTTTACGTTCTGCCACGCCGTTCTGAGCACTAGAGTAAGGAACGGTAAACTGATGCTCAATTCCTTCTTTATTCAAAAATTCATTTACTTCCATACTAGTGTATTCACCCCCGTTATCGGAGCGAATTGCTTGCACTTTTCGGCCAAATTTGTTTGCGGTCATAGCCACATATTCCTTTAACTTAGAAAATACCTCAAACTTATTTCTTAGCAAATATATAATAGTATAACGACTGTAGTCGTCTATAAATGTAAGAAAGTAATATTTTCCACCTACAGTTGGGGTTTTCATAGGGCCACATAAGTCTGTGTGGACCAGTTCGAGTGGTACGGAGGCTCTAAATTGTGCAGCTTTGGGGTAAGGTGAATCAGTTAATTTTGACATTATGCATGTTTTACATTCAGTATTATGTTTGCAATCATTTAATTTTATACCCACAGCCATGTCCTTGTTAATTAAATCTTTAATGTGGTTAGTATTTCTGTGGCCAAGTTTCACATGCCACTTGTTTATGCAATTTTCGTTATCACAAGTTTGTATTACAATGTTCGCTGTGTGTTTGTTTTCAGAATAATTTAATTGACATTCATATAAGTTATTTTTCACATATCCCTCAATGCATGTATTTCCCTGATTTACAATTTTACAGGTTTTATCATCAAATACAGCGATACAGCCATTCTCTGTTGCTCTTTTTATAGAAATTAAATTAGTTTCTATTTCAGGGACATAAAGAACATTTTTAAGTGTTATTTTGTTCTGTGTGTTTTCCGAATTTACGGTATACAAATCCACAGTACCGGAACCCAAAGATTTTAGCTGCGTGCCGTTCGCGATAGTGACGTTAGAAAAGTTATTTTTAAGATCGCGAAATTTTAGTTTATCATTGCAGATATGTGAAGACGACCCTGAATCAACCACCCAATTTACAGTTTTATCTCCAACATAAAAAGAATACAATTTATCAGCTTTTGGTTTATTGCTCCCCTCTGCAATTTGAGCGCTATCTGGCTTCTCATTGTTCTGAGAGCATATGTTGGATCTGAAGTTGGGTTTTTTGTTGAAATTTTTATTGTGACTTTTAACAGCAGAATTATTTTTGTTTTTTAACTTATAACATTCTTCTATATTATGATTACTTTTCTTACAGTATTTGCAGAATTTCTCCGATTTGTTATGGTATTGGACTTTTAACGCTGAATTTTGATAAGTTTTGTTTTCAAGCCTTTTGGCATATTCATCAGCTAATTTGTTTCGTATATACTCAGGTGTCAATTGCGCTTCGTCTTTCGATTCGAGACTTGTTATGAGAACGTCATACGAAGGAGGGAGTGAGCATAGCATTAATGCAGCTAGGTGCGATTCATCTATGACTTCACCTATAGCAGTGAGTCTGTCGCGTGTTTTATATATATCAGCTATATGTTGGTTTACATCACCACCTTCCATTAATTTTATGGAATAAAGTTTCCTAAGTAAGAAAAGCTTACTCGTAAGGGATGATCTTTCGTGGACTTGGCGCAGAGCATTCCAGCACTCTCGTGCTGTATCTAGATTCATAACATACACGATTTGTTCGTTATCAATAAGTAAATTAATTAAAGCTCTCGCTTTTCTATTTTTTGAACGCCACTGATCGGTTATTGGGTTGGGAGGATCGTCAGTAATGACTGTAAAAAGATCCTCTTTTTGCAAGTACATCTCAATACGAAACTTCCACACATTATAATTTGTAGAGTTCAGCGGTTCAATTTGTATATCTTTTGTCGCAGACATACTTAAACAAAATTTTTGTAATAGTTTTGTTAATATTTGTTCAATTCGTAAATATTCATTTAATATTTTAAATCAACACAGTTAGGATAAATAGTACTTGAAGAAGAAAATAAAATTAAATAGTTTTCATGAAAATAAGCACTTTTCAATACTTTCGATTTAGTGTCACTTCGGTTTTGAAGAAACAAAAACAAATATTTTCGCTTACATTTTCATTTCTTATTTATTTTATTATTTAAATGTAGCAATCTCTTCCAATGTGCAATGAAAAAAAAACTTTTGAACTTTTGTCAAGAATAAATCTAAATTTTCAATTCAAAATATCAGAATCATAATCTCATAGAAAAATACTTTCTGAATATGTGCATGAGTTCGGAGTTTCCTCAAATTAGTTATTTAAATATATTTATAACAAATATTTCTTACTAATAATTCTTTGCTAAAATAACAGTGATATAATTAAATAAAGTTTGGCTTACCTGGGTTATCACAGGTAATGATGTATGCCATTTCTTGAAGTTGAAGAAAATCTCGTAACGCAATCATCAGATTGTACGCTTAAATATGCAGTATGAATAACTTCTGGTTTAAAACCATAACAACTTGTTTTGCTGTAATTAAAGGGGATTAATATTTGTTTAATAATTTAAATATTAACTGCATGATAAAGGACTGCCTAGAATTTCACCTTTTACAATTTATTTAATATTATTATTATAGATTTCTTAGGCACAAAATACGATTAAAATGGAACGTCAGTTCCGAATAACAAAAATTACATGATTGATAAAAATATTACAATGTACTTGTAGAGAGACGCGACATATCGTCACGTGATACGGCAGGTGCACCGAACAATCTTTTGGCGGGAAGTAAAAAAACAAAAAAGAAAGTTCGGAACAAGAAAAATGAAAGTTAATAAAAGAATGTCTGAGATTAAATATCACAACAATTTTGTATATGATGTATTACACACTGAACAACAGCATGAATAAGAAATATATATATGTATTATAATTAGATGAAATTTCAAAATATAGTAAAAGAAAAGATAAAATTTCTGCAAGAAGAAAATTTATATTCCATTAAAGACAATACTTTAAAATTTCGGGATGGTCACGGCTATTTTAGAAAGATTAATAGTTCAAGTATTTATAAATTGGTGGGCATACGGAAGTAAACAATTAATAATTTTAACTAATTTGACTATACAAAAAAAAAAAAAAAAAAAAAAAAATAGAACTAATATGAATAAACAAACTTGTTGGCATTTGTTAAACTTTAAAAGAAAAAAAATTGCTAAATTCACCAGAACATTTCTCAATACCTGTGAAGCTACATTTTTTATGAACTGTCATAAATTTATTATTAAAAAAGCTCATTGCTTTGATATTTCATTTTCAATTTCTAATTTTTTATGAATTCTTAAAATTATAAAAAATAAAATAAATTGAAATTCTAAAAGGTCTGAGAACACTGTAAACAATGAGAAACAGTGATTTTGGTGCCTAAAAATTTCGACCAGTTGGTTATATTTGGGTCACTGATTCCAAAAATATTTTCAGTTTTGTTCACCCCATCAGCTCTAGTTTCTTATCCAATTTATATGCTAATGTAACCATACTGGTAACAATGTGGAAGTCGGTCTAAATGACTGTGCAGATAGTGTAATTTTATGCACATGTTACAACCAAGTGCATAAAAAGTAGTGAGCATATTCTCTACTAGTTTTCAAGAAAGTCCTTTACTACCATACAGATTGGCGAACACGCAGCTGCCTCAATATCATTCAATGAGTTTAATTATATTTTAATGATAATAATAAAGTAATAGAAATAATAATATTAATAAAATATTAATTATATTTATAATTATAATATCTCATAAACTAGAGCCGCTAGAACAAAAGGGATCGCATTTTCGGAATCAGGAGTATCAAAATTCTCAGAATCAGTTTGAATATTTCAGGTACCACAAAAAAATTTTTATTTGTTCCTCAGTGTGTTTCATTCAAATTATTGGTAATATCTAACAAGGACTCCATTCTCCTTGGATTTAAGAAGAGTTGAACAAAAGACTAGAGCTCTTATGGTTCTGTAATACAATATATAGATTGTGGATATAAGTAAAGTGTGATATAGTGTTTAAATTTTGCAGAAAAATCTTGGTATTTGTATTATTTCTGACAACTTTCTTGATATGATTTTTAAAAGTGACTTTAAAGCACTGTGTATTTGTGAAACGTATCTCCATCATGATAAAATTCTAATAAGTTCAGACTTAAATAAAGTGAAACTTCAAAAAATGTGTCTGAAATACTGTTCTATCCAGTAAAGACTTCGATACAAAGAAATTTACTGATAGGAAAAATATTGTATTAGAAAACTTTCTTTAAAATTGCTATCTGACATTATAATGTTTCAATCCTCCTCTCAGTGTTTCATAACAAAATGACCAAGTATTGTTTAACTCTATTCGGAGATATTGCACTGCTACTTTAGCAAGTAGAAAATGTTATATTGTTAATCATACACATTTGAATGTTATTTTTTGCATTTTTTACATTCTGTAAATGTATTTTTAAAATTGCTTATGTAATAATATGTGTCATTAAATACTTAATATAACTGTTGTCTACTTATTTATTGAATGATATAAACGAATTTGAGAATTTTACTGTTTTTTTAATTTCTCAAAAAATGTAAAAGTTTATTGAAATATAAGTACAAGACTGAAAGTGTAATCATTAAACGGTCTTTGAACCGCTCATTAAAGCGCATGGCTCTGATTCCAAAGGTGTTTTTAACGAGGTAAAAATGTCATGCTATGAGAAAATCCACAAAATTTATTTTGTCAAAATTAAAAAATCTAGATTTTTATATGGTCCCCAAATCCCTACAGTGTCATTCCAAAGAAACCTCAGAGGAAAAAATTAAAATTTATATCTGTAATATCTATCATTTTTTTACTATATACTCTATTTTCAAAAAATAATAACAATGCTATAACAGGGTGTCTACTGACTTGACAGAAAAAAAATTCATGACCTCAAAAAAATTTTCATGACCTTTTTTATCGACATATCCAACCTTTCTTTTTAACCGACTTCAAAAAGAGAAGGAAGGTTCTCAATTCAAACCGTATGTTTTTTTTATGTTTGTTAGCTCATAACTTCTGAACGGATGCTCCGATTTTGATACTTTTTGTTTTGTTGAAAAGGTCTTGGTTTGCAATAGGTCCCATTGTAATATCTTTACGATCTAAAGAAAATACAGAGTGCCCAAAAAAATCAGTCCCAACTCTTTTAACTGCTAAACGGCTGCAACTAGTGTGATAAAAATGATATGTAAGTATAGTAAAGTGGCCCTGCAGTACAAAGTTAAACTGCTTGCTGCGCCACCTGGTGGAAAATAGTGGAGTTAGTGTTCCTATCTCGAAAACGGTTCTAGAGAAAAAAGGTGAATTAGAAAGTTGAAGATTATCGTCGTTTTAGTACAAAAAGATAGTTTAGACATTCATGCTAGCGTTTCTATCTCGGAAACGGTTCGACAGGGGAAAAAAGTGAATTATAAAATTGCAGAGCATCATCGATTTAGTACGAAAAGATAGTTTTGACATTGATGCTAAAAGTACTAGGCTAAAAACGTGCCTTTTTTTGTTCGCAATTTCTTACACTATACACACTTGAGCTACATTGCTCACGTAGTAGCGTAGCTGGTGAGACATACGCTATATAATTCAAAATACGGTTACTTGATACTTTTTACTTTATTGTAGAGATCTTGGTCTGAAGTAGGTCCCATTATAACATCTTTACAATCTAAATAAAATAAAGCGCCATCTGGTGAAAAACAGCGGCATTAGCGCTCCTGTTTTAAAAACGGTTCAAGATAGGAGAAAAGTTAATTACGAAGTTGTAGAGTATCATCGGTTTACTACGAAAAGACAGTTTTTAGACATTATTGCTAAAAATAGAACGCTTAAAACGTGCAATTGTTTGTTCGTAATTTCCTACACTGTGCACACTTGAACTACGTTGCACGCTTTACAGCGTAGCGGATGACACGTATACTATGTGGTTCAAAGTACTGTTACTGTAAGTGGTCACACCGATTGGCGCTAAGTCGTTTTCAACCAACTTCAGAAAGGAGGGTGTTCTTAATTCTTGCTATGTGTTGTTGTTGGTGTTTGTAAGCTTATAACTTCGTAAGAAATGCTCTAATTAACCGACTTCAAAAAGGAGGAGGTTCTCAATTCAAAGCGTATGTTTTTTTGTTTTTGTTTTTATTTGTTAGCTCATAACCTCTGAACGGATGATCCGATTTTGATACTTTTTGTTTTATTGTAAAGGTCTTGGTCTGAAATAGGTCCCATTGTAAGATCTTTACGATCAAAAGAAAATACAGGGTGCCCAAAAAAGTCAGTCCCGACTCTTTTAACTGCTGAACAGCTGCAGCTATAGTCATAAAAGTGGTATGTAGGTACAGTAAAGTGGACATGTGCTACGCGATTCAACGCCTAAAGCGCCACCTGGTGGAAAAGAGTGTTGTTAGCCATCCTATCTCAGAAACGTTTCAAGACAGGGGAAAAAGTGAATTATAAAATTGCAGAGCATCATCGATGTAGTACGCAAAGATAGTGTAGACATTAATGCTAAAAACAGAACGCTTAAAACGTGCATTTGTTTGTTCACAATTTCCTATTTTGTGCACACTTGAAAAACATTCAGAATTTTCAGTTACAAATACAGCGTATCCTTTCTTTACATTTCTAAAGACTTTTAAATTTAACGTATGTTCGTTCAATAGATAGTTTTTTAGTCATATCCGATAAAGGCAAGAAAAGTGACACAATTTAAAAATGCAGCATTTGAGAAAAATCAACTTAAAAATAACTTGACTAGCATAAAACTGGCACAACTGTCTCTCGAGTGGATAACTTTCTAGATGGAGATGTAACATTTTTGTTCACATTGGGTGCATTTAATGTATTTTTCTGTGACATAAACCATTTTTTGAGTAATGTCACTTTTCTCGGAAGTTGTGATTTGTGAAACTTCCGTCGAACGTCTTCTGATGCTCTGCTATATAAATAAGTTTTCACTGAAAAGCGGAAAATAAAATCTTTTTGTAAAAAAATAGAACCGACTCCAAAAAGGAACTACTACTCAAACAACTAAAAATGAAAGAAAATTGGCAGAAAATGGAACTGTAGATTGCGCCTAAAAGTATAAAATAATTTCCTTCGCCAAACAACCTATAACATTACAATTAATCATAACTTTTGAAATCGGCGCAAAATTAAATAAAAATTTATACCTTTATTCAATACAAAAATCAAATCCTATTCAAAATACACGTCTCACATTGTTACCTGCAAAACGCAGCCGAAAACTACTTTGATTCAAGAAAACAAATAAGATTTCGTAAGCAGCAAAAGTTGGCAAAGATGCTGGTATCTGACGTCCTTGGTGAACAAAAAAACGCAAAATTATCTGGCAAACATATTTAATTTCTTTGGGATATCATGATTATTTTAATAAGGTATATCAAGAGTATGAAACAACACATCGTACAATATATATATTATGAAAATATACATCTTGCGTGTATATTTTTGCCTTACGTTTTTATCGCCAAATTCAAAAGCCATCAAGGATGATCTAATTTCGTAGAAACATAAATACCGCATTGTGAAGAATGTTCACTGTTCTATGTAGATGCTACTAATGGACCAATTGTATACAGTGATAAAATAATAAAGGAAACATGAAAATGGATCATTCGAGACAGCAGCATTTGTTGCTACCGATCTAAAGACAAACCTTTAAAAACTAATTAAATTTTATTTAATTCTGCGCCGACTTCAAAAGTTATGATTAATTGTAGTGTTATAGGTTGTTTCACGAAGGAAATTATTTTATACTTTTAGGCGCAATCTACAGTTCCATTTTCTGCCAATTTTCTTTCATTTTTAGTTGTTTGAGTAGTAGTTCCTTTTTGGAGTCGGTTCTATTTTTTTACAAAAAGATTTTATTTTTAAATTAACATTTTTATTTTTTATTTTTAATCTGATATATCACTTTGCTTTAATTTTAAAATTATTAGTTTAACAACAATATTAACTGTTAGAAAAAAAAAAAAAAAAAAAAAAAAAAAAACCTGAAGACTTGGAATATATGTATTAAATTTTTCTTTAACTCTACAAACTTTTTTTTTTTTTTTTTTTTTTTTTTTCCCACGAAAAGACTAAGAATAGAAGAATAGAATTATTAAACTAAAAAAAGTATATAACTGTACATCTCAAACTTTGCATTTCGATGTCTTTCCTATACTTCAAAATAGAATATATTCTGAATTAGAAAAAACTAGTTCATTCAGTTATACATTAATACTGTTTTGATTAACAAAATATTTTGAGCATGCATATATTTTAGAAAATTTAAATGTTAAGTACAATATTTTTTTTTTTTTTTTTTTTTTTTTTTTTTTTTTTTAAGATTCAAATAACTATACTAGGTTTATAATCATGTTTATATATTTATGCTACTAAATAATAGCAACCCGAAAATTGACATGAATCCATAATAGAGAATTTTAATGTCCTACACCTGACTCAAAACCTAAAATGAAAATAAATAATTCATCTAAAAATCTTGCAATTTAACATATAAAGAACATTTTTATTGCTACACAACTGGTAAATAATTTAAAATGTAATCACTAATGCACCAAGTTAAAAGTTTTAAAATCTGAAAAATGGATAAACAATTTTTAAACATTTAGGTGCGTTGTGTACTTCAAGTGTACAAAATATTCTTCAAGTTTAGTAATAAGTACAAAACTTTGAATAAACACCATAAAATGCAATAAACTTGCAACAATTGTTTCGGGTTGAAAAACACAACCATTCATCAGGCGAACAAAGTGGGCACGAGTGCTACAAGCAAAGCGACAATGCACCAAACAATGCATTGACGAATTATGTTTTTGTCCGTTAAAGAAATTATTTTGAAAGATATTCTCAAGTTGACCCGACTCGTAGAGAAAAAAATTCAATCAAGTCAACCTGAACTGCAAGAGAAACAAGACCTTCCGGCTTTTTCGGAAGGGTAGGTTGGTTTCTTTTTCCTTATCAAGTAGCCGTCATTTTGTTTCAAAATGGCGGCTACAAATTATTAATGCACTTGGTAGAAATATTGATGTAGGCTATGCACATATGGAGTTTTAAGCAAATCGGTTCATAAATACACTTTTATGTGAATTTAAAATTTTCAAGTGGCCGGCGCTAGGAAAAAAAATGGTGGGTAAAGTTGACAAATATATGAAATGCGTTTGTGAGATAAGTCTACTGTACACACATAGTTCGAATTAATTCGAAATCTCAAAAGTCATTGTGTTGAAAAATTAAGTGGCTGCCACTTCGATAAAAATGGCAGAGAAAGTTGCTCATCTAAGATATCGTTGCAAATTTGAAAATATTTTTTTTTTTTTTTTTTTTTTTTTTTTTTTGTAGAAATTCTTTCAAAGAGGCTTAGTAAGTTGATAAAATGTTATTTTCCTGCATTTCTAGTTTGTTTTAGCATTAAAATAGTTTAATTTTACCTTAAAAACGGATTAAAAAGATCCAGTAACGCATGTAATGGATTTGGCGCCAAATTTGGCGACTTTCCCCTATGGCGACTTTTTTGGCGACTTTTGGCGAGAAAATACTTATTATCGATATACCAAAGATGGACGCAATAACGTGATTGGTTCATGAGTTACGTGAATTTTCTAAATTTTTGTTGTTTGAATAATAAATCCATTTTCAACTTTGATTTGAATTGATTAAGTATTTCTAAAGTTCCAGCAAACACATCGAAGATATTTGAAGCATAGGTTACTGTCCAACTGTGGTTAAAATCAGTGCCGTGTTTCAAAAGTTATTATTATGGCAAATTTTCAAGTGGCAGTCTAAGTGGCTGCGACTTGTAAAACAAAATAGCAAAACAACTTGCCCATCGAAATCATCCAGTATTTTTTACGATAAGTTCATTGCCCAGTTCTAGTTTAAATTAAATCAGAATTTCAAAAATTATAATCATAAGAAATTTTCAGGTGGCACCACTTGTAAAAAAAAGTGGAGTGAGATGCCTAGCGAACTTATCTGAGATATTTGAATGATAAATCCACTACCGAAACTTGAAGCGAATTGATTCTGTCTTACTAAAGTTACCATAATGACAAATTTTCAAGTGGCCGCCACTTGAAAATAAAATTGCGGATCAAGTCATCAAGAGAACTTATCCTAGATATCTGAACCAAAAGTTCACTAACCAGCTTTTATTTGAATCAGTTTAGTATTTTAAAAGTTATCGTGATGGCATATTTTCAAGTGGCAGTGTGATTTCAAGTGGCTGTAACTTAGACACAAGATGTCGGGACAAGTTGCCTAGTGAAAACATTCAAGATAATTATATGATAATATCACTGTCAAAATTTGGTTCGATTCGAAATATTATTTCAAAAGTTATCGTGATTTTAAATTTTAAAGTATGAGCCTGATTTCAAGTGACCGCGCTTAACTTAAGATATCCACCACTTTATTAAAAATGGCGGATAAAGTTCATTAATAAAGTTATTTGAGACACTTGTGTAATCTATGTATACATCAAAATTAAAATAAATTCGCAATACGCTTTTTACAATTTGAATTTGAAATTTTCAAGTGGTCTCCACTTGAAAACAAAATGGCGGAGCAACTTGGTTAACAAACTCATCCAAGATATTTATAAGATAAGTTAAGACACTATTCAAATTTGGTTCGATTTGGAGTATTCTTTCGGAAGTTATAGAGATTTAAAATTTTCAAGTGGTAGCCTGATTTCAAGTGGTCCCGCTTAACTTAAGATATCTGCCACTTTATTAAAAATGGCGGATATAGTTCATTAATAAACTTCATTGAGATCCTTATGTGGTCTGTATTTACATCAAAATTCAAACAATTTCGGAATACGCTTTTTACAATTTAAATTTGGAATTTGCAAGTGGTCTCCACTTGAAAACAAAATGGCGGAGCAACTTGGTTAACAAACTCATCTAAGATATTTATAACATAAGTTAAGACACTGTTCAAATTTGGTTCCATTTGGAGTATTATTTCGGAAGTTATCATGGTTTTAAATTTTCAAGTGGTGGCCTAATTTCAAGTGGTCCCGCTTAACTTAAGATATCTGCCACTTTATTAAAACTGGCGGATAAAGTTCATTAATAAAGTTATTTGAGACACTTGTGTAATCTATGTATACATAAAAATTAAAAAAAATTCGGAATACGCTTTTTACAATTTGAATTTCAAATTTTCACGTGGTCTCCACTTGAAAACAAAAAGTCGGAGCAACTTGGTTAACGAACTCATCCAAGATATTTATAAGATTAGTTCACTGTCCAAATTTGGTTCGATTTCGAGTATTATTTCGGGAGTTATCGTGATGACAAAATTTTCATTATATATATATATATATATATATATATATATATAGATAAACGAAGTGATTGCAATAGGTCGATTTCTAAAGAAATCAACCTAAAAAATTATTCGACCCGACACCCAACCAGTGAAATTAGGTTACCTGAACCAATACGTGACTCAAACCGACGGTCAAATTTCATGACCTGTTCTTAACTTTCATGACCTATTGCTGAATTTCATGACCTTTTCATGACTTTCATGACCCATTGTTGATTTTCATGACCTTTTCATGACTTTAATGACTTTCATGACCTAGTAGACACCCTGTAATAATTATCTAATAATGGTATGAAATAATACAATAATAATATACATTATTAGTATATAAAAATGCTGATAAATGGTATCTAAACTATCTTATCCCATATGACTGAGAAATTAATCTCGTAAACTGAAATACAGGATTCAATTAGCCTACTCATGATAATATTTCAATTGTTGAAAGAATGTGCATTTTCTATGGCTCTGTTTAGTTAAATGAAAAATTACCATTTCATCTAAGTGCACATGAAAACGATAAAATAAACATTATGTAAAGAAAGAAAAAAAAAACTATAATGTTATATTTAATGAGTGTATTATTTTTAGTTACATTGGTCGCGTTATGAATTATTATTATTACTATATACGTTAAAAATGAATTCCCGCAATCTTAAGTTTGAAAATACATAAATATAAGAATTAGCGCTGTACGTTTCAGAGAAATAATTTTGATAATTAAATTAGTGTTTCCAATGTGGTTGGAAAAATGTTACGTTAGTTATACGTTTTTATTCTGGAAAAAACAATCAGTAAATTATTTCACATTCACTGGAAAGATGGAATATGGAAATCTAAGGGGAGATTCTAATATGTTGACATTAAATAATAATAATAATAATAATAATAATAAATTTTAGATTTTATAAGATAATAATATTTGATACACTTTTAAAATATTGTATCATTTAAAAAAAAAAAACTGATATGTTATTTACAATATCAGAAAAAAAAAAAAAAAAAAAACTAGTTGGCATAGGCTCAGTTCCCCATCATATTTATGTTCTCGTAAATTTCTAGTGCGAGACATATTATAATCATGTTAAAAGAAAGGAATTTGACCAAAGCTTGATACAGTGACAGAATGAAATCCCTGCCTTATAGAATATTCACCGTTCACTTCGATATATTTATCTTATTCTAACCTATTATTTATTTTATTAGGGTCAATTCCATTGTTTAGTTTTCATGCTACTATTCCAATGCAATAATCCTCAAAATTCATACTTATATGAAAAATTTACAATTTCGCTATGTTGATAAAATTGTAAATTACGAATAATTTACGAAATTTTCTTATTAGAATATTTGTATTCAATCATGTTCAAACAAATATCATAAATGTAATTTTGAAGTTGTCTAATGTATTTATGATCCTCAAAATGGAAGTTTATGCTCAATTTTGCCTTATTCTGACATGTTAAGTAAATCGTAAATTCCAAATAACTTACGAATTTTTTAAATTGAAAAAAATCATAGTCTATGATATTCATGCCAATATCCTAAATAATATTTCGAAAGTGGTTTGACATCTTTACGATGAAAACATCCCTCAAGATTTAATAAAAAAGCACCACAAAACTGGCGTTGTAAAAAATATTACTTGCAAACTTTGAATAAACACCATAAAATGAAATAAAATCGCAACAATTGTTTCGGGTCGAAAAAACACACGACCCTTCATCAGGCGAATAAAGTAAGCACGAGTGCTGCATTTAAAGCGGCAACGCACAAAATCGTTTAAAGTGAAAAGAAAAACTTTATAAAGCAGAAAGTAAATATAACTACTGGTGTGAGTAGAATTGTACAGGAAAACAAGAAAATAAATAAATGAGTGAGATTAAACATATAACAATCTAAGGATATCAAAAATTAAACGAAAATCTAAGTTACGTGAGTAATTTCCAAACATCAGAGAAGAATGGAGTGGAAGAAATATCATTAACAAGATTTTTCGAATTTTTAAATGTGTAAAATGCTTCATGAATATTCAAATGGGAGGAACAGACAGGAGATGAAATTATGTTAGTTTTGGAAAAATCAAAACGATGACCTTGAGACCAGCAGTGGGAAGCAATAGAAGAAGAAACAATAGTACTCTCTCTCCTTTACTTTGCGACATTTATATGCACTATTTCGAAGAAAAACTCTTCTGTGTATATAAATTTCCTCACTGGTTTAGGTATGTGGTGACACTTTCGTTCTTGTCTCCCCTGATTTCGATTTGTCCAATTTACTTTCTTTGGTCAATTCGATTGACCCATGCATTCAATTCACTTTTGAGGTTGAACAGGATTGCTCTTTGCCTTTCCTTGACGTTCTTGTGAATAAAGAAAAGGATTGTTTCTCAACTACTGTTTTTAGAAAACCATTCTCTGTCTCTTTGCCGCCGCATGCTCTCTCTAACCACGCCCCTCAACAAAAAATGTCTGCTTTTTACACTTATGTTTATCGTGCCTTACACATTTGTTCTGATCCGTCTAATCTTTCGAAAGAAATTAATTACTTAAAATCTCTTGCTCTCTCTCGTGGCTATAACCCATCTATTATCGATAAAGCTCTATATAAATTCAAGAATCCTAAACGTTCTGCTCCCAAATTAAACGATCACAGTCTCATCCCAGTTGTTTTACCTTTTTATTCTTCACTCTCTTTTAAAATCTCTAAAATTCTTTCACCGTTTGGTTTCAAAGTCATTTACAAACCCGTCAATAAAATTAAATTATCTTCTCTTAAGGATCCCATTCCCACCGAAAACCGCTCTGGAATTTATATAATTCCGTGTTCGTCCTGCAACTTAGGTTATATTGGTCAAACTAGGAGGCGTTTGAAATATAGAATAAATCAGCACCGTCGGAATGTTCGTAATGAAGAGATTACCAAATCTTCTATTGCTTCCCACTGCTGGTCTCAAGGTCATCGTTTTGATTTTTCCAAAACTAACATAATTTCATCTCCTGCCTGTTCCTCCCATTTGGATATTCATGAAGCATTTTACATATTTAAAAATTCGAAAAATCTTGTTAATGATATTTCTTCCACTCCATTCTTCTCTGATGCTTGGAAATTACTCACGTAACTTAGATTTTCGTTTAATTTTTGATATCCTTAGATTGTTATATGTTTAATCTCACTCATTTATTTATTTTCTTGTTTTCCTGCACAATTCTACTCACACTAGTAGTTATATTTACTTTCTGCTTTATAAAGTTTTTCTTTTCACTTTAAACGATTTTGTGCGTTGCCGCTTTAACTGCAGCACTCGTGCTTACTTTATTCGTCTGATGAAGGGTCGTGTGTTTTTTTCGACCCGAAACAATTGTTGCGAGTTTATTGCATTTTATGGTGTTTATTCAAAGTTTGTAAGTAATATCCCTCAAGATTGACGTTTATGTGAAATTTTGCTCTATTCTGCCATGTTAAGAAACTCGCAAATTTCCAATAACTTACGAAATTTTTATATTGGAAAATTCATAGTCATAAATATTCATGCCAGTGTCCTAAATAATATTTCAAAAGTAGTCTGACATCTTTACGGTGAAAATATCTCTCAAAATTGACGGTTATGTGAAATTTCGCCCTATACTGCCGTGTTAAGAAATTCGTAAATTTCCAGTAACTTGCGAAATTTTCAAAGTAGCATATTTATAGTTACCGATGTGCATTCCGGCATCAAAACTGATATTTTAAAACTGGTCTGACATTTTTACAGTAAAAAGTTTCCATTTAATGCACGTTTAAGTGAATTTTTGTCCTATTCTCCCATGTTAAGAAAATCGTAAATTTCTCATAACTTACGAAGTTTTTTAATTCGAATGTTGCAAATGAATAGGGTTCTTGCCAGTGTCGAAAGTAATATTTTAAAACTGATCTGACCTCTCTGCGACAATTTGTTCTTGAGATATCGTGTACATAGACTAACAAACTAACGGACTAACACACTAACCCACTAACAAACTAACACACTAACAGACACCCTATTAGGCAGACACCATACAAATTTTGTCATTTTCGTATTCCTCACACCTGAAAACGTGTAAAAAAGTCAAAAAACCGAGGTCGAAAATTTTCACGATTACCTAAGTTCCCCATACCTATAGTAAGATGGGGAACTAAAAAAGATTGATTAGCTGAAGATAGCTCTCTGCTGTCTTGAGAAGTAGTTGATCTGGGAAGTTACTGGATTCTGGAGCAACCATCTGAAAAACAAACAGACAAATAAATAAATAAAACTGATTTTATGACAATTAGATCTTTGAAAAAATTCGTAGACTTATAAAAATCTTACATTATATTTAATTTACTGACAAATTTTTAGTTGCTGACTGGCAACAGAAAAGCACACACAAAAAATTATTAAATTTCATGTTTCGAACGACAACTACAAAAATTTCGTTCATTAAGGCCAAAGATCTTAAATGTAACCAATAGCATTAATTCTGAAAATATGACATCATGTCCTTATATGTATTCTATCAAAATTTTTTACTTATCATATGCAACTTCAATATTGTATTGATTTAAAATAATGCAATCTAAATTATATATTTTTTACATTATATTGTGATAAATTTATATTTCATTTACATTATGATAAATTTATTCGGCATATGTATAGTTATATTAGTTTGCAGGCGACTTAAATACAATAAAATGTTAGAATCAACGAGATAGAACATTTGTTTAATTGAAATTAATATTGAAATAAATAAATCTATAGCTATACCAAAGCGAATACAAGGTAAGCGGTACAACGTAATGCTTAAAGTATACGCCGACAGCAGCGTCAATTGCCTGCAGCATTCGGGTAGCAGAAGAACAATTAGCGGTAATTGATTACGAGTAGGCACAAAAAAAAAGTATATAGCAAGCACGTACGGTACAAAGTAAACAGTACAACTTCTATTGAAATGTGTTCACCTGATTGTCCGCCGTGTGGGAAAGCAAACATCTTTTAATAATATTTGTTTCATACCGGAAATATTTTAGGAAAATTAGCTACAATATTAGTAGTTTTCTCATGCAAGCAATTACATGCAAATTAGTAATTTAAAATTTCTCTAACCTATCTCGTAATGTAAATGTTGAGTTTGTCTATATACTTCTTTTGTCATGTAACGATTCTATAGAATCGTTAGAAGGGATGTTTATGTTTAGAAATATTACAAACATAAACTAATTTTTAGCAATTTTTTCTACCTTTTCTATCGCAATTCAGCAGCTAATATTTCTCATGATTAAATCTCATGCCAGTGATAATAACAATAATAATAATAATCTGGGATTAAACACGTGAAAGAATTTCTGAGTTAGAATAATGCCATTCTAAACATTTTAAAATGCATTACATCATTCCTTTTTGTTTCTTCATTAAAAATGCTTTTTTGATTATTTTAATTTGTATTGAAACAATCTTTGTGCCTTTTTTATGCATTATGCGAAGTAGAACGTTTATTTATTTTCATTTCTTAGTATTCTACCCGAGACAAGAGCGCATAAAGTCTTATTTTTTTCTAATGAATTTTTAATTTTTCTGTAATTTTGATAAAGTATTTTTGGTAACGTGAAGGACATCAATTTTACATACATATTTAAACAAAATCGATTTTTTCATCGCTAAGCTAGCGGTTGATATTTCTAAATATTATTATTTTTTAAATTATTTATTACAATAATTTTAATTATAACCTAATTTAGATTAATGTTTTGACTATAATATGGCGTGCTGAAAAAGAAAGCCGCTAAATCAATAAGCTGCTGTTGTGATATTGCTTTAAATTAATTATTTTAAATTAACTTTTAGACTTATTTTATTTCAAATCATACGGAAAATTTATTTTTTCTGAATACGTTGTTGCAATTGTAGCGGCATCCCCCCCCCCTCATCTAAAACACCCCTTTTCCATTATTTCATTTATTCCTCCAAATCAAGCATAAAAATTTACTGTTTTTTTTTTTTTTTTTAATATATTTTTGTAGCAACGATGTTAGTTTCCAGCATTGGTTTCGGGAAACCTGGGCAGAGAGTACTTGTAATCGGAGAATCGGAAAAAGAATCACCACTTCATTGACCAAAATCTATTAAAATACTTCAATTTATATGTTCCTATGAAAATTTTTAAATATGTATTTTAAATTAAAATTTATGCATTATTTTAAAATGTATGAGATTTATGATGGGTAAATGATTTCAATTCATTTTAGTTCAATATTTAGCTAATAGATGGCAGCATCACAAATTTATTTTCAAAATTTATTTTTTCGTTTCAAAATTTATTTTTTGAAGGACTTTCTTTCAACACATAAATTTGAATGATTTCTTAAATTAATAATTTTTAAATTGATAATTATCAATTATTTAATTTAGTATAATTTTCCATTGACTGAAAATGAAGAGAGAAATCAGTTTTATTTATAACTCAAATAACACCTTCGTATTTTACATACTCCTTACTGAATTTTCATGCTATTTGATAAGACTTTTAGAATAAGACTCTTTTTTTTTTTAAATCAGAATTGTCGACTCCTCATGCTTTACGACTTACAGAGGTAAGTAGCAAACAGACGAGTTCAGAATAAACCAATAATAAAGAAAGAAAGAATGAAAGGAAAGAAAAAATTATAAGAAATGAAAGAAGAAAGAAACAAAATTAATAATAATACCTACACACAAAACATACACAAAAGGAGAAAATAAATCATACATACATAGTGAGACTACCTATATATCAAGAGACTGCCTATATATCAAACTATCAATTTTTGAAAAAATTATTCTTTTAACCTATCGTATTACACGAGCCGTTAAAATACTTTTCCTACAGATGCTCATATTTCATAAGATATTTAATATATATTCCAATTGCAGTACATTATATCTAAAGGGATTCTTGAATTTATCTGGAGATCGCGTTAAATTTCTTAACATTTGCTACAATTACAGATAATTTCATTCTTTAAATGATACAAGTTGATCGAAAACATTTTTTTTTTTTTTTTACTAAATTTGTTCTCTGGCCCCTTTTATCCAGATTTAGATTCTATATTCTGTCCCTTCCCCTTTCCCAAATAATTTTCACTGAAAAAGACAAGAACGCATAGTTTAAGAACATTACATGCAGTGGAGGATTTATAAATTGAATGATAATAATTATTATATTAATAACAAAAATAAATAAAATAAAATAAAAAGTTAACGTTTGTAAATTGCGTTAAGCTTTTGAGCAGGTATGTATTTAGAGAATTGAATAGTTCAACATTGTAGATCCGACTAACATATAGTACACGGCTGGCTAACCCGCGGCCCGCTATGCAAGGTTCAGCAGCCCGCAACAGAATTAAGGACATTTCTAATTTGACATCTTCGGTCAAAACATCTAAAATTAATAAATTGTTTCTCACTTTTTAAATGAAAAGTACCGATTAAGGTAGCTAAAGAAACAAATATCACGCTCATTGATGTTAATGAATTTTTATCTGATCAATTGCAGAATCTTACTATTACGCTTATGAATATTTAATAAGAAGTTTTGACTATTTTATATTTATTAATAAAAATGTATTTAATTTACATATTTTCTGTTTTAAATCCTCACGAGCCCATCAAATGTATAAGGTTCATGCATTTATATAATGCGGTCCACTTGCGTAAAATAGATTTCCATTGTGGCCCGTCAAGAGTTTTTTGTTGGACAAGCCTGATATAGTAGTGCATATTCACATTGCATTATCTATTCAACATCATAAGTGTTCTTCTCCTTCGGGTCAGTCCATGACTATTTCCGAAGGAGGTGAACCAACGACTTTAGCCAGTAGATGCCTTGCCGCAAGTTCGTTGTTTGGTCCCTAATGACCCCCCCCCCCCCCCCAATAAAAAACATTTTAGTTTCGGGTATGTCTGGAAGTCTAAGATAAATGTATTTTCTTTCTTTTTCCTTTTTAAGGCTGGTTTCCTTAGATATCGACCAATTGCACTCTCTTAGTCTATTCTCTTAGTCTCCCTTTATATCTATAAATAAATATAAAAGGTGTCCCACAAGATTGAAACACAGTTTAATTCTTTACCTATTAGAGATTGGTGGGCATTGTAATTAGGAAAAGTGCTTAAAGTAAAGTACAAAATAAGACTACGATATTAAAAAAAAAAAAAAAAAATAATTCCCGGTAATTTAAAAAAGTTACGCTTTTTTAAAATTTTATAGAACTTCTCTAGGCAAATTTAGTCAATGTGAATTATACTTACTTAAAAATTGAATACTGTGGATAGGGACCCTATACCAAAATGAAAATGTAAATTTGTGACATGCTATATAATAAAATAGTATAGTAAATATATTATAAAATGTATAATAGTAACATTAAAACCATTTTTGCGCGTTTAGAAAAATTCTGAAATCCAGTCATATCTTCATAATTTTTTCTTTTTCTTTGTTTCTTTTTTTATTATTATTATTTAATATTAAGACTGCTATCGCAGCTCTTATCAGACACAACATAGTGTCAAGCATCCATACCTTGTGCGGGTCGAATCCGTGCCCTACCGTGTGGGAGCCAGGGGCGTTAATCACACCGTAAGTGCGGGCGGCTGTACATATATTATATATCAGACGATATACTTACTCTGAGGACCAAATCTAGCTCTTATACGAGTATTTATACTTTTCTACCATTCTTTTATAATTAATGCTGTTTTTCACAAAGTTCTTTACATTTTATATTTACTTTACTTATATTTAATAATAGCAATAATTAAGATATAGCTCAAAAATAATCATATAAAATAATGCGTATAAATTTTATTAAACTATTAGGAATTTTCCACTTCTTATATCCAGCACGCACATCATAAGTTCTTTATTGCCCTTTCAATACTTATCATTGCATTCAGTTATAGTTGCACTCGAGTGTGCGTTTAAAAATGTGCTACTATGTTTAAATTCTAATGAATATCGAATAAACTGGAACAAAACCTTCAATTAAGAACCGATATTTATTTAAATTAGCTAATTCTCATTTAAAATTTTCCTTTTAGTAACTAGATAATACATTATTTTAAATTGAAGTGTTACTGCAATTCGGTCGGTTGTTTTAAAACTGACAACAAGATTAATTGTTTTTCTTTGTTTGACAATGACGTTAGTTAGTAAATTATTTTAGAGACATACTACAACACAAGAAATATTTTTTTCCCCATTCAGACACGATTTGTGATATACATGATTTGTCTAGCATTGAACTGGCTTCAGAAATTAGTCACGATATTATATCATTAAACTTAATTATTTATTTTAGAAATACGTGTAATTAATCAGGCATGCTGATGAAGAAAATGTAAGTAGAACAATAAATGAAAATTTTGTATCTATTACCAATAACTTCGTGTTCTCAAAAACGTAATAAGAAATAATAAAGAACAATTATTAATTTCCTTGTTTCAAGCTGTGTTGTAACTATTAAAAATTATATATTTCTCGTCCCCCCCCCCCCCCCCCAAAAAAAAAAAAATATAAATAAATAAAATAAATAAATAAATAAATAAATAAATAAAAATAAAGTAAAATAAAAATAAATAAATAATAAAAGCTGATATTTTATTATATTTTACAGTTAGGGTGTAGAAAAAATAATTTCAACAAGAGTTCACTGAATATTAATGAAAAAATATGTATTTTGTAATTTAAACAAAATTAAAAGTTCTACTAATTATATTTATAATTTGATTTTTTATAATTCTAAAATTGGTATATAAAACATCCTAAAAATTTGCTATTGGTTAGAAAATTTGCTTTTGTGATTATTATTTAAATTTTTTACTTACATATAATATTAGTGTAAAACAACATTCTCCTAGTATATTTCAATTCAATTAATATTGTTAACCGTTATTTCACTGCATTCTTAGCCTTCAATTCCCTCATGGTTTTTAAAACTAATATTTTCCTGCTAATGTATACTAACTGAGTAATAGCGCAGGCTTGTGGTGAAAAACAATACAAGGGAACTGATAGCTGAACTTTATGTATTTTTTGGTGCTGATTTAAAAAAAAAAAGATAACGAAATATTTCTACCGCGTCACGGTTCCTTGAAAAATTTAATTTTACTTCGATTTTCAACAGATATATATAATATTTGCTTCTCTTGGTCAATCATCCATTTTATGTAAATTATTTTAATAAAAAGAAATAAAATAGTATGTGGTTTTCTTTTATAAACACCATAATTTGATGTAAAATGTACCCAAAGGAACTTTTCGTTTTTCTCTCGATCGGAGGCGGCTCTTGCGATCTAGCAACAGTGGTTTTCATCCATTTAAACTATCAAAAATAAATAAGTTGCTGAAAAATCAATTTGCTACACCAAGAATCGGCCATTTTACACAGATTAACCCTTTCACGCCCAAGGGAAATATTTTTCCCTTCTACAAAAATCGTTATCGATTGTTCAATTATTATTGAATCGAAATTTTTTTTTACTGAATGTCAAAATAAAACGTATGTCCAAGGCAGCAAATGTGTTTCTGAACGAATAAAAAAAAAAAAGTATAGAAAATAGGACACATAATAAATGTGTTATGTGCAATGTCCACTTGTGCTTCACAAGTAAACGAAATTGTTTCGTAGAATACCATAACTAACTATTTATTTTACTTTTCTGATAATTTTTATATTACAAAGCAATAAATTTGTATTACAAAGCAATAAATAAAATACCGATATAATAAACCTAACTCTTTGTTTATTTACTTTTATGGTCCATAGGAAAAAATATTTCCCATGAAATTATAGGAAACCTATACACCCTGCTATGTTTTTCTGGTGATATTCTCTTACTTTACACCCACAATAGCTAAAATATTGTGTTGTATTGGCATATTTAGTCTTGGACATCTTATGGTCCTGTAAGGGTTAAAAATACATAGATTTGAAATACATAGATTTAAAATACGTAGGATTTTACATAGGCTAAAAACCAATTTTGCCAGATAGTACATGCAATATTGTTTGAGAAAATAAATAAATAAATAAATAAATATATATATATATATATATAACAAAATCGATTTTACCAAAAAATCCTGACGTGACAGAAAAGGATGGAGGTCATTTTCGAAATCAGTCCACCAAATAATATAAAAATCAACAAAAACTTCTCTTATATTTTTCAGAAACTTTAATTTTGCAGGCCTGTGTAATCAATAGTATTCATTTAAGCAACATTTATGTTTGTAGGATTAAAATTTAGGTAATATACTTATTTATTGGGGTGAAAATTATTGATATATATTTTTAAAAACAAAGTATAAGTTGTTGGCATTATAGATTGGATGCTATTTTAAATTTCTGGTATTTGAAGTTATTTTTTATTTTATAGATTTTAATCTATGCTTTCATTCCCTTCTTTCATATTTTTTTCATTTGTTAAATCCCTATTGGCGTATATAAGTTCTAGGTACTTGTAAATTCTTAGCATTTGTTTACAAGTACATCGAAATATGCCCCTTTTTCATACAACATACAATCTAGGCCTCTGATGAAGTATTGTACTGTTGTACGCCTTCAATTTAAAAAAGAAAAATATATTGTTTTCCTTTTTCAAGTTGTTCATGCTCTTTAGGTAATGTCATTACATTATTTTCAATGTATGAATAGGCATTCAATATATATATATATATATATACATGCATATTGTGAATGTACATTAAATTGTCATTGAAACTTTTGAAATCTTTAAAAAGAAGAGAAGAGAAGAGAAAGAGAAGAAACAAAAATTCGCAAAAGAAAAAATGCCTTTTTTGATGGATTTTATAACAAATGTGATCAAAACATATAAATATTGTTTAGCCGAATTTCAGTGCTCTAAAAACAGTAAAATTATAGGGGATTCTGCGTAAACTTTTGTTTTAATTCAATTGTTGGTATATAGAGTACATCGATTGGAAATAAATATGGATAAAAAACCTCATTTTCTTTATTTTCTTTCATTCTTCTTCTTCTTCTTTTTTTCTATGTGTGTGTATGAGAGAGACAGAAAGAGTGAATAATAATTTAAATTTTCCTGATAACGTTTAAAATTAATTTTTTTAAATGCTTACTTTTCATCAAACATTAAATAATTTTATATTCTAATTACAATAGTACACCACTGTAATCGAAATATAAAAATTATCTCTACTGTAATACGTAAAGTTTTTCTGAGAAAAAAAAAAAATTGCATTGGGCTAAATGTACTCTATAAATTATAATAATAGAACTAATTATTTTGAAACATTTACTTTATATTTCCACAAAAAAATTGGTGCTTTTCTCATTCATATAGATGTATATTTTTTTAAGAAGCATCATAATTAAATAATACAGCTATAATACATTTCAAACATTGTGTTTTACCGGATGATCGCAATCATTATTTTTTTCTTCGACTTTTTACTGGTCCCCTTTTGTCTTCGGAGCAAAATGTCAGTGAAGTGCATAAGCCGTATAATGTTCTTTATACATCTGAATTTTAAAGATCAGTTTTCTAGAAACTAGATAAAACGTTGAAAATCGAATGTGTCGGGCTATTTATGAAGAGATAATGTAGTTTCAAGTTAAATATTCAATAATGAATGCAAAGTCTGATTACTTATATATATTCTATGCCCACAAATTATATCAATCAACTTATTTTATATAATTGCATACCTATTCTAACATATTTATCCATTTACGACAGTTTTAAGTGCATAAAATTGATATCAACTTCCTTTTTTCAGTAAATGACTCACTGAGATAAAAAAAAACAAACAAACAAACAAAAAAACTTATATTACATAAAATGTCTGACAGCAAAGTTGCGGCAGAAATTTTCACTTACAGAACAACACATCAAAAAACATTTGTACATAACAGATGGGAAAAAAAAATCTCAAATTAATAAAATTTCTTTTGCTCTACTCAGGTTTGACTACACTGGAAACTAGTACATTGTAACAACACATGACTTTCTTCTATATTTTCCTATACAAATTATTATTTAAAAAATATATCTTCCATGATAATGCAGACGATTTCAATATTAGAGAAGTAGTATAACACTACATATCCAGAAAAAAAAAAAAAAAAAAAAAAAAAAATCAATTTTATTGTCAAAACTAATTTTTTTTTTTTTTTTTTTTTTTGGGGGGGGGGGGGGGGGTTACAAATGAAAAAAATCGATAATTTTACTCAACTATTAACTCAACCATTCGTTTTAAAGGTATTGGCGAACTCTTTTGAAAGATAACCATCATGAAAATTTACTCCCCTCGAGGGGGGACTTCCCCCAGGACGGAGGCGAAGCTCCTATATTCACAAGTTTTTTTCTCAGTTGACTATCTCTACAAATCATTATTTTAAATATCATAATGATTATTAAAAAATAATTCACTTTATGCACATTTATACAAAATATATTTACAAATTTATACAAAATTGTCCTATACCACCATATTAAAAGTTGAGAAAAAGCGGGATGGCAACGCAAGCTGTTGGACAATTTTTACCAAAAGTTGATAGGCACTAATTTATGTCAATGTGTAACTACGTACCAATTTGTGTGAAATTCTGTGCAGTAGTAACTGGGATACAGTTACCACGAAATTTTGTCACACACACACAAACACACACAGACAGACAGGCATTTTCTAAAAATTTTCAAATCGTGTTCTACAGCTCTCAAAACGTGTAAATCCATCAAAAACCCGAGGTCGAAAAATTTTTACGAATCCAATACTTTCTTCGATTGAATATTGAAGAAAGTAATAGTATGTCCCTTTTGCTGCCAGAAATTTTCTATAATTTGCGAAAATACGCGTAATTTACGAAAAAATTACATCAGAACGTATTTTCTCAAATTACAGAGAATTTCTGGCAACATATAGGACATATTTTTTACAATGTAAGATCCATCGCGTTTAATAGACAACAATTTCATCGCACAGCTTTGGTAATCACGTTTCACTCTTTTTCAACATTTTCGAATACTGCTTTGAAACCAGTTTTTCTGTTTGCAAAACAAACAAACAAACAAAAAGCACCCAAGCTGTAACCATTGATACATATTTTATTCGATTACTGTTAAAAAGTGACTTCTGACAGATCGAGGTATAATTTTACCGTAAATTTTTGTAGTTTTGGAAAACACAAAATTTCTGTAGGAAAGTTACAGAAAATTTCTGTTTTTTGACAGAAATTTTTTACGGTGCAGTATTAATGACTAATGAGATCTTTCATAAATTTAATCAAATAAACTTGGAAAAATCTCTTAGCTTGTTTGTTTAGTAATAATAATAATAATAATAATAATAATAATAATAAAACAAAATAATAATAATATTTCTTCTAAATTCCATAAAATGACAGTTCTTTCCTTTTGTTTTTAGGAAATATACATATTCTTTTTCAATAATTTTGATGCAGAAATTTAGAACTAACGAGTGTAATACTGATACTTTAATTTCTACTATATTATTTCAACAATAGTGGATTTCGTATTATGCAGAACTAGCGCTAGATATTTCATATATCTTACATATATTGTATTTCAGTTTCAAAATACGTAAAGCCACACATTTGCCTATCAGTAATTTACATAAAAACTCAAGTAGCTAAATGTTACTGATACACCTCATTAACAAGATAAATTTGTCACATGTAGTGGAATGCAAAAAATAAGTAAAATGAAAAAACGCTTTCGATTTCGAAGTCTGTACATTTTCCTACCTATTTCATGAATGTTTGTAATAATGCTTTTCGAGCATACATTTCAAATCTCTCACTGGAATATTTATGTTAACTAATATTTAAATTAGATTTGAACAGCTGCCAATTGTTTCGATTTTTTAACACCATTGTTTCAAAATAGTTACAATCGGTAATAAAAGTGTCCGAACACTAGCAAAAATTCCTATATAAAAGAATTTGAGTTAATACTGTTTTGTTAATAAATAAATCCTTGTCGAATCATGTTCTTAGTCAGTCTAAGAACATGATTCGACAAGGATTTATTTAACAAAACATTATTAACTCTACTTTTTTTTTATATAGGAATTTTTGCTAGTATTCGGATACTTTTATTACCAACTTAATTGCAGATGTTTAATCTTTAAATGGAGCAAAAACGTTTCTTTGAAAATACTGATGCTTAAAAAGTGGTAGAGTTGTTAGCTATTCATTTATATAAGTAACATATCAAAACTTTTAAACAAATTTAGTTCATTAATAATAATAATAATAACTATACATAGATATGAATTTATTAGCATTATGCACATAATTATATTCAGTAAACCACAAAGTTTGCTTGCAATATTTATAAAATGCCCCAGAAGATGGTATGAATTTGCAAAGCTACCATTAATTTATTTGATTTCGTCTCATTTTGATCTTTTTTCATTTATTTATATTTTAGTAATTTTCTATGAATTTTCACACACAGACACATATACATAGTAGATAAGAACTGAAAACTGTGTAACAAGGGAAAAAATCAAACATACAAAACAGAAACAACAATGATATGAAGATTAATCCAAAGTAAATAAGTAAATATGAGAATTACATTGATATACTTCCTCTTTGCAACATCGTTATCAAGGACAAAGTATTGCAATACAGAAAAAAAAATATATTTCTGATAATAGCAATGCATTGGAGAATTCAAAATACCGCTATTAATTTACCCAAAATCTCAGTAAAAATAATAATAAGAGAAAAAAACCCCCAATAAATTAATGAACAGTATGAGCCAAATTACCCAAAATTGAAGGATAAACGTAAAGAAATAGGCTAGAATTAATGGCAGAAAAGATGATTAAAAGTAACTGTTGTCTTTACTGTTGAAACACAAGGAAAAGTTTTATTGTATGATGATTATCAATTAATCAACGTTCTTATAAATCATAAGGTGACATATTTAATTGACTAATTTAAAGTAGATAATAAGTAAACAAGGGTACACATTATATTTAAAAAATATATATATTTGTAGAATAGTGTTATAAAAACTTTAAATAGAATTACAAAAATTGCCGATATACTATCAAAAAATTTTTAAATACAAAAGAATAGCTTTTTCTGAGAGGCAAAGGCCATATCGTGAGAAAAAAATAAAACTTACGAAGGATAAATCTTTGTTTTCATGCTTTTTAAAAGATTATTTTGTAAACCATATTAAAGATAATTCATATTTTAGAATAATTTATAACAGAGATTTATACCTATAATTTGAATATGATTATATAAAATAAAATAATAATAAAATAATAAAATTATTATTAATGAATATGAAAATCATAATTTTCACTTCAAAAAATAAAAGTATTTACATAGAACTATATATTAGAGAAATTTAATTAGAAAAGAGAATGGATAAATTATAATTTTAAACAAATTTACAGATTTACTTTACTTACTTTTGAAAATCCAATGAGTAAGAGAACTGTTTAACGATGAACTAAGAGAACTATTTAAGAGAATTATTAATGTTAAGTTTAACTATCAGTTAGGTATTAACGTTATTAAATTTAAGTTTATTAAGCTTTAGTTAACTATCAACGTTATGAAGTTTAAGAGTACTATTTAACGAATATTTAAAACATATTCGCTATACATAGTTGTGAAAATTAATGTGTGGCAAAACTATTTAATAGCAGTTTTTTTTTAATTACAGTTAAATTACATTAAAGATACTTATATAGTATGCGAAAGATTTGTTTATAAATCTAGTGACATCACTGTTTATGACACACATAAATACACATAGGCATATATATATACATATACATATCTGTATATTTGAAACTGAGAACAATTTATGGGTATAGTACATAATTATGATTATTTAGAAAATGAATACAGTATATATTTAGAATATATTAAGTATTATAATTTTATATTACTAGTTCAAAATTAATGATTATATTATAATCAAAGATGTATATGCTAACCAAATTTTTAAAAATCAAACTAATTCTATATTTTAGCTTTAAAATTTTAACAACTCTGTACAGAAATGTACAGAGTTGTACAGAAGAGTACAGTCTTTGTACAGAATATATATATATATATGTGTGTGTGTGGGCAAACTCATAGTCTCATAGTAAATTAACAAGAGGGAAAATGATCAAATAAAACACTGTGACAAAAACCACGTAAAGGAAGCCAACGCTTACTGTTTAATAAAATCTAAGTTTTATTATTTACGCGAATTGATATATTTCTTATATTGGACTTACCAACATAGTTAATATTTATAATTTTGGTTTGTTTGTTTGTATGATCGAATTTAAATATTCGTAAAAATGCTAGGATTTCTCAGCGATGCATTATCAACGATCACAATGACCTATTTCTTACTGAAAATGTTGTATGCGGTCTTATTAATTCTTTCACAAGGATGCGCGTAAAAAGGATCTCGTTATAATATTACGGTCAATAAGCGTTATTTTTTAGTGTTGATCTGTTTCGATAAAAATGTAATAAATGTATTTTAAATAATTTAGCACAGTATGTTCTCTGTTGAAAATGCTGTTACTGGCATTTAGGGTTCTTTTGTATCCTTACTGAAGAATTCAGATACGTTCCGAGCTATTGGTTCATAACATATAAATAAACACATTTCACTCATCATGTAGCTCATGCGTAAATATGTTATTTAATAAAGTTAAAAATAATCTAGTGTTACACTTACAATGCTTTTTCTTACACTACATTATTATAGTAGATATATTATTGCACTCTAATGGGGAAGATAAGAATTAATGCAGACGATATTTCAACTTTAAAAAAAAACCTTTTAATAACAGTCGAAGACTTTTTTTGAAATAGTTTTATTTGAAATGGTTGGTTGGGTTTTAAGTCACATTAGTACTATGGGCAATAAGTGATTGTCTGGGACTCACCTCAAAGGTGATCCGGAGACATGCCACTTCAATTTTGATCTTCCAAGGAGGGGATATTTCATTTTGAATAAATTTCTGTGTGATAGAAACTGTCACCCCTAAATTCTTCTTTCAGTATTATAGCTACATTTATAAAACGTTTACATATTAAGACTCGTTTTAAATACAACAATGCGTTATTGAAGCCGTAAATATTTCAGAGATGATTTGTTTTCGATTTAGGACACACTTATATATATATATGTATATATATTTGTTATTTTAAGGCATTAGTGGAACAAAAAAATACCTTTTGTTAAGTAAATATACATTTTCAATCAGTTCGTTCTTTACTTGCATTTTTCTTAACATTTTCAAAAGTACTGGCGCGTTTTAAACTTTCTGGAAAAGTAAGTTTTCTAGCGTAAAAATGATTTAGTTAGCATTTTTCATGGTTACAGTCATGTACAGAAAGAGTTATTTGAGGTATGAAACACCGAATATATAATTTATCAGATTGCTAAAAGCCATGTTGTCAATAATTAGAATTAATGGTTTTGGAATGATCTATGGAAATTGAGAATGATCCATTGAATTGAATAAAAGAAATGATCCATTGAATTTAAATCATTCGTCAGAAAATCTATCATTTATAATTTGAAATCCAGTTTCTTTTCTCAAACACCATGGTCTTATATTTTCTGACGTCTTAGTGAACATATTTTCTCTAAAAATAAAAGAACTAAGTAAACTAAATTTTAATGAATGACACGACTTCCGAGAATGTGATTTTCTACTCGAATATATCAAATTTCAGCTACTTGAATAATTTTTTAATGGATTTACGTATTTTTAAAGTACAATAATTAAAGTGTAATACAGGTATTGTAAAACAAATCAACAAGTGAATGTTAATTACTAGATAAAAAGTAAGAATTGACATGCAGAACAAGATGATCGACGCTGTTTAACTTCAATCGAAATCCTAACACGCAAAAACACAAATTTTTTCACTGCCGCATAAATTCGAATTGTCGTTTATACCTAATGAAAATATTTTGAATAGACTGTTTGTTTCAGTTTTGAACTAACTGACTGAATATTTTGAGTAGACTGTTTATTATAGGACATGGCGATATATTCTCAGGATGGCCACTACACTCATCTAAATAGCATTAAATAAGTTTTAAATGGTTTTACATATTATTGAACTACTGTAATAAAAATGTGACTCAGGCATTGTAAACAAGTATCTAGTAATTAATATACACAAAAACCAACAAGTATATATTAATTACTAGATAAAAGGTAAGAATTTGGCATGCAGAACAAGATGATCGACGATGTTTAACTTTAATTGGAATCCTAACACGCAAAAATATGCATTTTTTCACTCACATGTGATTTCGAACTGCTATTTATATCTCAAACAATAATGAAAATTTTTTAATAATATTTTGAATAGAATGTTTATCATAGGACAGAACGAGATGTTCCTAGGATGGCCACTATACACTCCTCTAAAGAACATTAAATTCTACTTTCCATATCTACTTTCCATAGCATCATATTTAGATATTTTTACCAAAATGTCTTACTTCCAAGCCAAACTTTCAAGTCAAATCTCAAAACAATGTATTAGAAAGATCTTAAATGTTTCTTTTAAGCTTGACAGATGACGTGAGTATATACATTCAGTGAATGAGTTTATTTCCCTTCCTTCAAGTTAAATCTGATTCGAACTTAGCATAGGAAAATGATCACACGGCTTTATATATCGAACTATAGCACATTTTAACATATAGTATCATTGATGAAGTTACCAATCATCTATCATGATCTCATATTTTTTAACTTTCTCTTATATATATAATAGAGAAAGAATTTTTTTTTTTTGTTAAATTTTCGAAACTGTGTTTTGTTATATATATATATATATATATATATATATATATATATATATTGTAGAGCGACACACCCACACACCCAAATTCTCTCTCTTCCCATCAGTAGTTTTGAGACAACCAGTATATTTCATCTACTCTAACTAATAAGTATTGAATTCATTTACGCCTCTAAATAAAAGCGATAGTTCGCAAAATGTCTATTAATTCCCTGTTGGAAAGTTTTTATATGTGATATAATGAGTCGAACAATTTTTTTTTATCATTTATTTTCAGAGACTGAAATAAATAGATCAATTAATATTGACTTATGCACGTGTTTAGGAAAGAGGGAAAAGATGCTAAAGTTGCAGCCGACGACGCGACGGTCAAGCACACGATGAGAAAACAGGTAACTGACCCAGTAGCCCACATTTTAATTAGCTTGCTTTCCCTGTAAGTGTCTTCCTGTGCGTCTGTCACAAATTAAAAAAAAGGCACAAGCGGCAGTTTTAGAAACTAGCAATTTCATCAAGAAATATGTTACAATTATACTCTAGGCCATGGCTTACAAAAAGATTATTTGATACTTGTGTCTGGACGTTTTTATCCCCTAAGCAGTTAGGTTTGTTGTTGTTAATATTATTATTGATAAAGATGCTTTCTTCTGCGAGTAAAAAATAGATCATGGAAGGTCAAGGTTTTGACTAAAAGGATAAAAAATGCAAAAATATACAGTTTCATTATCTATATATATATATATGTATATATTTATATATATATGTATAAATTGAAAAGATTTGATTTGTTATTGATATTATTCATATAATATAGAAAATTCGAAATTAAATGTAAAACAATTTTTTTTCACAGTTTTCTTGCTCTTGTTACTAGTTTTCTTTATTTTCCGTGAATAGTACTTTAAAAAAATCGTCTTATTTGCCTTGATAAATAAAGCAATTAATAATAAGCAAGCAATGTTACTTGCCTTGATAAATAGGTTGCAAACATTTTTTAAGCATATTGCAGTTTTCATAGGAGTTTCATACTGTGCTATTTTCACATTGCTTGCGAGCTTAATACATTTTTTTTTTTTTTTTTTTTTGGTTCGATAAAGGGTTGTGCTAAAATATTTTGACTTGAAACAATTGTTCGTAATTCTGACAAGGATGTTGTTTACTAAAAATGTTTTTGTCATTATTCAACACCTGCTCCTATTGGCATCAAATAGGCGGGTAAGTCAAAAGAATCACTTTTCGAAGAGTACTCACCAGCATCATCTGCGTGTAGTATTTGGTAGCCCCTATTTAAAAATAAACAGTTACAAGGTATACGCCAAATTTTCGCTGTTGGACAGTATAAAAAATATTGTTTATTCATTATAGAATAAAAATTTCTATTTCAAGCACTAGTGGGCACTTTAAAAAATTATTCACATTATAACTTAATCCTTATACAATTCCTTGGGGACGCTTCACCTAATGCGACCGGCAATCAATTCCGATGTTATTAAATGGAGAAATTAGTTTTATAAATTAGTTTTACTCATTAGTTAGTTTTACTCATTAGTTTTACTCATTGCTTAATTATTTTTTTTTTAATTATGTTTTCAAATTTAGAAAATACATAACCCTTAACATGTTTCCCGTTTCTCCCCAAATTTTTTTTTTTTAAGGTTTAACATTTTGTTTCTTGAGGAATATTTTCATCGTAAAGATGTCAGACCACTTTTGAAATATTATTAAGGATACTGGCATGAATATCACAGACTATGAATTTTCCAATAAAAAAAAAATGTAAAATTTTTGGAATTTATGAATTACGTAAATGGCAGAATAGGGCAAAATTGAGCATAAACGTCCATTTTGAGGATCATAAATATATGAGTAAACTTCAGAATAACATTTATGATGTTTGTTTGAACATGATTGACTACAAATATTCTAATAGGAAAATTTCGTAAGTTATTCGTAATTTATGATTTTATGAACATAGCAAAATTGAAAAATTTCCATATAAATATGCATTTTGAGGATTGTTCCATTGGAAATAGTAGCATTAAAACTAAACTATGAAACTAACTCGAATAAAATAAATTAATAGATTAGAATAAGATAAATTGAAGTGAACGGTGGATAGCCTATTAAGCGGGGATTTCATTCTGTCACTGTGTTAAGCGTTTAATCAAATTCATTTCTCTTAACATGATAATCACGTTAAGAGAATTTTCTGTACTAGAAATTTATGAGAACATATATATGAGCAGAGTCCACCTATGAAAACTAGTTTTTTTTCGTTTTTAAGTGTTAAAATAATTCTTCTCCGTTCTCAAAATCAAAAATATGGTCACAAAATTACCGAACAGTGATAAAAATTGGGGAAGGGGGTGGCGTCCGGAGAAAATGTTGGGTGATTGAGAAAATCGGATTCAGGAGGTCATTTTACATAAGAATCAGCAGAAATGGTATTAGGGCTCGATTATTATTATTATTATTATTATTATTATTTTCAGCGCAGTGTAATTAGTCGCTTCTTCATTAAATCGCATCGCTAAGGATTAACACTAGAGAGAATTCAAGAGGATTGCACAAATTATAAAATTCTGAATAATGTGTGTTAATTTCGTTGTGTTTTGTTTAGTAGGTATTTATATTTAAAAGAAATGCCTCTGTTTCATCACAACGTATCCTAAATTCTTTTGTGTGTCACTGTATATAAACCAATATTGTTGTGCATATATTTTTATAATCAAAAACGAGATATACTGAACCTAAATAAGATATATTACATTCAAGGCACTCTAAAATTATTTACTCAGATGAGAAAACATACAGACTTGTAGGCGAAATAAAGTCGTAAATACATTTCAGCTTTTTTTGAAAAGGGTTAAAAATCTGTAGCAAAAAAATAAATACACATACAGAAATGTCCCTTGTGTTGCCGACTATTTTTGTCTCACATTGTGAAAGAATTATTTATGTTCACTCCGTGTTTAAAAAGGAAACATATTTTATATATATCGTCTCGAAAAGGTGCCGTAATTTTGTTATGTTTTGTGCAGTATAAACATGCTGAAATATACCTACTACATACCTCACTTACAACGTATTGTAACCATAATTTTTTCGTGAGTTCCTGCATTTGAACTATTTTTATTACATCTACGACATTCAATTAGTAACAATCTACAGAAAAGCTGAAGAATCCAAGTAGGATGTATCAGTTACAAAGAAGTCCAAAATTATTTACTAAAATGAGAATGTGGACCGACAAATTAACCCAACTCATAAACACATTTTATTGTATTAAAATTTTTATAATTGCCTAATCTAAATGAAAATGCACATCGAGTAATTTCATTTATTATTTTCAGCGTATCTTAATATTTTTAGATTGTTTTAGAAAACAATCTTTAATATTAATCGTACCATATTTCATAGAAGTATGTATTTCTCCATCTAAAAAATGTATATTCATTCCGTTATGTTATGTGGAGTATGAAACGGTATGAATCTATGTTAGTATGAAGGTTATTAAAATAAGCTTCAAACTAATACTTCTCATAAGCATAATGTATCTGAAATCTTTTGTGAGACCCTGTTTACAAACGAACAGCGCTCGCTTGTTATACTTTTTGAAATAAAGAATATAACATACTGAACCTGAATAACATTACCAGTGTTAAAGCATTCAAAACAAATTTATGGAAATTAGAGAGTGGGCAGACAGACGAACCGAAGTCTTTAACCTTTTTCTACTTTGGCGAAAAATGTTACAAAAAGGGAATCAATTAACATTTAAACTTCAAAGTGAAAAACTGTCATCGATGTTATTAAAAACTACCAAGTATGCGCAATGAAAAACAAAATCTTATTAAAAGAAATTCTAATATGCTGAAAATTATCCATCGAATGACAAATGTTAATCATTTGAAGTATATATAACTATATTTCGTACTTTACAGACATATCCTTAAAGTTTGGTTATCATACTCAAATTTTCAAAGGGCAATAAATTAGCGAGTTGTTTACTTAGAAAGTAGATATATATAATTTTTTCTTAGACAGAAATTATTTTTTTTCGAAATCTAAGCAACAGCCGTATTAAAAAAAAAAAAAAAAAAAAAAAAGAACTTTAATATGTATACGGGCTTTTGTACAAAAGCACTATATTGGAAAACTACTATTGTATAAAATAAAGTCTTTGAAAAATACACATGTTCGTTCTTAATGTTTGAATTTGTTTTTATCTTGAAATGAAGAAAATGTAATTTTGCAGAAAAACAAACAATCAGGGTGATTATGACTGAATGGTAGGTAGGCAAAATAAAAGTTATGTGTTTAGCATTAAAAAAGAATTTTACGTATAATACAACACTATTACTTATTGTTCTCAGATTAGCTATCCGAACTTTCATAAATATTACTTATTTACGAATCATTCATTCTCAGATGCATTTCTACTAAAATTAGAATCCGAGTCATTTTGTGATTCAAACTTCATAATGTACACAACATTAAAAAATGTATTTTACTACAGAGCACAAAACTACGTGCATTCAAAAGCCTAACTGAGCAAAGATTACAAAATATGTAGGGGAGAGTGGGGATGAATGGGACATTTTTCATGTTTTTACTGATAACGTCGGCCATATGTAATTCAGAATTTTGCAACATTGCTCATAAGTACACTTCAGTAATCAGTAACATATAAACATACTAACTTTAATAAAAAGTTATTATTTTTAATTAACAATAAAAAAAAATTTACATGCATGTGTATTGTCCCATTCATCTCCACCTATGGGGATGAATAGGACATGATTGGGGATGAATGGGGTAGGACTGGAGTTAACAAAGAAAAGAAAACAAAATGGAAAGTAAATAAATTTTTTAAGTTAAATTGGTTTATGTGATTTTATTACACACTCTGAATTTACTGAAATTAACTTAAACTGATGTATTGACTCAAATTAACGTCAAAAGGCAAAAGACTTTTGGTTCGCACAGTTCCTAGTGCTCTAGGCTTTGGTATTTTAATCTAATAAGATCTAATCTAAAAATAAATAAATAAATAAGACACTAGAAAGAGATAAATCATTATAATAGAGTATGAATTATCCAGATAAATTTTTGTTTCCGACTAATCGGGAAAACGAACATTCTATTCTGTATTACATTAATAATCACCAGAATGTATTTAGTTAGCTTGATTGAAATTGTGATTTTAATCAAATTATTATTAGTTTATTTATTTATTTATTTATTTCAATTATTGATTTAATTTGCATTGAATACTCTAACTTATAATTTTTTTAATCATAACAATTATAAACAAAAATTAGAACAATTAATTTCAATTTTTTTTCTAGGTCCACAAATTAAGAATTCTGATAATTAATATGGATAATTTACGTTTTAATATAATTCTTGTGTAAAATTTTAAATTAGAACATAGTAGGAATGTCCAATTCATCCCCATTTAAACTGTCCCATTCATCCCAACCACCACATGATCATATAAAACAGGAAATAGGCTAAATGAACAATTGTCAATATTCTTCTTGAATATCATAAACACAATAAAAGATTATGCCTTTTCACCATTTAACAGTTATATTAACTTTAAGCAAATAGTTAATATCTTAACTACTACCTAATTGAAGCAGTAAAAACTTACTTTGACAGCTGAAAAACACACTTTTCTTTTTCTGCCCTTCTATTGATAGCACAATTCTGAAACTACACTTGATGAATGACCTCAGTACTGCCATATATATATATATATATATATATATATATATATATATAAAGTCAAGTTTCTAGTGCTAGCAGAACATAAAAATCTAGCTATTGTCCCATTCGTCCTGCGTCCCATTCAACCACACTCTCCCCTATTACAAATATTTATAATTGGATAGTGCTGACAGTTTGAAATACACCATCTATCTTCAATTACATTTTAAATTATTTGTTACTTCCCTCTGAAGTGTAAAATTAGTAATAAAAATTTTTCGAGGTATCAGGAATGGTTTGTTTTTAAATCATTTCAGTGCGTTACTTTTGAACATTCCAGCCCGGAAACATCGTGGGCACGTGAAATAGAGAGCGGAATCTCTCCCTTTAGTCCAGTCAAAATAGGAAAAATAGAAGAAAAAAATCGTGTAGTTTTGAAATTTTGCATACTCATAGCCGAGGGGGTCCTGAATAACATACTAAAAGTCCCCGCCCGTGGGAGGTGAGCGGGGGGCAGGGGGGCATTTAAGGGGGGCAATTTTTAGTTTTTATTAAATATCTTGAAAACTATCACATTTAGAGAAAAAATGTCAATTGCAAAATTAATCTACGTAAAATTTCCTACAAAAATGTGTCCTACATTTTGTTTGTACGATCATTAGTTTAGAAGATATAGGGAGATGAAATAACACATTTTCTTGAAAAATTCTTTTTTGCGATAGTAAAATCAACTAAAGTGTGCAATTAAAAGGTTTCTTGTCAAATATTTTCTAATGTAAAAAACAAATATATACATAGGGAATATGCAAGGATAAATACAGCACGTTTTGTAAGTTTTAAATAATTTTAAGGCTAGTAGGCGCAAGTGGCGGTTTGAGTAAAAATCTGGATAAGTCCAGTCAAAATAGGAAAAATAGAAAAAAAAATCGTGTAGTTTTGAAGTTTTGCACACTCATAGCCGAGAGGGTCCTGAACAGCATACTAAAAGTCCCCGCCCGTGGGGGGTGAGCGGGTGGCAGGGGGCATTTAAGGGGGGCAATTTTCAGTTTTTATTACATATCTTAAAAACTGTCGCATTTAGAGAAAAACTGTCTAATATGCAAGGGAATATGCAAGGATAATACAGCACGTTTTGTAAGTTTTAAATAATTTTAAGGCTGGCAGGTGCAAGTGGCGGTTTGAGTAAAAATCTAGATAACGAAGACCCAAAACTGATCAACATAAAAAAAAAAAAAAAAAAAAAAAATCGTGTAGCTTAGAAATTGAGCACAGTTATAAAGTTAAGTGCCCTGAATAACATACTAAAAGTCCCTAACCATGGCGGGGCATTTAAAGGGGGCACATTTCAGTTTTTATTAAGTATCTTGAAAACTATCGCATTTAGGGGGAAAAAAATCTCAATTGCAAAATTAATTTACGTGAAATTTCCTAAAAAAATTGTATATTCTATTTTGTTTGTATGATTAATAGTTTAGAAGATATAGGGGAACGAAATAACACATTTTCTTGAAAAATTCTTTTTTTTTTTTTTCAATAGTAAAATCAACTAAATTGTGAAATTAAAAGGGTTCTGATAAAATATTTTCTAATGTACGAAACAAATATATGCATAGGGAATATGTAAGGATAATACAGCACGTTTTGCACGTTTTAAATAATTTTAAGGTTAGTAGGCGCAAGTAGTGTTTAGGTAAAAGTCCAGATAACGAAGACCCAAAACCGATCAACATTAAAAAAAATCTTATAGCTTTGATACTGAGCACAGTTATAAGGTTAAGTGTCTTGAACAACATACTAAAAGTTGCATTTTCTTTAAATCCTCTGTAAGTGATAGTAGATATAAAATACATAAAATGTGAATGTTATGATGCATTAAAATACTTTAAAATTACTTATAGCAAGCATGCATTAAAAAAATTAACAATATTTTAGTATAAATATTTAGATTACTCTCTATTTATTTTAAAGTATAAAAAATTTACATTTATCTTACACTCTTTAAACTTGGTGCATTGCGCGCACACACACATACAAATATTTATATACAAATATTTATTTGTATGAGTAAAAAATATTTAACCTGAACCTTTTTAATTACAAAATATAGTTTTTATTACTATTGCAAATAACATAAAAAATTAAATAAAAAACACAGAATAGGGTTGAGGACTTTTAGTATGTTGTTCAGTAAACTTAACCTTATAATTGTGCTCAATTTCAAAGCTACACGATATTTTTTAATGTTGATCGATTTTGGGTCTTCGTTATCTAGATTTTTACTCAAACCACCACTTACGCCTACTAGCCTTAAAATTATTTAAAAACGTACAAAACATGCTGTATTATCCTTACATATTCCCTATGTATATATTTATTTTGTATATTAGAAAATATTTGAGCAGAACCCTTTTTATTACACACTTTAGTTAATTTTACTATTGCAAAAAAGTATTTTTCAAGAAAATGTGTTATATCATCCCCCTATATCTTCTAAACTTTTGATCGTACAAACAAAATGTACTATACATTTTTGTAGGAAATTTTGCGTAGATTAATTTTGTAATTGACATTTTTTCTCTAAAGGCGACAGTTTTTAAGATATGTAATAAAAACTGAAAATTGCCCCCTTAAATGCCCCCTGCCCCCCGCTCACCCCCCACGGGCGGGGACTTTTAGTATGCTGTTCAGGACCCTCTCGGCTATGAGTGTGCAAAACTTCAAAACTACACGATTTTTTTTTTCTATTTTTCCTATTTTGACTGGACTTATCCAGATTTTTACTCAAACCGCCACTTGCGCCTACTAGCCTTAAAATTATTTAAAACTTACAAAACATGCTGTATTATCCTTGCATATTCCCTATGTATATATTTGTTTTTTACATTAGAAAATATTTGACAAGAAACCTTTTAATTGCACACTTTAGTTGATTTTACTATTGCAAAAAAGAATTTTTTAAGAAAATGTGTTATTTCATCTCCCTATATCTTCTAAACTAATAATCGTACAAGCCAAATGTAATATACATTGTTGTAGGAAATTTTACGTAGATTAATTTTGTAATTGACATTTTTTCTCTAAATGCGATAGATTTCAAGATATTTAATAAAAACTGAAAAGTGCCCCCCTTAAATGCCCCCCCCCCTGCCCCCCGCTCACCCCTCACGGGCGGGGACTTTTAGTATGTTGTTCAGGACCCTCTCGGCTATGAGTATGTAAAATTTCAAAACTACACGATTTTTTTCCTCTATTCGTCAAATTTTGGCCTTCGTTGCCTGGACTACTTCATTTTCACGGGAGCGAGAAGAAAAGGGTTAATTTGAACAAAGTTCGTAAGTGCAAGTATGTTTTTATGACTCTTAGTTTAAAAGATAATTGCTTTAATATCGATTTTGAATTATCCGATATAAAACAGATTGTTTTATGTAGTGCTGCATATTATTTAAAATGAACTTTGAAAATGAACTTTGCGGAATTTTCATTTATGGCGGTAGTGATCTGTTTGATTCTATCTCGACCTATAATATAATAATTATTTCTGATTGTGTCATACTCTAATAGGTTTCTTTAAATTGGAATGTGTGCTAACTTCCTTATGTTTTGTTTAACATGAAATTATATTGAAAAAAAAAAAAATGTTTCTCTTCGACATTAACAATGTTTTTCAAGAATTAACTGAGTTACCAAATTTTATGCAGACATTTAATCTAACAAATATATAAAATACGTGGTTAACTCTGACATTTTTGAGACAGAGGCATATGGTAGGTGCTAAAAAGAGTTATTGGTTAAATATGTAAACTTAAGTGCTTTTGTGGCCCCAGACCATAATTTGTGTCAATATTTGCAATATTACTGTTGTAGAATATATTATGAAAAAGGGGGAAATGAAGTTGAGGCAAGAGCATTATAGCATTGTGATCTTTTATAATTTTAAAATAGGTTTGAATGAAAAAGAAACGTCTTCAACAACTTCAACGTCTACAATTAGCATACGGAAATGAAGTGCTATATCGTGCCACTCTGTTTCGATGGTGTATAGAATATTGCAGATCTCTAAGTCCTCTTTTGGCTAATAATAATAATAATAATAATAATGAAAACGTAGGGAGATCTTTGTCAGCTGTACTCCCAGAAAATGTGTTGGACATACGTAAAATGTTATTTCATTATAATCACTGCACTTACCAAATGAAATTGAAGAATCTTAACATTGAATCCGCAGCTGTACATAAAATTATTCAAAAGGAACTACATAAAAAAAAATAGTTTGTCGTAATGTCCCTCATAATTTAACAGAACACTAAAAAGCTGACCTTTTCAGAATCTCTATAGAAATTATGGTTAACATGCCTTATTCCTAAAATCAAAAATGAAGAAACGCACATACCGTTTTTTGACGTTCCAATACGTCAAGAAATTAAAGTATTGATCTTTAAAGATGGCCTTAAAACAGCAATGGTGAAAATGCAACGAATAATATGGTTTGTCACTCACACGGCTTTCTCTTACCCTGAAATGTAAGGCCATAAATACAGACTGAAGATTAAGGGATAAGATAACAAGTACTGTCATGTAAACCCATGTTAAAACAACTCAAATTAGTCTTCGGAACAGCTTTATTTGACAAATAATTTTATGTGAGGGGGCTACTGGCCCCCCTCAACCCCTCCCTCCTGTCTTATTATATAGAGTTTTTGCATTTATATAGAAGACTACTTTTCTTCATTTATATAGAATTTCTACATTTATATAAAATTCAAATCTGTTATTATATTCAAAAGTTCATTTAAAATTATTCAGACAACTTTAACATGCAACATTTCTTGAAACTTATCAATGTTGATCAAACTTTCCTAGTAATAAACGTATTAACTTCAAATTATAACATTTGGACCGCCTGAAATGATTTGTTTTTAATTTACTCTAAGAAACATAGACAAAGACCAAACGTTAAAAACTTGACTTCGGTATTCAGAAAGCCTTAAAACGTGTAAATATACAATAAACCAAGTGATGAATATTTAGATTTAAAAACATACTTTATTTATTATATGGCTACGAAGAATTAATTTTAGTTTCTTAGCAGCTTTCTTGGACATGGTAAAATATTACAGTAAAGCACTTCCACTAACGATAAAAAATGTTATGGGTTAAATATTGGCAGCCTTGTATATCTCCTGAAGGTTATGTACATACCACATAGTGCAAATAAATATAATCCTATATTAATAAGACACGGATTAACGAAGTACACTTCCATCAATTTTCAAGTATTGTCGCACTATAATCTAGTTCTTTTGTGTAGTCCTGTAAACAAACAGTGAATGATTTACATACCATATTCTACATAAAACATACGTTTTTACGCATATAAAAAATATACATTCGTTTCATTTGGTTTAATGCAAACTATAGATTTTAAACTCTACTTACCTGCAATTTCACCCATAGACGTAATGTATTTGAATACTCTTGAGTGTCCCTGTACACGGACCATTTGCTTCATCTCAACGAAAAGTTTAGTGTAGCATCCATGTATGATACACATTTAAAGTACTAAGTTTGAAATTTCTGCTACCATTTGTTCTTAAGATATTCTGATAACAGGCATTCACATATACAGACAGACACACAGACACACACACAGAGACCAACCGGTAAAAACATGATTTTTGTATTCGGGGACCCTCAAAACGTGTAAATATAACAAAAAATTGACCCTAATACAATAATTTCTCTACCATATATATGGGTAAGACAAAGTAAAAAGGAAAAAGTAATGCATGCAGTTTTGTTTAGACGTACAGGTCTGATCAAAGGCATCAAGCTGGAGAGACAGGAGACAGTTACGGCCTACTGCTACACTATTGAATATCTTCAATAGTGAATATAACATGCTTCATCATGACAATACATATTCTCTTACGACAAGATTGACAGTCGAATTTTATAAACAATAATCTGTTATGTCACTCACACGACTTTCTTTTACCCTGAAATTTAATAATATAAGTACGGATTGGAGATTAAGGGTTAAGATAACGAGTACTGTTATGTAAACCTATGTTAAAACGATTCAAATTAGGCTTCGGAACAGCTTTATTTGACAAATACTTCTATATAAGGGGGCTACCGCCACCCTCAACCCCCCCCCCCCCCGGTCTTATTATATAGAATTTTTACATTTATGTATAATACTACATTTCTACATTTATATAGAATTCAAATCTGTTATTAAAATCAAAAGTTCATTTAAAATTACTCAGACAACTTTAGGCTTCGGAACAGCTTTAATTGGGAAATAATTCTATGTGAGGGGGGTTACCGTCCCCCTCAACCCCCGTTTCATTACCGTACCTACATTTATAGAGAATTCAATCTGTTTTTAAGTTCAAAAGTTCATTTAAAATTATCAAGACAACTTTCACCGCACCATTCCTTGAAACTTATCAATCTTGAACAAACTTTTCTAGAACCAAACGTATTCACTTCAAAATACATCAACTGAATTGCCTGAAATTATTTGTTTTTAATTTACTCTAACAGACACAAGCAAAGATCAAACTATAAAACTTAACTTCGGTATTCAGGAAGCCTCAAAACGTGTAAATATACAAGAAACCAATCGATGAATATTTAGCTTTAAAGAATACATTATTCACCATATGGCTTTGAGGAATTAATTTCAATTCCTGAGCAGCTTTCCTGGACATGGTAAAATAACTATTATATGATATAGTATATTATAGTAAAGCACTTCCACTAACAAATAAAAATGAATGTTATGGGTTAAATATTGGAAGCCCTGGAAATCTACTGAAAGTTATGTACACATCACATGGTGTACGTAAGTATAATCCTATATTAATAACACACGGATCAACCTGAAATACACTTCCATGAATTTTCAAGTATTGTCGCATTATAATCTAGTTCTTTTGCGTAGCCCTGTAAACGAACAATGAATGATTTCTATACCATATTCTACATTAAACATGTTTTTTACACATATAAAAAATATATATTCGTTTCATTTGGTTTAGTGCAGTCTATAGATGTTGAACTGTACTTACCTGCAATTTCACCCATAGACGCAATGCATTTGAATCCTCTTGGGTGTCCCTGTACACGAACCATTTGCTTCATCTCAACGAAAAGCTTAGTGTAGCATCCCTATATCATACATATTTAGAATACCAAGTTTCAACTTTCTGCTATAATTTGTTTTTGAGATATGCTGATAACAGACAGACACAGAAACAGACACGCACACAGACCAACCGCTAAAAACGTGATTTTCAGATTCAGGGAAACTCAAAACTTGTAAATATAACAAAAACTCACGTTCGAAAATTTGACCCTAAAACAATACTTTTCTACCTTATAGTAGGTAAGAAGTAAATTGTATCAAAGTGACAGAACATCAACACTGTTCTTGCTATGCGTTTCTTTTCGCTATATTTTAATTTAAAGAAAAATTTACGCAATCGTCGTTTTCATTCCTACGATGATATTGATAAGGCTATAAAGGCATAATTTTTATCGATTCCAAGAAATGGATGGTTTGAAGAATTTAATCCTTGAAATATTCGCCTACAAAAGTGCATTGATGGTGGAGGGGTCTGTTTCGAACGCTCCTAAGATTTGTTAAGTTCAACAAGTACAGCTTAGACGTATCTCAAAAATTTCAGAGTTATTGTACTATAAGAATATATAACGTGCAAAACATATATAAGGTCACCGAATATTAGAATATTTATAATAAATAAACAATCTGAATAGGACACTCACACGACTTTGTCTTACCTAACATTAAATATACAGTAACACTTTAAGGTTTTAGATAAGAAATATCTATTTGAGTATTTACTAATTGCTTTATATAACAGCTGGAAATTGTTTTAGAAACATTTTTATTTGAAGTACCTTTCTGAGTGGTAGGAGGCTGTAGCTCTTTTCAACCCCCATCAGGATATTCCAATTATATTTATAAACATTTAAGGCTGTTACTAAATAAAAAAAAATCCTTTTAAATTATCCAGATAATTAACGCCTGCATCACTCTTTGAATTTTATTGAAACAACATTGAGTAACCTTGCATATTATCTATAAAATATATACGTACAAAACAATGTACTTAAATTTAGCACACAAAATAAAATCATAACTTAACTTGAAATGCACTTCGAGTCACTTCCTAACCTAGTGCTAATGTATCACAAACCTTTTTCATATCATTATAGCTTTGTAAACGAAAGATAAATACTTTTAATATTATATCCTAAGTGAAGTATATTTTTATGCCTATAAAAAGTAGATGTTAATTTCATGTAGCATTCCCATACAGATTTAGAATATTAAGTTTCACATCCTGCTATTATTTGTTCTTGAGCAATTCTGAAGTAAGATTCACATACACCAAACACAGACAGACATGTACAAAGACCACAGTTAAAATCATGATTTTCTGATTCAAGGTACCTCAAAACGTAGTCGAAACGGAAAACTCAGTTTCGAAAGTTTGACTCAAAAACAATATTTCTCTACCATATATGGGTATGAGAAAGTAAAAATCTGTAAATGCCATTCCATAAATGAAATATATCTAACGCCTTTCTTAACAATATCCTATTCCGATGCACAATTTAAGATTTATATTATATCTATTCAGATGAAACAATTTCTAATTTCTTTCTTTCTTTTTGTTCATATTATTCTTTTTGTTTTTGTTTTTCTTTTCAATAAGATAAGGTGAAGGTTTATTATTTTTATTTTCTGTGTCAGAAATTCAATTTCTAATTCTTTCCTGTTTTTCATCATTTAAGATTCATGCTGTAAGAAGTTATTGCCACCTCTTATACATTCTTGGAAATATTGTTCATATTCACGGGTTACACTGGTTACACCCTAGTAGAAAACTTTGTTGAAACTAAGCATTTTTCAGTGGCGTTACTCTGCCATTTAAGGCAGAAATATCAAGGCCAAGGGCATCTTATGTTAACAGACGAGTTTCCACCTTAAAAAAGCTATGAATATCATAACTTCTTGGATAAAGTTTCTATAATTTACACTCTGTATAATTACGATTAATTTCATGGTGGTTGCTTAAGAAGAGCCCTTGCTGTGGCTGAGTGGCGTTGGCCTGTGCAAGGGCGTGGCAGGTCGTCGGGGTTATTGGGTGAATATCGGGGTGAAACGGGGTCACTCTTCCCTGAGGCGAGTTCTTTTATTGTGTATTATCGAAGACGGTGACAAGTAATTTGAATGGGGAAAGCCAACTTATATATATTCATTGGAAGAATGATAGGTTAAGTTCTGATATGTTGAAAAGAAAAGAACCTCTAAGAGGTTAGATCTGTTTCGATTTTTTCTTTCCAGTATTGCATAAATAGGTAATTAGTCATTGGCTAAAGAAAATAGTCTGCTTAATCTATTCAATTAATATGATGGATATTGCAGAAATCTGTTCCGAAATGATACAATTTCCACGAATTACGTTTCACTAAACTGCTTGTTGTATCGAAGGACACTATGTCTCATTTAAATGAATAAGCCAATACACTAAGCCTAAAAGACTTGTAAGTCATTATTACTTAATTAAAAAAAGAGAAAGAAATTAAAACTAGTATGTTGTGGCCACCACGAGACTTTCTTCTATATTTTCCTATACAAATTCACTCTGTAACAATAATTAAAAAAAAAAAAAAAAAAAAAAAGTGGGACTTTGACAAAATTTTGGGTAAAATGTGAAAATTTGTTAAAGTTTGTCAAAACACGGAAACCGTGGGACTTTGACAAAATTAGGGGGAAAAAGCAAAAATTAGTTTAAGTTTGTCAAGACACGGAAACCGTAGGACTTTGACAAAATTAGGAGGAAAAAGCAAAAATTAGTTTAAGTTTGTCAGAACACGGAAACCGTGGGAGTTTGATAAAATTAAGGGGAGAAAAAAAAAAAAAAAAAAAAAAAAAAAAGATTTTTTTTCGTAAAAAGTAAAAAAAATCGATAACTTTGTTTTAAATTATCACAGATTTATAGTTCAACCATTCAATTTAAAGGTACTGACGAGACCTTTCGAAAGATACCCATCTTGAAAATTTTTGCCTTATATCACCCTGTTAAAAATTTAGAAAAAGCGGGATGGCAACGCAACCTGTAAGACGATTTTTACCAAAAGTTGATAGGCACTAATTTATGTCAAGGTGCAACTACATACTAATTTGTATGAAATTCTGTGCAGTAGTTTCAGAGATACAGTTGCCACAAAATTCTGTCACACACACACACACACACACACAGACAGACATTTTCTAAAAATGGTAGAATCGTGTTCTACAGCTCTCAAAACGTGTAAATCCATCAAAAACCCGAAATCGAAAATTTTTACGAATCCAATACTTTCTTCTATTGAAGATATCGAAAGTAACAATTGAAAATCAAAATTAAAATGTGTCTTGGACAGATTTCTGTAGTTTTGCCCACAATGTCTATTTACTTCACATCAAATATGTGAAAGTGTTTTGTAATTTACGAGAAATGCTCGATTTTTACTTTTCCTCTATAATACGAATGTATATTATGTTCATATAAATATACATTAATTATGTTGAATCCTTTATTTTCACTTTCCACGAGATGAGAACTTAACTACATCTCGTAATGTAGGAAAATGTTTCATCCTACTCTATTTCGTAAGGCCCTCTGAGAAAATGATAACGTTTATATCGCAGATTTAAAGCAATAGCTGTTGTGGTAGTATAAAAAAGTAACACATTTGTTTTACAAGTATACATATAATATATTTTCCTCTAATGGCTGGAGCGTAAATTCATAAATTTGTTGAGCTGTTTCTTTCTTTCTATGTTTTTTATATTTTCTAGTGCAATAATAACGTGTTTATAACCTTGGCACGCCAGTCTGTTTTATTACGTTTTAGTTTTTACATGTAACCTTGAAAAACTATGAAAATTCCATATATCACTGAGATTCACAACATCGTACTTACTGACATGGAAACAATTTATAATTCGCTCACTTAAATTTATACAGACGATAAATTATTGTGATGAATTTTAGATTTACTAAAGATTTTCACGAAGAATTAAATTTTGGTTTTCTATATAGTTACAAGTAATTTCAGTAAAAAATTTCGTCATTAATAAATAAATCATTGTTAATTATTTACGATTTTATAATATTTGGTGCCTTATATTAGGTTTCATATATGACAAAGAGGGCTTATAAAAAGAAAACTTTTAGGCTTATATCATTCTCTGTATCGAAATTTCTCATTTTAAAAATTCATAAAAGTAAATAGAAACACTACTAAAGACTAGATGCAATGCTCAATTTTATAATAGTTAACCAAAAGTACTTTAGAACATATTAGTTTTTACTTTCTCTTACCCATAGGGCCGAGAAAGTATTGTTTTAGGGTCAAATTTTCGAACGTGAGTTTTTGTTATATTTACATATTCTGAGGTCCCCTGAATACGAAAATCATGTTTTTAGCGAATGATCTGTGTGTCTGTCTCAAAAGTATTCAAATACATTACATCTATTGGGGGAAAATTGCAGGTAAGTAGAGTTTAACATCTATACACTGCACTAAACCAAATGCAACGAATATATATGTAGTGAGAGACTAGAAAGAGCACTGAGAAGTTATTCTTACATTAATTAAAGTTTAATAAAAAATAAATTAATATTTACATATTTACAAGATTTGACCACATAGGTCCAAAAAACTATTACGTGTCCACTTAGGACTCATTTTAGATCAATTATATCGTAAAGTAATCAGAGCCACTTAGGCAGGTATCTTAATGCTTACATAGCTAAATCATAACTCCATGTTCACTTAGAAACTTCTTTTTCACATAGAAAAGTCAAAACAAGTAAAAGAACAACAACAAAAAAAAAGAGTTCTGTTTCATCATCGTAGCCAGACCGACTGTCTCCTGAATGGTGCAATCTGTTTCGCTTGCACCTGGGGTAATTAATTTTATTACTTTTCTTCTCTCTCTGTTCATTACTTCCACATAATTCGGCTATCCTGAGCCAGCTTCGACCTCGAAGTTGCAAGTCTGGGACTCATCAAGTCTGTCCACCAAGGATCTGAAAAATACAAAAAAGAAAAAAAAAAACAAGCGACAGAGAGATTCTAAAATATGGAAAACAATATATATACACAATAAAATGTTTTTTTTTTTTTTTTTTTCTGTCTACTTGGACATCGTCCAGGTTTTCATCATGTCTGCGGCAGTTGACGTTATATTTGGTCCTTCATGCTGACCAACTTTTTGAACATCGTATCTATCATTTGCCTTAACTTTTGTCACCTTATAGGGACCAAAATATTTAATTCTTAGTTTGAGACCTGATCCAAATTGGGTACGTTGGATGGCAATTAGGTCCCCTATATGATACTTATGTGCTCTCTTGCGCTTTTTATCATATTGTTTTTTATTCTCCTCCTGAATTTTCTCGATTTGTTGTTTAGCATAGTCTCTTAATTCTTCCCTGTCTTCCATGAACCTTTTTCTGTACTCCTCTTCTAAAAGACTTTTGACGATCAGATCCTCTTTGTTTTTCATTTTAACTCCTGTTAGTAGCTGAAAAGGTGTTAACTTTGTACTCCTTGTCGTCGTGCTGTTCAATATTCTTTGTACAGTACTGACATTCTTGTATCATTTAGTGGGATCTTCAATGGATAACTTGGACAAGACGGGTATTAGAGTCCTGTGCAAACGTTCGATTTGCCCATTTCCTCTTGGCACTCCTGTTGTAATTGGAACATGCTCGATGTTTTCCGCATGGCAATATTCTTCGAATTCCTTAGATCGAAATGCACTTCCTTTGTCTGTTATAATTCGCGATGGGTTTCCGAAGGTTGTTTGTTGAAGTTTCAGCTTATCTAAAGCTTCTTCTGCACTCGTGGTTTTGACCGGATATAGCCAAGCAAATTTTGTAAATCCGTCAATCACAGTGAAAATATGCTGATATTTTTTATTGGTAGATGGTAACGGTCCAATAAAATCAATATGATAGGTGCCTAGCGGTACATTTTCCTTCGGAATAGGATTCAAATATCCTTCAGGTTTTCCACTTTTCTTATTGCATAGAATACATTTCACGCAATTGGCTATAACATTTTCTATTTTCTTTCTCGCACCTGGAATGTAAAAATCTCTTTTCACTATTTCTTCTGTCTTCGCTGAAGCAAAATGTCCTTTTTGATGTATTTGTCTTATTATTTCTGACTGCATATTTTCTGGTACAACTAACAATTCTCTACCCGCATCATACCTGTACAGTACATCGTTTTTGACTAAATAATTGTCTTCTTTCCCATTTTCCATTAATTCTTTTATTACTCGTATATTTTCGTCATCGTTTTGAGAATTTGCTATTTTATGTGTTACCTCGTCATCTAAGGATTGAGTGTCGACAACATTTACATTTCTGCTTAAAGCATCTACATGTTTCATTTGTGAAGCGGGTCTATGAATTATTTCATAGTCAAATTCCTCTAAAAGTAATGCCCAACGAGCTATTTTAGGCGATAAGTCTTTTTTAGACATAGTCTGTTGAAATGCCGAACAATCTGTGAATATTTTAAATTTTGTTCCTAGTAAATAATTTCTGAATTTTTTCAAAGCCTCAATCACTGCTAAAATTTCTAATTCATAACTAGGATACTTTTCCTGTTGCGCATTAGTTTTCTTGCTCATGTACTGGATTGGATGCATTTTCTCATCATCTCCTAATTGTAATAATACTGCACCAAACCCGATACTGCTAGCATCCGTGTGCAATTCTAATTTAGGCCCTTGTTTAAAAATATGAAGTACTTGTTCACAACTCAGTATTTTCTTTAAATCCTGAAAAGCTTTCTTTTGTTCATGGCCAAACTGAAATTCGTTATTTTCTCTAAGGAGATCACTCAATGGTTTCGAGATTTTGGAATAATCTTTAATAAATTTTCGAAAATACCCTGTTAGACCTAAAAAGCTTTGAACTTGTTTAATGTTTTTAGGGGTGGGAAAATTTTCTACGGCCAGAGTTTTTGATGGCGAAGGCTTAATAGTACCGTTTTCAATTAAGTACCCCAAAAATTCTATCTTGCGTTTTAAAAATTGGCATTTCTTGAAATTTAAGTTTAATCCGTAGTTAGCAGCTGTTTCTAATACTAATTGAAGTTTACGTAGCCCTTCCTCTTCATTTTTTGATGGTATTATCAGATCATCAACATAAATTATTACGGTTTTATCCCTAAGTAAGTCTCTGAATATATGAAAAATATATCTCTCAAATACTGATGGACTTGTACACAACCCAAATGGTGCTTTTAAAAACTCGTATTGTCCCTCGTGAGTTACAAATGATGTATATTTCGTACTATCTTTTTCAATATCAACATGAAAAAAACCATTTTTTAAGTCTAGTGTCGTAAATACACATGAATCTTCCAACTTATCGATTACATCTTCAATAAGAGGCAACGGGAACCTGTCTTTAACAACTTTCCTATTGAGCCTACGGAAATCTACACAAATTCTAGTACTTCCATCTTTTTTCTTACTTAGTACAATTGGCGATGCGAAATCTGAACAACTAGGTTTTATAATTTTTTGTTCAAGCCATTCTTGAATTTGTTTCTCTACAATAGCTTGTTCTGTTATGGGGAGGCGCCTAGCTCTTTGACATATCGGTATTTCATCGTTTAAAATTATTTTCATTTTTACATCCGTGCTTTGTATTTTACGTGGAGTGTACCCTGTAATCATGCGAATCAATTGTTCACGTACATTAGCATTTAATATATGGCTAGTATCTAAAATACTTTCTCTAGAGTCATCAATTATATCAACCATTAAATAATTAAAAATCTTCGGGTCGAAAGATAAATCGTCATTTTGACCGGAGGAAACATCTTTCGGTTTTGTTGTTTTTACATTACGCACTTCTGACATTTCAAAAGGGGATATAACATTTCTAGAAACACAATATTTTTCATTATCTTGAACCAAATCAATTACATTTACACAATTAAATTCAATTTCTCCTTTCGAAAAATTAAACTTTAAATTGGACAATACATCCATACCAATAATAGCAGAATATTGTAAATCTTCTACAACAAAAACATTAGTTTTAAAAGAAATGTCATTAATAGCTATATCTGCTATAAAATATCCTTTACACTTTACTTTATTTTTCCCAATACCTTTAATAAATATTTTACTATCTCTTAAATGTGGTGACCCTAAATCTCTAAAATAAGTTTCATTAATCAGTGTAATCTCGGAGCCAGTATCGATTACAGCTGGCCTAGAAATATCATTAATCTTTATAATCTTTTCTATCTTAGCATATGCCTGGTTTACAATACAATTACTCACACTTTTATCATTACTATTATTTTGTTCTTTTTTAAATTTAACTTTACATTGCGCACTTATGTGCCCATAATTAGAACAAAAATAACACTTTTTATTGGCAAAATAATCATTATTAGCAGTATTACTATTTGGGTAAGCACGTAAGGTCGATTGTTTATTTCTCTGGTTCGAGTCACTCGATACATTTCTCTTAACATTTTGTGCGTACATCTTGCTTTGTTTCGCTTCTGGATTTACTTCCGGTTTCCCGATGTTAAATCTAGCGCTTTGATACTCTTCTAATTTTTCGACTATTTTTTCTGTCGTTTTTAATCTATGCCATTCGTCTAAATAATGAGTCCGAATTTCTAACGGAGCTCTTCTCTTTAATTGATCTGAAACTATCAATTCTTTTAAATCATTAAAATCGCATACTTTTAAACCTTCAATCCATTCTTCGAAAAAATGATTAAGTTCAAAGGCGAAGTCTCGCCAAGTCGAATTGTTCTCTTTTTTATGCGATAAAAATTTCTGACGAAATTGTTCCGGTGTAAGCTTGAATCGCTTTAATAACATACTTTTAATATAATCATAATCATTTTCGGATTCAATTGGTACTCGTGTTACAATTTGTGCTATTTCCAAGGGAAGCAATCCCAAAATATGTGTTACGTAATCTTTTTTCTCTATATTTACTCTTGATGCTTGACGCTCAAAAAGCTCAAGATATGTACTAATATCATTATTTGGATTTGTTGAATCAAAACATTTCATTATCTTCGCTAACTCTTTACTTCTGTTTGGAACACTAGAAGATTCTGAAGTGTTCGGGTTCGCTCCCTGAGTATCATTTCGATTACTCGTTAATCTCAGTTTCTCTAGCTCAAATTCGCGCTCTTTCTGCTCTCTTTCTTGTTCGAGCAGTAGTTTTTCTCGTTCATTTTTTTCTATTCTTTCAGCGATCACGCTATCTACTAAATTTTTACAAAATTCTTCATCAAAATTTTTTTGACTCACAATTAATTCTTTTAATTTAATTACAGTAGCATTTTCTGGGATTTCTAGATCCAACTCTGCAGCGACTCGTAACAAATCTTCCTTTCGGGCTTTCCCAAGAAAAGACATTTTTCAAATATATATAGAAAAAAATTGTACTCACAGTTCTTGTTCCCCGACGAAGAAAAACGACGAATCAGTAATCCACTCGACGAATAATAATCCACTCGACGAATAATAATCCACCCGATGAATCGGCTTTAATGATCCAGATTTATAAATCCACAAGATGCTACTTTTTCCACTGTCCGTTGCAATAAACTTAAACACAAAGTTTTCCCATAGTCTATTCATAAACACAAAGTCATTTCATTTGACACAAAGTCGTTTCACTTGACACAAAGTCGTTTAACGAAAATATTCATTCAAAACACTAACAATAAAATAATTAATTATCTACTGAATACTGAATTAATTACTACTTTTTTTTTTCGCTCATTATCGCGGCTCAAGCCCCCAAATGTAGTGAGAGACTAGAAAGAGCACTGAGAAGTTATTCTTACATTAATTAAAGTTTAATAAAAAATAAATTAATATTTACATATTTACAAGATTTGACCACATAGGTCCAAAAAACTATTACGTGTCCACTTAGGACTCATTTTAGATCAATTATATCGTAAAGTAATCAGAGCCACTTAGGCAGGTATCTTAATGCTTACATAGCTAAATCATAACTCCATGTTCACTTAGAAACTTCTTTTTCACATAGAAAAGTCAAAACAAGTAAAAGAACAACAACAAAAAAAAAGAGTTCTGTTTCATCATCGTAGCCAGACCGACTGTCTCCTGAATGGTGCAATCTGTTTCGCTTGCACCTGGGGTAATTAATTTTATTACTTTTCTTCTCTCTCTGTTCATTACTTCCACATATATTTTTTGTAATAGAGATAGTCAAGTGTGAAAAAAAAAATTGTGTATGTAGGAGCCTTGCCTCCTTCTGGGGGGAAGACCCCCTCGAGGGGAGTAAATTTTCATGATAGGTATCTCTCAAAAGAGCTCGCCGATACCTTTAAAACGAATGGTTATACCATCGATCTGCGATAGTTTAAAATAAAATTATCGATATTTTCATTTTTAACAATTAGTTTTTTTTTTTTTTTTTTTTTTTTTTTTTTTTTAATGTAATATTCAGAATAAATTCAACTTTTTGTATTTAGTGTTATACTACTTCTCTAATATGGAAATCGTCTGCATTATCATAAAAGATAATTTTTTTAAATAATAATTTTAATAAATTATTTTTTAAAAACAGAATTATTTTTTAATTACCAAATCAAATTCTATATAAATGTAGGTGCATTAATGAAAGGGGGGGGAGGTAGGGGGCGGTAGACCCCTCCCCCCCTCACACAGAACTAATTATCATATAAAACTCTTCCGAAGCCTAATTTGAATTGTTACACAGGTTTACATAACAGTAATCGTTATCTTACTTCTTAATCTGCAACCTGTATTTATAGTATTAAATTTCAGGGTAAGAGAAAGTCGTGTGAGTGACACACCAGATTATTGTTTTTATTATTATTATTATGTATTTTATTATGTTATTGTTATAATATTCTTTATGTTTTGATTTATGTTGCTTTTTAAAAGAAATGCCACGAATTCTTAAAGAGCATACATAATGTATAACACAGTTACGAAACTCCTTATTTTATTTTAATTTTGTGTGCCGTAATTTTCAACTAGGATGTGCTGTAGCAAAAAAAAAAAAAAAAAACATACACTGTGTGTAAACAAATATATATATATATATATATTTTTTTTTTTTTTTTCTTTTTTTCTTTTTTCTTTTTTTCTTCCTTTTTTGTTTATATTATCAAAAATTATTTCAAACTATTAAAATATTTATAAAATACGACATTAAAAAAAAGGGGAAAATCAACTTACTCCAAAAAGTAAATTTTCTTTTATCATTAACTTTTAATAATTATATTTAAGATACCTCAAAATTATAATTCTTTACTTTACTAATTTTTATCATAAATTTTCATAATCCTTTCTCTATGTTTGATGTCTTTCATTAATTTCACAAGTTTTATTCTTTTTATATTTTGAATAAAAAAAATAATCTTGTATGGCACTCACACGATTTTCTCTTACCCTGCATTTCAATACTATTATGACAGATTGCAGATAAAGTGGTAACATAAGAATTACTGCATATAAACGCACGGTAAAAAGAATTCAAACTAGTTTTAGGAACAGTTTTATTTGACAAATAATTTTGTATAGGGATGGGTACCCCCCCCCCTACTACTCGTTTAGATATAGCACTTATATTTACATAGAATTCAAGACTGTTATTAAATTTAAAAGTTTATTCCATTCTCCCGCACAACTCCCTGAAACTTACCAAACTGTTCATGTAGCAAACTCATATGAACTTCAAGAAACAATATTTGAATCGTCTTCTATTATTTGTTGTTAAGTTACGCTGATAACAGACATAGACGAAGATTAACCGTTAAAAACATGACATTAATATTATGGGGACCTCAAAACGCTTACTATACAAAAGAACCAGCGCTTTAAATTTAACGTAAAAAAATACCTTGATAGGAATTAATTTTTTTATGAGGAATTAATTTGCATTCCTGAACAGTTTTCCTGGGCATGTTCGAATGTAGTAAAACACTTTCATCAATTAAATTCAATAGAAAAGAATATTTTCGCTTTATTATTTGTAGCCCAGTATGTCACACCACATTGTGTACTCAAATATAGACCTATATAATAGCACATAGCACAACCTGAAACGCACTTCCAGTACTTTCCAAGTATAGACGCACAATATTCTAGTTTTTTCTCGAGTAGCACTGTAAACAAATGGTGCGTGGATTTTATACCATATTCTACATGAAACATGCTGTCATGAATATAAACAATAATAAACGTTCATTTCAATTAGTTTAGTGTAGCTTATGCATATTAAATTGTATCCACTAGAATTTTTGTCCATAGACGTAATGTATTTAAATTCTCTTGGGTGTCACTGTACACGAATCATTTGCTTGATCTCAGCGAAACTTTTAGTGCTGCATCCCTATATGGTACAGATTTAGAATAGCGAGTTTGGACTTCCTGCTGCTATTTGTTCTTGAGATATGTTGATAAGACATAGAAACCAACCGCTAAAAACCTAATTTTGCATTCAGGGGACCACAAAACATGTAAATATAGAAAAAATTCAATTTCAAAAATTTCATCCAAAAACAATACTTTCTCTACGGTATATTGGTAAGAGAAGGTAAAATTTCTTGTCATTCTCGTACCGTACATTAACATGGACATATTCTTACAGTTTAAGGTGAAAGAAGAAAGAGATAATATATTTCAACATTTCAAAAATTATATAAAAAACATTTCAGAAAAGTTTTATTCTGTAGAAATTTCTAAGTGAGGGAAGTTATCGTCCCTTGTGATTCTCCATTTGAATGTAGTAGCTACATGTTTTAAAGGTGAGTGGGGGGGGGGGAGGAGTGTTTAACATATTCAATATGATTTCATGAAGTCTTTGATTCATTTTTATTATTATTATTATTATTATTTAATTTTCAAAGTATCGTTGCCTACACACATTTTAAAACTCAGTCAACTAGTTTTGAATAGCTGTTTATCTTATTTGCACATTATATACGTCATACCGTCCACATAAATGTAGCACAGAATAAAAAAGAAAGAAATGCATGATACAATTTGAAAAGCACTTCAACCCATTTTTAGCTATAGTATCAATATATTTGGATTCGTTTGTGTGTCCTCGTAAATGAGTAAATATATAATATATAAAGCATAAATATTTTCCATACCCTATTATATGGTGAAACATGCATCTGTGCATATAAAACTAATGTGTTCATTTCATTTCTTTTAGTGCAGACTATAAATGTTAAACTGTACAAACGAGAAATTTCACCCATAATCTTAATGTATTTGAAATATTTTATATGTCCTACTACGCGAATTATTTATCCGATTGGCATAAACCGTTTAAAGTAACATCCCCAAATTATACACATTTAGAACACAGTGTTTAGACTTTCTGCTGACTGATATATACATATTCAGTGTGGTTTCAGTAGTCTGTTTCTCGGCTTTTACTACAATTTAAAAATTATTAATATATATATATATATATATATGTATAGTTTTTGTTATGCTGATAACTGATTCACATAAATACAGACACGTAGACCAACAACTAAAAATCTGATTTTCAGATTCTAAGATCTTAAAACGGGTAAAAAAAAAAAAAAAAAAAAAAACTCAATATCGAAAATTTTATCCGAAAACACTACTTTCTGTACCATAATGTGTAAAATAAAGTAAAAATGATTGTATAAAACTTTCTAAATGGATAAATATAGGAGATTCTCTGCTAGAAATATAGAGCTGATGTAATATTTCAAAATAATCATTTACAGAAAAATTTTATGTAAACTAAAATGCAATGTTTATGTTAAAGTGAGGATATTATACTCTTTTGAATAGCAATAAAATGAATATTTTATAGCATATAAAACAACATTAAACAATACATGTATTCAACATTAATTTTTAGTGCTATTTCAAATGTTTATGTTAGATACATGCATACTTTATTTTAAACATCAATCGAAATTGTTCGATCTAGTAAATAAATATGCGTTTTAGCTTATTATGTTTATTTTAAATAAAAAATGGTCTCCCTCTCTCTTTTTTTTACTTTCTTCTATATGTAATATAGAGAAAGTATTGGATTCGCGAAAATTTTCGACCTCCGTTTTTTGATGGATCTACACGTTTTGGGATGTCCTGAACACGAATTGATAGTTTTTAGAAAATGTCTGTCTGTGCGTCTGTCTGTCTGTCTGTCTGTCTGTGTGTCTGTCTGTATCATTTTTTTTGTGGACGCTGTATCTCACGAACCAATGAATGAAATTTAACCAAACTTGGTATTTAGTTGCACCCTGACATGAACTGGTGCCCATTAGATTTGGGGATCAATAGCTCAACAGGTGGCGCTGTGATCGCATTTTATGAAAATTTTTAACATGGCAGCATAGGACAAAATTCTGTATAAATGAGCATAATGAGAGTTATTTTAAACTTGTGATTGTAAAATTAATATGAATTATTGATAATAGTAGTAGTTAACTAGGAAAAAAAATTGTGCATGGGGGGGGGGCATCGGTTCCCCCCCTGGGGGGTAAATTTTGAAGATGGATATCATTCGAAATATCTCGTCAATACCTTTAAAACGAATGGTTGAACTATAAATCTGTGATAATTTAAAACAAAGTTATCGATTTTTTTTTTTAACTTTTAACCAAAAAAAAAAAAAATAAAAATAAAAAAATAAAAACTTAGAAAAAAATTCGCATTTTTTTTTTTTTTTTTTAATATTGTTAGTGATTGAATATGTATTAATTTTTACAAAAAAAAAAAAAAAAAAAAAAAAAAAAAAAAACTTAGAAAAAAAAAATTGTATTTTTTTTTTTTTTTTTTTTTTTTTTTAAATATTGTTACTGATTGAATATGTATAGGAAAATATAGAAGAAAGTCTTGTGGTGGCCTCAACATACTAGTTTTCTTTTTTGTCACAAAGCTATTCATACAAATTGAAAGAAAAACTAGTATGTTGTGGCCACCACAAGACTTTCTTCTATATTTTCTTATACAAATTCACGCAGTAACAATATTTAAAAAAAATATATATATATGATTTTTTTCCAAAGTTTTTTTTCGTTAAAAGTAAAAAAAATCGATAACTTTGTTTTAAATTATCACATATTTATAGTTCAACCATTCGTTTTAAAGGTATTGACGAGACCTTTCGAAAGATACCGATCTTGAAAATTTACCCCCCCCCCCCCGGGGGTACTTCCCCCTAGAGGGGGAAGCGATGCCCCAAATTTTTTTCCTAATTAACTACTACTATTATCAATAATTCATATTAATTTCACAATCACAGGTTAAGAACAACTCTCATTATGTACATTTATACGAAATTTTGTACTACTTTTGTCCATGTTAAAAATTTAGAAAAAATACGATCACAGCGCCACTTGTTGAGCGATTGATCCCCAAATCTAATCAGCCACAGTTTATGTCAGGGGCCAACTAAATACCAAGTCTGGTTAAATTTCGTTTAAAAAAAAAAAAAAAAAAAAAAGAAACGATTTTTTTTTCTAAGTTTTTTTTTTCGTTAAAAGTAAAAAAATCGATAACTTTGTTTTAAATTATCACAGATTTATAGTTCAACCATTCGTTTTAAAGGTATTGACGAGACCTTTCGAAAGATACCCATCTTGAAAATTTACTCCCCTCGAGGGGGGACTTCCCCCCCCAGGGGGGTTCACGAGGCTCCTACGCATACAAAATTTTTTTCCCAGTTGACTATCTCTATTATAAATAATTCTTGTAAATTTCATAATGATTACTAAAATATAATTCTCTTTATGCACATTTATACAAAATTTTGTCCTATATCACCATGTTAAAAATTTAGAAAAAGCGGGATGGCAACGCAACCTGTAAGACAATTTTTACCAAAAGTTGATAGGCACTAATTTATGTCAAGGTGCAACTACACACCAATTTGATTGAAATTCTGTATAGTAGTTCCTGAGATACAGTTGCCACAAAATTTTGTCACACACACACACACACACACAGACAGACAGACAGACAGACAGACAGACATTTTCTAAAAATGGTCAAATAGTGTTCTACAGCTCTCAAAACGTGTAAATCCATCAAAAACCCGAGGTCGAAAATTTTTACGAATCCAATACTTTCTCTATATTACATATAGAAGAAAGTAAAAAAAATCCATAAAAAAACAAATATTTATTGATTTTATTTTAAATGAGAATACATTAGTTGAGCGTACGAATGCGTTGAATAGGAACTTCAAACTAAATTCGAAGCTCTGTTTTAAAATTCAAAATGCTTCATGAAACAATTTCGAATGATATTTTTATTTTAAAAGCTTACATTTACAAGAAGTTTATATTCAGATACTTTAAAATCGATTTATGTTTTAATTTTTTCTATAACGGTAATTGGCAAGAAAATTTAAGGAAAATTGCAATAAAGTGACGTCTTAGGCCGAATTTACCCTATTTTGTTTGTATTCGACAGTATAGATACCTTATCATAAAAGAACTTTAATAAACTTTTTTTGGAGAAAAACTAAGCATTGAATTTGAGGTGTCGCTGTGCGTTTTTTTTTTTTTTTTTTTTTTTTTTTTTTTTTACACATTTTTTTAAACTTATTATAATGGGACTAACGGCTTAAAGTGTAATTCAAATTACCGCGAATGTCTATGTTTGAACCGGAATTTGAACCCAGCCCTTGGGAGCTGAAGGGCTGGGTGTTATTCAGCGAAATAGATGTATGCAAAGAAGAAAACAGAAAACTAACTATTAAAATAATATATTTAATTCTGTTTTGGCATAAATTTATCCAATCAGTTTTTGACGCATATTGCCCGCTGTGTATCGTATAGCTTTTCTGTGCCATACATACCATGATATGTTTGATAGCTATATCACAACTTCACTTCTATGGAATCGCACGGTACTTGATCAACAAAATAATTATCAAGAGAAAATATTTTCATTTAATTTTAGTGGATATCGTCTCCTTTCACTGCTTTGCTACTATTTAATGATATGACTGACAGTTATAGCAATTTGGCTGACAGATATCGCCTTTGTGGCATGTACTCGCATTGGACACAATGTTAAAGATTACACAGGTCTGGAAAAAAAAAAGAAAGAAAAAAAGAAAAGGAAAAGAAAAGTCGAAAATTGTACAAAGGAATAGTAGCACCACCTGTCAGCTGATATACACCCAAATTGAAACAGAATATTTTTTCATTACATATATCTCACATACCAAGTTTGGAGCATTTATACAATATAGCAACTGAGATATAACTTCCCGTAAATGGAAAATATTGCAATGTGGCTGCACTTCCCGTCATCCTATATTTACCCAGATTGAATCAGCATAGTTTTAAACAAATGAATTTCGCATACCATGTTAAAATTAATTTGGGTGCATTTATATGTCATACACGTTGAGATATTGCCCTCTCATAAATGAGATTTTATTGCAGTATATTGACGTCACCTGCCGACCGGTATGCAGCAAAATTGAATCAGCGTAGTTTTATACAATATATATCTCACATACAACTTTTATACACTTCAGAATCTGAAATACAGTTTTCCTTTTATGATGGGAAACGTCAAAATATCAACACCACATTTACAGTAATATATTCCAAAAGCTAATGATTTGCAATTTAACTCAAGGTCCAACTAAACAACGAGAATTTCGTTCATTGGTTTGTTAGATAGAGCATCCACAATATTTTGATGACACACAGACATACACATTTAGAGAGACACACACAGACACTTTCTAAAAATCTCCGAATCACATTCAGGACATCTTATAAAATGGAAATTCATCGAAACACTACGTCAAAAATTTTCACGAACCTAATAGTTTCTTCTTATACAACCAAATTCTATTATTTATTTATTTTTCAGCATCGTTAAATAAACTTCTACAGTAAAAACGAATTAGTTCCAAACTCAGATTTAAGCTTTGTTTTAGAGGTCAATATAGGGGTGAATGTTCAAAGCCTTGGAAAATTTCCCATTCTATTGTTCCGATGCTGACCTTTTGTTAAAAATAAATCTGAAAAAGTATGTTTATTGCTAGCCCGGTTTAAGTAATAAAAATGATTTACAGAGGTAATATAGTTAGTTAAAGGGAGTTAGCTTGTTCTTTCGTCGGTATAAATGGCTTATGATTAAAAAAAGACTTTATTTATTTTTGAGGAAATTATTAACATTGTTGTGTTGATTTATATCACGGAATTTTGCTATATGAATTATGGCAAAAGTCATCTAAACTATTAATAAGTGGATGTTTATTCTGTTATACTCTACGGAATTAATGTAACTCTGCATAGTAACATATCTTTTTAAAAAACTACTTCTATATAAAATAATTAAATTTTAAAGAGAACAAAAGACATTGAAATTTATTATTTTTATATTACGTTCTATCTCTTTTAAATTATGTATATACTACTTTATCTAAATACATCATTTTTATGAATGTAGCGTGTTTGCAGAGATTTAAAAAAAAATAGTAATTTTGAAAAATATTTTTATAGGGAAAAAAAAGGTAAAATTATGTTCGAATTCAAAATGCTTCACTTGAATTCTAAATTATCTTGAATCTCCAATTATTTTACAGTTAATTTTTGTGTACTTCCCAGCTAAAAAAATTATACAGAAAAACTATAAAGAAAAAAAAAAAAAAAAAAAAAAAAAAATATGCCGACAATCTGTAGGTATTTGGAACAAGAATCATGTTTAGAAGCAAAAAATTTGCAGATATTTTTTACCTCCTTAAAACTATTATTGTTCCAAATATCTTCAGATTATCTAAAGTTTTCTGCAATTTTTCTTTTTATTTCTTTCTTTCTTTCTTTTTTTTTTTTTAAAGACTTTTTTTAGCTGGGTTATCTGAACATATCTGTGCATTTAACTTTTACAGCTCAGTTAAAGAATCAGTTAATAATAAAAATTGTAAATTATCATTTTTCATAATTTTTTGGCATGCGACTGAATTTAAGTATCTATCATAAAGATGACAATTTCTTGTTCCTAAAATGAATGTCTAATTTGGTAGCAAAAAATCTGAATAATCTTCATACAAATTTTGAAAAGAATTGGACAATTAGTAATGCACAAGAAGCATTTTTATTAACTCCTTATTCCCGAAATTTAATACTCAAGAAAAACAAATTTAATGCTTAAAATTTTGTAAAAGCAAGTAAATATTCTTTGAAGAATTGTAGAATGATATTATTTTAAAAGTAATGTATAGCTTTACCCATTTTATAATAACCACCCGCATATTTTTAAATGCATCGATTTTCATAATTTTGATCATCCATTGTCTCCGTAAGCTTAATAAATAAGAAGGCTGTATCTTATAAATACTTATATAAAGAAATATAAAAGTTATGTGAATTTACCAAAGGCCAGTTGTTAGGTTATCATCATCCCTTTTTTAACGCTTTTAAACAAAGTTGAAAAGTGTTTTATGACATCGGTTTGTCTGCCTGACTGAACTTGCTCTAATTTAGCTGTAAATATTGTCAGGATATCTTAAAACAGATATTAAATTGTTCAAGTAATTATATTCACTATGTTAAAAATGATATAAAAAGCACTATTTGTTTGCTTGTATGCAGGAATGTCCAATGTATTCGCAAAGCATTACTTGCTATGAGAAGTATTCCCACAAAGCATATTTTAAAACATTTATACTGTACAAAATATAATAAAATTATGTTATTCATGTACACAAAAGTATGTTTTCTGTAGCATGCATATGATTAGCATTAATCAATTTGTTTAAAGAGCCAAACAAAAACTTTCAGATACATTAGGGAATGTAACTGGAAGTTGATGTAAATACATCCTCAGTTGTGCTATGCATTAAAACTTTCCAATATAGTTTTAAATTCAGTTATGATTTTGATTCTTGCATATGTCTGTCTGTTCGTCTGTTCATCTGCTCGCACTCTAATTTATATAAATGTATTTAGAAATCGTTGAAATCTCATACATTTTTTATCTAGTTTACTATAATTTGTTCTCTACTTAAAATAAGACATCTGATTTGTATACTGGGTTTGAAAAAATATTTGCAATGAATTGCGGGCTATGAGAGGTATATTTTAAAGCATAGTTTAAAAGCTTTATACTGCATACAATACAATGAAAGTAATATACTTATTAACAACATACAAAAAACCTTTACTCTTGTAGAATGAGGTACACTATGAATAGTTTATTTGGGTTTACAGTACCCCACAAAGTTCTTCAAATTCATTCTGAGATGAAAATGGAAATTGTTCAATGTAAACTATCATTTTTGTGAGAATATTTTTATTATTATTATGAATTATTTTATGCATATACGCAAATTTTAAGCGGTATACAGGGCTACATAATCTTTTTAATACTTAGAAATAAAGCTCTAAAGATGTTTTTGTAAGATTCATTCTTCCATAATTAAAAACAAAAGACATTTTTGTAACGTTGCTTTTCAGCGCTACACAAACGCAATCTATTCTGTGATTTTTCTTTTAAAATAAAGCTTTAAAGATGATTTTTTTGGGTGGTGGGTTGGGGGGGGGGGGTCTACCTCCGAAATAAATACAAAAATAATATTAACTTATTTTTTACGGTGTGATCATTGAGGTAAAATGATTGAAGGTAACACAATGAAACCAGTAAATATTGTTAGAAAATGTTTAAAATCTACACAAACTGCACTATTTTTATTTTTTATTTTAATCTTATATTGGTAAACGATTTAAGTTATTTTAAAAGTTATTAGAGATATTTAGAATGCTTCTACTAAATACGAAGCATTTATTATATTTAAGATACGCTGATTTTGTGTTACCACACACAAGCAACATGTCTGTAAAAATCTTGTACGAAAAATACTTTATGAAAGGGGATATAAATATGTAGACAAATATAAATTAAAAGAATGAATACATAAATAATTAGAATAAAAGAAATTCATAACAGTGAAGTTTCTTTATTCTACTATTCTCTGCAGGATTGTTGTTTTCGCAAATAACCGACATTACATTATATTACTATTGTATAAGTCTTGAATTAAGAAAAAAATAAATAAATAAAGCTTTTAATATCCAATAATACTTGTTGACCTTGATTTTGCATAAAATATGTGCACGAAAACTTCAAGAGTCACCCCTAGATATCTTTACGAAAGGCAGTAATAAAAATGTCGTTCTTGCATAAGTTAAACAATTACCACTTCATTTGTCTTTAGAGTACAATGTAGTTTTTCTTCGCCACCAAGAATTAAGATAAATTTTCTTGTCCTTGAAAAATCCACGGGGCATTTCGATTGAAAACAACAAATTTTATGTATGGTGTCTTTATTGAATTTGTGCAGCGAGACGTTTGGAAGATTCCATGCATATCATTCTATTTCCGTTCCCCTATTTTGTGCACGAATAAAAGAAAATGTAAATGCGTTTTTGTAGTATGAAAAATGTAGAGTTGTACAACTTTCTTTGTTGATAACAATCTTTGTAAATTTATGTTACAGAAAAGAATATCGATACGAAATACGAATTCAAGAAGGATGAACATTGAACCTTTGTTTCTAAACTGTTTTCGATTATTTGAAACAAAAATTTACCATTAAATCGAAATGAAAATATGTTTTTAAAATTTTAAGTTTGATGTGGTTTCAAAGGAATATAGAAGAAGTATGATTTTTATATTGATTAAAAATGTAAACGGCAACATATTTTGTCTTGTTCAAAAACTTTTCATATAAAACTAGTAAGCTGTCGTTATCACAATATTCTCTTCCATGTCATTATATAAAATAAAACCACCTACGAGTTAAAATGTGCAAAACTTTAGTCAACATAGCTACTCACAATAAAGATTTCCCTGATGAAATGTGGTGCAATTTTCTGTAATAGATGCTAAGATATAGTCATTTTAAAAATCACAAAAAGGGATTAAATGTAGCTCAATCATTCGGTCAATATGCATACAAATTAAATCATAGTTTTTTTAATGGCCGCCTGACATGTTCTTCTTACACCATCAGGGCCATCTGCTGCACAATATATGCTATAAACCTAATTAGCACCAGTTTATAGGAAGATCCAATCAAACGTACTTCAGTGAAATTTCGTCAATTATTTTGTGAGATACAGCATCCATAAAATTTTGGTGATACACAGACACACACATACACACACGCGTAGACAAATAAACGTTTTCTAAAAATGATCTCATCATGTTCAGGAATCTGAAAAAGAGCAAATCTGTCGAAAATTGGATATCGAAAAATTTTACCAATCCAAAACGTTTTCCTTGCATAAGGAAGGAAGCAAAACAATTCATTTTAGTTTTGGATTCAGGGATGGATTTCTTATAAATGTAACTTTGTGTTCTAATTGGAATCATTTCACTATTTTTAACTCTTTTGTATCATATTTCTGACTTAATTTAATAGAAAGTTTCTTGAAGCGGTATCATTCTGACGTAATTAAAAATGATTTCATCAATTTCAAGAGAATTGTTATGTACTATTTGTTTTAAAATACGTACCATTTTGTATGCATAAGCATTCTATTTTTTCAAATTCTTAAAAACACTTCTTAGCATTATATATTCTAGATAATATTTTATATATAATTTTTAATGAGAAAATTATACTGGTAATATTGAAATGATTCTCAATAATTAAATAATTACTTTTGTATCTAAGCAAGCAATAAAAAATTCTTTTAGTGCATATATTGGTTTTTATAACTGTATGAATTGAATAGTTTAAGCAGAATGAATTATTAGATTTTACGAATAAATTAGAATTTTGTATTAAAATACTTATTCTTTTTATAGAGTCGTTCCAGTACACAAATGTCTCATATGTATATGCATTGTTAGGCATTTAAAATAAAACTGAAAATTCTACAAATTTTCATTAAATATTAGGTTTTTCCCAAATTTTACCTCATTCTATTAATTACTAAAGCTAATATTATATTTAAAAACTCTTTTAAATATAACTTCGGTAAGCCTACTTCGGTAAGTAGGCTTAAGTTTTGCTATTGGAATGCAATTTAAATTGTTGAAAAAACTACAAGTCCTAAAAAATATTTTTAAAACGAATTAATATATTATTTTTAGAAACAAAAACTAATTTATAAAAAATTACTTACACTTTGAAAATAAATTTTTAACTTAATATTTTTTACTCGATTCAACCAATCGTACATTTCAATAAATAATACAATCTGAAAATAATGCGGTATTTAAAGAATATATTCGTAGAAAACGATTCATTAAAAATATTTTCCTAATGTTCGTTTGAATATAAATCACAAAAAATTAGGTGAGAAGCAAAAATGTGAAAAGGAGCATTCGAAACAGTTGTCATGCATGGGCATTCAAAGTTTTCTGTTAAAAAATGATATAAAAGCAGTTGTCATGCACGAGTATGCAAAGTTTTCTGTTAAAAAAAACGATTAAAAAAAAAAAAAAAAAAAAAAAAAAAAAGAAGAAGAAGAAGATATAATGGAATCTTTTATTTGCAAAATGAAAACAGAGTTAAAAAAAAATAATTTCTTAAACGTCATAAAATGCAGAACTATTCAAAATTTGTTGGTGACGTCGAAAATGACGTGTGAGGGACAGCGAATGGAAATGAGCTATAAGAGTACTTAATGGAAAAGGTGGAAAAGAAAAAAGATCAACTTACTTTAGTGCTTGATATCAGTGAGAACTATGTCTCAACGAAATCATTTACCATTTTCCCGATTCAGAAACCTAGAGTATCGTTCGTCGCTTAGAAAGAGACTAAACAAAAACTGTTGTTGTGGAATCCATGGAAGTATCACAAATGCGATTTTCAATATCTAATTGTTTTTGGGAGACTGCAGGGGCACACAAAGGACAGGAAAAGGTCGTAGACCAACAATAACACCAAATAAGTACCGATACTTAAGGCTGACGGTTAGAAGAAATACAACCTGAATGCCATTCTTCTCTAACAACACGTACGCTCGGCTACTGGCACTACAGTTTTGAGTTAAATCTCCTAAAACATATTCCATATTGTTGGTCCAGATGCTCGTTGATCTATGGCATGTATGTCGTTAATCGCACGTCATCGTGCTGCTCTCAGAGAGTGGGCAAACCAACATTTCAATTTGAGAAGACACAAATAAAGTAATATCCTCTTCTGCAATGGGGCTCGTTTAGTTGTTCCTGATGATAAGCCCATTTTCTTGTGAATGGAAAGTGGAACGCAAAACAACCTTGCATTTGTGCTAGGAAATGTCAGATTTGAAAGAAGTGAGAGATTAGCGAGGCATTTTATTTCGGTTAATGGTTGCACGAACCTCCACATCATCAGAAACGGATCGCTTTTGACTCATGGGTACAGAGGTGAAAACCTTATGATTTTAGTAGTCTTACATTGAAGAGATTGAAGATAATTTCATTTTAATGTACGACAATTGCGTCAAGTTCATTTAATGGACGGTTTCCTTTTCGACGAAAAACGCACATGAATGATTTGCCAGCATATTCTCTCGACATGAATCAAATAGAACGCGTTTAGGACATGTTAACCAAGCGAGTTGGTGCTCGCGTACCTTCTCTACAAACGGTTCGACAGATCTTCTGTAAGAGTGGGTTTGAATACCAAAAGCACTCATTGATAACTTTATAGACTCTATGCTTAAATGCTCTATGTTCGAATTTTATGTCCGTCAGCTGAAACCACACCCCTTATTAAAATTGAATTTCCGCCAAGAAATTATATATTTTTGGCTGTTTTCCTCAAATACACTGCATAAAATGTCGAAAATTTATTGAAATGTTTATCCAGAGTCTCTGTCAATTTACTGTACTTAGTTAAAAGTAAATAGTCGAGACTCTTAGTCTTTATTTTGTATTTTTATGTATTTTCATTATTTAATTTTTCAATGCAAATTATAAATGCATGTTTTGAAAAAGCATTCCAAGTCACAAATGTATTCTCACCAATAACTAAATTAATATTAGTCATTAAATGCATATATTTTCTTTTTAGTGTGTGTAATTTTACTTAGTTTATTATTTATTATTGAGCTCGAGGATAGGTAATTCCATGTTTTTTAGGTCCTTCTCCCCCTTCTTTCCCTCCATCTCGGGACCATCACTGAACTTATTCCGCTCAGTCTGCAGATGTCATATTTTAAAGATGTGGAACTTGGGCCCGGGCGCTTTCCAGTTTTTCTCTGTTCGATTCGATATAGATATTTTTTTTTTTTTTTTACATTTCCGTTTATTTTTCTCTGTAATTTTACTAAGACTTAAGATAAAGGGTTACCACTAGTTTTCAGTTGTAATTTTTAACAATGACACAAAAAGCGCATATTTCACTATGTATAAAAAAACTCAATAAAATGCATTTTTTCTTTCATCCAAGTGCGAATTTATCCCTTGTATAGTAAATTACGTTTGTGGATAATGTATCGAACACAAAAACTCTAATTTATATTAAGTAATATATAGATATATATTAGTTTTTTTTTTTTTTTTTTTTTTTTTCAGTAGTGCATATGAAAATGCAATAAGAAAATTACGACGCAAACATTATTACGATGCTCTTATTCTTGAATCCGTTCTCAAGGTATAAATCCTACCATAAGTTGCAGACTGTTGAAAATTCTATCGAAACAAAGTACAGTAGGTAACAAAAGTCTCCGAACACTAGTAAATATTCCTATATAAAAGAAGTACACTTAATACAGTTTTGTTAAATAAGTCCTTGTCGAATCCTGTTCTTAGTCAGTCTAAAAACAGGATTCGACAAAGATTTATTTAACAAAACTGTATTAAATGTACGTTTTTTATACAGGAATTTTTGCTTGTGTTCGGAGACTTTTGTTACCTGTGCGACGTCTTTATCGGTAAGTATTTTCCAAAATATTGACTACACCGAGATGTATTTCTAAATCGAATTATATTTAAAATTTTAATGTCACTTTTTTACAAAAATTTACTTTTGCATACGTTTACCAAGAATCTCGAAAGAGTCAACAGGCGCAGTCTTATGTTTCTAACAGTGAACGAAACTGTTGACCTCGGTGTTACACGTAAGCAAGCATGCTCTTTTACAGTTCAATTGTAGAGGTTTGATATTATCATGCATAAAAGAATAAAACCACAGATAGCTAAACTGTAAGGTATGGCATCTAATTTCAGTGTATGATTTGTATAGTTTTCGGCCGTTAAATTGCCATTCCAAAAATTATTTTCGTCCATACATCTATACTGGTTCTATCCCATATCATTTATTCACTATCTTTTTACTGTGATTTTTTTTAGGGGAAAATGCAGGTTTGTTTCGAGTAATCTTTTCTCTAATTACCAGAACACACCAGATGTTATATTTCAAACCAAATCGGGTTTCTCTCTCTCTCTTGTTAATGAATAGCACCCAACTCCAATCACTTTTCATTCAATAATGAAGTTTACCAGATTAACTTATTCGGTCTGCACTATGTTTTGGAGACAAGAGAATGCACACAATTAAAATATATCAGGCTCCTTTGTTTGACACTCGCCGTTTGGTTACAAGATATACGGAAGTGCAGCTGAGTAGTACTGCCTGTTTTGTCTCGACGAATTGTTAAAAGAGGACACAATTAGTCCGTTTCCGTAGTCGAAAGTAAGAAATTTTGCCCTAGTCCATATTGAACATCCCTTATTTCCTTTATCAATTCCATAGCTTTGAATGGTTCTTATTAGCACTCCAACATAGTCCGTTATCTTTGCATGTAAGCATCCCGATAATTTTCCAAGTAACGGATTCCGGAAACAAATTTTCGGCTGTTTTTGTTACATTTTATGTTATCAGGTATCCAAAAGTGTTCCTGTCGTTTCTTTGAGTGAGAAATAACGACTCGTTAATTCCCTGCAAATGCATTTTAATCATAAAATATAATAAAAATCAACTTTGATTACATTATTCAAACAAGGTACAAATTATAAACCTCACCTTTATAAAAATTCGTGTTTCTAGGCCCAAAATTATTTTTTATAGCCTGCATGACATCATCTCTTTTTTAAAACTTTTTCACATACAAATGTTTATCCAAAACCAAAAAACAAGTTATAGTCGAATGGAGTAGGAATGCGAATAAGAAGAACGAGGTGAAACTTCCCAACTACGTGTGTTAATCACCTATTTGGTCGCTCTCGTTGTATAAGGTCTGTGTTTTCTTGTTTTTATCACTCTTTTCATGTTGACTTAAGTCTGTCCGGTTCTGGGGCAGTACAGCTGCAACCCTTTGGAACTGAGACCAATAAACCTGGATTGCAGTGGTTTTTATACTCTTCAGCAATTCTAAGTGACAATATCTGCACTGGTCCAACAAACAATGAATAGTATCTTATCTTGATGAATGTTTTGTTTGAGGTCAAATGCAACAAAATCAGGCGGCAATCCTGGTACTTTCTTTTGCAATTACTGCGTAGCACCCATTTCTCGTAATATTTCACTATACGTTCAAAAATGGAGCTTTAATGTCGAGTAATAAAAACGAAGAGCTACAGTTTTGTTTCCTCGTTCAAAATGGAGGTAACTTTCTGAGCTTTCGAATCACTGCAAGTTTGTGAAGAGAAATTCAAATACTTGCTTCGGATACTCTAAACGTTTGTACAAGTTCTTTTAACGTGTAATGCGGATTACGCTCAATGTGCTCATAATGTAACACGATTGTAAAACATTCTTTGGCACTGACATGATCATTTTATGATTGTAATTCTTACCGAACAACTTTCGACACGATTAACATGCCTTAAAACTCTACACTGACTGAAGATTAACGGGAATGTCACATCTCGTCATTTAGGCAAAGTTACGAAAAACTTTCGTTTGAATTTTACGTTTTCTCCAAGCGGAAAGAATTTTTTCGAATACCTGATGTAAGAGTTTTGTTTTACCTTAATCATCAGTTTTAATATTTATATAATTTCTTTAAAACAATGTGCTTCTCCAAATATTTTAAACTGTGCAAAATCTTAGATGGCTGAATCATAACAATTTATTATTATTGTTAGTAGTAGTATTAATTATGCATTTTTTTAAGCCTGAGTTTTTTTTATTTATTTATTTATTTAATGTAGTCTATTAAGTACGTAATTGTAAATAAAAATAAATAAACAATTACACGAAAATAAATAAACAGTTTTCGGCCCTAGATTTATAATTTTTAAAATTACTCTCTAAAATTTCTTGAGTGAGAATCTCTTTCCTTAATAGTGACCACCAATTAAGGTGAGAAAACACTATTGTCACTCTTCAAAGTGTGACATTTTTCACTTTTCGGGAAAGAGTAACGTATAGTCACTCCGTCACAAAGAGTAAGGTAACGTAAGATCAACCTTTTGTAGAGTGAAAAATTGCTGGCGCCATCTATTAGCAGTATTTCGAATGAAATATGAAGAAAAACTTCTGAACGATCTCATGCATGTATTTGTTTAACAGAACTTATCGAAGATTTTTATGAATGAAAAGGGAAAGTAAATATATTAAAATATAATTTGCTAAATATATATTTTTTTTCTTTATACGATTGTCAAAATCGAAGTAATATTATCAGTAAAGAATCGAAAATGATAATAAACATATCAAAATTCGTATTAAAAAGTAAATAGTTTTATTCAGAAATATATAAAGTAAAGAGAAAATACTATCAATGCAAATATTTAATGCATAACGCCTTAAAATCTATAGCAATTTATATTTTTATTATATTCATTGACAGCTAACATATATGAAATATCGTAAATTTGACTACAATATTTTACTAATAATTAAAGTCAGCAAGACTTATATTTCTCAACAGATGAGTTTTTCAAAAAACTCTGTAGATTTGTATGCGAATAATAATAATTTTTTTTTTTTTAACATGTATACACTCTAGTAACTCCCCCCCCCTCCCCTTAGCTACTTTAAATAATTATTTGTCTCAGGGAATTTGTTTTCAAACATGCATTCTGCTTTGAAAATAATTCTAATTTTAGTAATTAATAATAATTTTAATTTTAAAATGGTCGTTAGAATTCTGTAATTTCATATTGTGGATAAATGAAGTAAAAATTTGTAAATATGATTAATTTCGTATGAGAATGATTTACTAATGTAAATTAAGCATCTTGTGTATGGGCGCAATGGTTCAGTGGTAGGATACTTGCCTGCTACGGGGACGGACTGGGTTCGATTCCCGACGGATCCGAACTGCATACATTTCACCGTTGAATTAGAGTCGATTCGTAATGGAAAAAGAAGCGATATCGTCTAGAGTATACGACTTTTTTTAAGAAAAAAAATGTAGTTATACTCTTTGAATTACTGAGAATAATCTCACGCTTTCGAAAAGAGACTTTTCACTCTTTAGAGGTTGGCTCCATTGTGGTATGTTCAGTGCTTGATATGCCACTCTTTTAGAGTCAGATATCATTCTTTATATTTTAGAGAGTAAAATATTTGATCCAATTTCACAGCGAACAATTATTCAATTTCCCGTTATAAAGCGCTCTTCGCTTTTTCTGAAAAACATGTTTTTTCAATTTGTGTTACCTTTTGAATAAAAGTGTTAAAAAAGTTTTTTAGAGCTCTGTTATCATAAGGTACCTGTACTCAATATGGACACCCTAAGGAATATAGACTTTTTTCACCCCCGTGTACACGTCATAGGACTCCAAAAATGTATGACCACTATCCCTGGATTGTTGACTATCATTATTCAAATTAGCGACCTTGTAATTATTCTGGTTTAATTTAAATGATAAAAACAAAAAATGTTTATAAGTGTCCATTTAAGGAACCACCTGTCCCTATTATGGACATGCATGTCCATATTAGGGACAGGTGGCTCCTTATTGACCTACTACACAGGGTGTATGGAAGAGACACTCTTAGAAGGGATTTTAGAGGAAAAGGGATAAAAAATATATCTTAAAGTATTGCGGGGGACGGAGGGCACAGTAAATATCTTCAGAACATGTACTTTAGAAGGGAGGAGGGACATTTTCGGTTGGGGCTCTTCGAAGATCCATGCAACGCACCTCAGTTACTGCAAAATATTATGAAATAAATATTTGCCTTTATTGGCTTTATTGCATCTGTCTGCAGAATTGACATCTGTTATTACACAGTCCTCACAGGATGGACAAATCAAAACTACTTCATCACGGGCGCTAAGTCCCACACAGTCCTCATAGACATATCTGCCGCATTTGATGAATGGTCGCATGTCTGCAACAGCATCAATACTGCATAAGAAGCAGTACCAGCTCTCCTTTGTTGAGGAAGTGATACCGCTGGTACCTGCGATTTCGCCAACAGATACCCTATTGAGGGGAGGCTTCTTTTGATTTTTTGCAAGGGCTTTTTGGAGGATTTTTTTCTTGGAGGAGGTTTCTGGGAGGATTATTCAGATGGCATATTGTTGAACAAGGATTTTACCACTTTGATGCCGTTTGAGTTTATCGCCTGGCGACGTTGTGTTTTCTTCCTTCTTACAGTTGGAGTCGATAACACGCTGGTCAAAGAATTTTCCATGGAAAATGATCTCGCAGGTGATGAAGGTGGATCAGTAACAGGAGAAGGTATGTTTTTAATAAGAGCTTCAACATCTGTACTTCCACTCTTAATTCGTAATGTAATGTACGGACACTATAATTAATATTAAAAATCTGATGTGGGCACCACATGACTTCCTTATACACTTTTAGAAATATACATAATGTTAAAAAATATTGTCACTGGACCCGAAACAGTTGGCTAAAAATATTTAAAAAAAAAATGCATGCATACGTAAAAAAAAAAAAAAATAAAAAATAAATAAATAAAATTGTGCCTTGAGGGGACTCATTTTAAAATCCTTGGGGGGGGGGGACTCATGTCAAAGTTGTGCCTTGGGGGGACTCATGTCAAAGTTGGGCCTTGGGGGGCCTTATTTCAAAGTTGCACCTTGGGGGGACTCATGTCAAAGTTATGCCTTGGGGGGGACTCATGTCAAAGTTGTACCTTGGGGGAGACTCATGTGCCTTGGGGGGGACTCATGTGCCTTGGGGGGGACTCATGTCAAAGTTGTGCCTTGGGGGACTCATGTCAAAGTTGTGCCTTGGGGGGACTCATGTCAAAGTTGTGCCTTGGGGGGGGGGACTTCGGATCCGAAACAATTGGATAAAAGTGTTAAAAAATGCATTTTCACCGTGTTTCTGAACTATTCCGGAAGTTTCAAATCTCTAACTAGTCGGGAAGTTAGTTAAATAGATTTTCTGTTGAATCATATAAACGCTGCTAAAGGCAGCAGTGACACGAAGCAATTGGCTAAAAATATTTAAAAAATGCATTGTCACCGTGTTCTGAGCTTTTCTGGAAGTTTTAAATGTCTAGCTAGTCGGGAAGTTAGTTAAAAATCGATTGCAAGATTTGTACTGGTAACGCTGCCGAAGGCAGCAGGTATCTGAAACAGTTGGCCAAAAATATTAAAAAAACGCATTGTAAACGTGTTCTGAGCTTTTCTGAAAGTTTCAAATGTCTAGCTAGTCGGGAAGTCAGTTAAATTGCAAAATTTGTCCAAACCGTTTTTGAGTTATTACCGTTTTTTGATACATTATGGCCAAAACCAATGTATTTTTGGTCATTATGAACCTAATTTTCCTAAATATCTCCAAAATGGAAAATCATACAAAGTCCAAAACGGGAGGTGCACAACTAGATGTTATAACAAACCTATGTACCAATTCGCAACTTTCTACGTTCAACCGTTTTTGAGTTATGCGACATACACACACACACACACACACAGACACACACACACACATACAGACGTCACGAAAAATCGTGTAAAATCGCTTATATCTCTAAAACGAGAGCTCGTGTTCAGACGACACTTGCAGGTGTACAACTATACATCATGACAGTCACACGTATAAATTGGCAACATTCAGCGATCATTCGTTTTCGAGCAATGTGAAATACAAAATCCATTTCGCAAATCGGGATTACTATACTTCCTTATACTTTGTATAAGGAAGTAAAAATACATATAAACATTAGTTTATTATGAATTAGCTAAATGAAATAACATCAATCAGATATTTTACAAATTTGTGAATCTGAAGGTTCGCTTGCTGTACTGCCAATGTAGACATAAGGTGTCCATATTAGGAATCGGGAGTAGTTTGACTAAATCTTGTAATAAATAAACAAATAAAACATTTTTAAGCAATATATGCAATAGCAAGCGAAAATATGTTTCATCAGCTTTCTAAAACACTCCACTTTTCAATATTTAAAGTAATTTTAGCATATCTAATAAGAATTTAAACTTACCTGTAATTACGATCAGCACACCACGAAAAAAGAAGTTTCCTTCAAAATGGCGAACAGCACGCTTTTTTGCACTTTCCAGGTTAAATTTTCTTTTCAACTGCTTTTCTTCACGGACATGTAGCGCTTTCTCTCGATCAAATTTGTTACTTTTAAAGATATTAGGGGTGTCCATATTGAGAGCACTGTCCATATAGGGTACAAGTACGTTATTGAATAATTTTCGTTCATTATTGGATTGCATTATTTTTTGCAACTATTATCTATAATTTATAATAAGCAATTCTTTCTATAATACTAATTTTCAATCCAAAGTATTTCAAAATAAATAGTTCAACATACAATATTCCTGCGTAGGAGAAATATTAACAATGATGGAATAATTTCATTTTTAACCCATTTATTTTCTCTCCTTTCACGCTATTATCGCAAATTGTCTCCTACGCTAAAAGAAATTTTCAGAATGCATTAAAATTATATTCATAGTTTTAGGTAATTAGGGAGTAAAGTAAATTCAAGAAAAACCCACACGTATAAAATGTAGGTTGTATTTAAATATATTTTAGATTCGTAAACAATAGAAATTATATACAAAATATTTCAATGGTGTATAATTATCCAAATGTATAAATTATCTATGCTTTATGTTTTTATTTATTTACTCCTTTTACAAATCAAAAAATAATTATATATATATATATATATATATGCAATATACAGGGTGCTCAAAATTAAACTGACAGAGCTTACAGTGTTCCGTAGTGCGATCTAATACAAGAAAAGCACTAAAGTTTGTACAAAGATTAAACAAGACGGAGGACGTAAGATTCCTAAAAAAAAAAAAAAAAAAAAAAATTAAAAGAAAAAAAATTAATCCCTAAATTTACCGCTAGAAGAATATGTGGCGCTGTTTTTCAGAGTAAAGCTTTTGTCATAATTTATAATTTAAAATTGATGATTGCGCACTTTTTTTAAGCACTGTTTCTGTCCTATTTATTACTTTGAAATTACAGATACCGAGCTAATTTGCCCGCGAGAAATACTTTACTTACAAGGAAACATTCAAAAGGTGTCATCTTCAAAAAGTATTGAAAAAAAAAATATGTAATTCTACTCTTCATAAAACACCAGAAAATGAAAAAAATATCGGCTGAAATTAATTACAGCGACCACAAAAAAATATCAAAATTAAGCATATTTGGCGATTTAGCGCTGTTAGGCGATACGTTTGCAAGCACCGAGATTGCCGTGTGTACGAACAGAACCGTGTTTTCCTTTTCCGCCAAGTACTCAAAATCAATCGCCTAGCAGTGTGAGATCGCCAAATATGCTTAATTTTGATAATTTTTTGTGGTCGCTGTTTTATGAAGAGTAGAATCAAATATAATTTTTTCAATACTTTTTGAAGATGACACCTTTTGAATGTTTCCTTGTTAGAAAAACAACGACCCCTAACGGAAAAATTTGGAATTTATTCTATTACTAGCAAACCCGTGCGAAATATTCGCACTTTATTTCTTTTCTTATTTACCTTTAAAATTTGAAACCCATAAATGCGATACCAATTTCACCACCTAATTAAAATTTTAATTTACCAGAAGGCAAATTATTGCTAAAACGAAATTAATATTGTGCAATAGTGAAACCAGAATCATTCAAAGAAAGGTTTCCAAATAAAATTCATGGTTCACGACCCAATTTTCATACTTCCACAGGCAGTACAGTTTTAATACAGGACACCCACGACGCTGTTTTAATTTTCGTCGTCATGTTGGCGATGACTTAAAAAAAAATTACAAAATAATAAAAGACAATAAAAAAGGTGGCGGTTGGGTGGGCAGATGTTTGATTACGGAGGTGGGGTGGTGTTGTAAGTCTGGATGGTTGGGTGGGTTTGTGAAATTAAATTTAAAAAAAGAAGCAGAAGGCTTGTTGCATTTACTTTGTATTACTATGCAAACTTTCTTTTTCCAATAAAATTTCAGTTTCTTCCTTTTTGAGTTGTCAACTATATTTAAAATTCTAATTATACTATTAAACAATGTAATCAATCGGTGAATTTCATTGTTGCTTTGTGGTTTCATTGTTATTCATCTGCTTGGAAATTTTGCTTTTTAAAATCCATATGGTTCCTGTTCTGGTCGTGGCAGGCTGGGGGAGTGTTGCCGGCATGAAACTAGTTTAACCCCACAGGCAAGTCACAAGTCTTGCCGCCTGCCTCCTTCCTTCCTATCTTGTGTTTCTTAGGTTATTTTTTCATTAATTTTGATAAGTTTATGGTTTTAAGTTAAGATTTGTTGTGTTACTTTATTGATTCGTTTGTTTTGCTGGCTGTTAATTAATAGATCTGATTTCTTTACATTAGTGTATTTCATTCACTGATAATTTTTTTTTTTTTAATCTTATTGGTCCTTGGTGTTTCAGTGATCTTGTATCTGTTGCTTGGCTTCTACTATGCTTAATAGATCATCTTTATTATATATATATATATATATTTAAATAAATAAATAAAATAAAATAAACTAATTTCTTTTTTGATTCTATTTTTTATGATTGTGTTTTTAGTCAATTTATGACACAAAAGTTCATATTCTGTATATATCTTAAAAATATTGCTAGGTTTAAAATGACGCTTGCAAAGATTCTGAAGAAACAACTGTTAAAAATACATTTTCTCTATATATTTAAAAAAAGTAACTGTAGCTGGCGTCAATTTTTTTTGTCTGCGACAGCATCTTCTCCTGGAGGGCAAAGTGCTCTGCATCATGAGAGGTATCAGTGTCTTCCGAATGTTTCAGGGAAGGCATTTCAGCTGCTTAGAAATTTCTATCATTTTAATTACCGAAGTTATTAACAAAAACGTAGGATTTATAAAGGTACTCTGTTTGCCACCGGAGAAAAAGTTTCTCTTATGACATTTTTTTTTCTGTGTTGCTGACATCACTTAACTCAGGAAAATTAAAATGTGATCAATGGTGTAAATAAGAAAAATTGAAAAATTGGCATCTTTGAGATGCTCGAGAGAAGAAAAAAATTATTTAGAATAGCAAAATATGAAAATAACCGATATTTTTAAAATATTAAGTAAAAATTTAATAAAAATGAAATGAAAATTAGTTTATATTTTTATTTTAGTTTACATTATTATTTTATATTATTAGCTAAATTTGTATTATTAGTTTTTATTTTAACGTTAGGCGAAAAAGATTTAGTAATGAATATAATGATTATGTTAAACAACGATTGGTATACGCAAGCGAAGTGATGACTTCACTGGCCGTTCGTGGATGCAAGAAAAATATTTCCTATGTTAAACGCCCATTGGATTTTTTGTAAAAAATTATTAAAAATCGAGGAAAATTATTTTCCGATTTTAATCCCCATATTTAGATATAGATATGTATTAGTTATCATGTGCATGCGTTAGATTAAGTTGTTTTTGTTGTAAAATTGATAAAATTTGAATTTTAAATTTCAAAACTCTAGAAAAAAAAAATGGCAAACTTCCATATTCGACTGAAAACATAAACATTTCATTTCAAAGGATGATATTTACACAATAAATATCCAACTAATATACTAATTAAAAGGAAAATGATAAATATTCTATCATAATTTGAAGTCAAATTTGTTTTCAAATGTCTAAATAAAGTATCGGGTATAAGATACTAATATGTTGCAACTGAATAGATTTGATATCGGTCATATTTGGCAGAAAAAAAAATATCGCCAAATTATCTGGCGAACATAATTTAATTCCTTTCAAAAATCATGGTTATTTTAACAACTTATATCAAGAAAGTAATGAATAATATGAAACAATATTTCGTACAATACATATTACGAAAATATACATCTGACAAAATCATACATTACGAAAATATACATTTCGTATTACGTTTTTGATCGCCAAAAACAAAAAACGCCAAGGACGACAGAATTTTGAAATTTAAAATTAAAATTTTGCCAATTTGACAGCAAAATAACTAAATCTAACACATGCACATGATAACTAATACATATATACACCCAAATATGGGGATTAAAATCGGGAAATAATTTTCCTCGATTTTCAATAATTTTTTACAAAAAATCCAATGGGCGATTAACATAGGAAATCATTTTCTTGCATCCACGGACGGTCAGTGACATCACACTTCGCTTGCGTATAGAATTAGAGGTTAAGCCCAGAAATTTTGAAAATGAAATTTACGAGACGAGAATATAGATTAGTTTATATAAAAATTTAGCTCTTTTAACTCAAAACATATTTAAAATGATGTTTACTATGACCAATTTAGCGATTTTTAAAATTTAGAAATGAAGAAGCTCGTACGTTTTTCGCCAAGCAATTCCTTTACGCAACCACAATAGCCATTTTAACTCTAGCCTTGCCTTAAATATAGAGAAAAATTATAAAATAGTGCAATAATAATAATAAAATTGGCAACCTATTTTTGTTTTTTAAGCATTGATGTAAAACTTTGCAGAAAACAGAATTTAATTCAATACAACAGGACTCTTTTTTTTATTTTTTTGTCTACTTTTCCATGCAATGGAATGAAGTAACTGCACTGCTAAAATATTTTAGTAACACCTAATACAGGACCTCACTGGCAGATTTTAAATTTTTCATTTATTTTGACGATGACTTAAATTATCTATCTCAGTTATGCATGTCAAGATTTTTCCGAGAAATGTCTAAGCTACTTCGGTGCGAAATTTAAAATTTCGCCAAGAGGTTAAACTGTACCATTGCTTTAGCACAATTTTTTTTTTTTTTCAATTTTATTTTAAATATTTTTTAACTTAATTCAAGAGGGAAAAAAAAGAAGAACATTTTTTATTTGGTCTAAATACACAAAATATCTCCAGGTAAAATATTATCCGTATTATTAGAAAGAAAATAGCTAAAGTAGTTTTCCCTGTACCATTGATGTCTCTATAAATTAAATAAAATTAAATTATCCAATATCATAATATTTCATTCTCCACACGCATTTTTTATTTTCTAAATTCAATATTGCATAACGTATATGTAAAAAAATCAAGGTGTAATCAGTATATATACAATCAATATCTTATATATTAAAAAAATTTATGAAAACTAAAGTCAGTCCGTCTGGCCGTTCGATTCGGCCGATTTCCTTCATTTTTTTTTTAAATGAAAGATATTTAGACACAGATATGTCATCAATCATTGAAATTTACTCAACTTCCACCTTACTCAAGTTATACTCAAACGCGATTCTTCCCTGTACATTTCTTATGGGACACATTCACTCAAGCAATTCGAATTCTCATAGCTCTTCTTCTAATGAATGGATCTTGATCGTTTTACTCTCAGAACACTCAGTGGATCAAGCTCTTTCTTTTGAGCTATTAACTGCTTAAATTCGTTGTGTTTAAGGAAAGTTATGCGTGCACAATCAACTTTACATTCAATTTTTTCAAGGATTTGTCAAGATTTTCTTTAACTCAAACCTCTATAACTAGAGTTCTACGTAACGTAGGCTGTTGACACACAAGTCTAAGAACACTCAGTGGATCAAGCGCTTTCTTTTGAGCTTAAATTCGTTGAGTTTGATTAAAGTTATGCGTGCACAATCAACTTTACATTCAATTTTTTCAAGATTTTCCTTCACTCAAACCTCTATAACTAGAGTTCTAATTAACGTAGGCTGTTGACACAAGTCTAAGAACACTCAGTGGATCAAGCGCTTTCTTTTGAGCTATTAACTGCTTAAAGTCGTTGAGTTTTATTAAAGGTATGCGTGCACAATCATGCGTGCGTTACATTAAATTTTTTCAAGATTTTCCTTCACTCAAACCTCTATAACTAGAGTTCTAATTAACGTCGGCTGTTGACACAAGTCTAAAAACACTCAGTGGATCAAGCTCTTTCTTTTGAGCTATTAACTGCTTAAATTTGTTGAGTTTGAGGAAAGTTATGCGTGCACAATCAACTTTACATTCAATTTTTTCAAGAATTTTTCAAGATTTTCCTGCGTTTGGTGTAAATCAATTATTTGAAAAACTTCTTGGGTCGAATTAAACCTAAGGGCCGACGCACAGCTAATATTGTCCGGAAGGATGTACTGTAAAATGATTTTATGTAATAATTACACCCTCTCATACATAGTCTATCCTAATGCTGCAGAGCAGCACGCGTCCTCTAGTATATATATTAAAATAATTGCATTAATGACATAAGATATTTGTTTTCAATGGATCTGACTAAATCATATTTTAGAAAAAATGCACTTTAAAAAGTTGCATCTTTACTGATGTAAGCATCATTTTAAACCTTGCTGCACACTGGAAATAAATGCAGAGTGTTACATATTGCCCTAAATTAACAAAAAATTCAATAGTAAAAAATATAGGCATTAGAAAAATTAAATTCATAATTTCTTTAATCAAGCAATAATACCCGAAAAATTCATCGTCAAATAGTGACAAAAATTTAACAAGTGGATCGTACACTAAAGCTGTAACGCTAAATCGTTCAGATGTTAAGAATTTCTCTCTGTTCTAAACAGTTAGTGCTATCGTTCTTTATTTTGTGTGTCTAGGTTTCTAACATATGTTTTCTCTCAAAATAATGGCAAATTGTTATTAAATTGTCGAACGTTAAAACAGATTTTTCTCGTATTATAAACGATATAATATTAAATATTGTGTATTTCAATGTGATACCAAATATAGTGGATTTCTATAATATTGTTCAACTTTTCTCTTGTGTTATGTATTATTAATATTCCAATTCAATGAAAGGCAAAGTTGCGAATAGCCGGGTAGAATCCAGCATGCGTTAATGAGCGAAGCAAGTCGGGGTGAGGGAAAGCCTTCCTCGGGGGTTGGTGAGCAGAGCTTGCAGGGGGAAGAGTCCCCTGGTTTCTTAAAATAATCTCATCAGAAAAACGTCGTCATTTTTTCTTGTTAGTATATTGAGCTACGTCCGTGTGCTTAAATATTGTCCATGTATAAATATTATTTTTTTTTTTTATCCTCGCGTATCCTATCGTTTCGACAAAAAATAATTGAAACTGGTCCACGTTAGAGAAATATTATATAGATTATTTTTTATTTTATTTATTCTTATTATTATTATTATTTGTGTGTGTGAGGGGGGGGGGGGCGGCAGGAATCCTTCGTCCTCCTTCTTGTTTAATCTAGATAGTTTGTGGCTATTCTTGCAATTAAATCGTGCTACAGAACACTGTAAACACTGTCAATTTAGTTATCACCATATATATATTTAAAAAAAAAAAAACAAGAAAGAAAAATCATGCAGTACGCATTGATTAGTAACACTTTCCAACTGTACGCAATTGTTGTATCGAATAACTATTGATATTCTTTGCCTACGTTATCGCACAACAGACAGAAGGACCGAAAAAAATACAGATACACTAACTGATTTTAAAATTACTCTTAGGAATTTTGGAAAGTGTTAAAAAGGCTTTACGCAAAAGAAAATGCAGCCGTTAGATTATAATTACAGCTTTTAAACTCTCTGAATATTTTACTGTAGCCCTGTAAATCTGAAAGTTAATCATTCCATATTCTATACAAAACAATATTTTAGAACATTAATAATACATGTCAATGTTTTTAAGATTTTTGTAGTAGAAAGTTTTTTAAATATAACTTTTAAAAAATTCTGTCCTAAAACGTAATACATTGGCTTTTTTCTTATTGTTGTTGTTGTTGTCCCTGTAAACAAACTAGTTGTACAGGACCTATTAATGACATTTTAAATAGCGAACATTCCATAGGAAACATGAGTGTATCATTTTTAAAAAATTCTCAAAATATTCACGGATGATAGGAGCCGGAGACAAAGAAAGGTAGACAATCGGACAGACAGATGCACAAATTGAAATCATATTCCCACTAAAATTAAAAGAAAGTGTTAAAACGCTCATGTAAACAAAAGTGCAATTCCAGCAAATTTTTATTGATACCTCTTAATGTAACTGATTATTTTTGTGTGGCCCCGTAAATCTGATGGTAACCATACTATATTACATAGAAGGCACACTCTTTTGTGCATACGAATAATATATTTGAATTTGCATTAAGCTTTGTGGAAGATAAAATTATTAAAATTTGGTTTATAAAAATAACTCTCATACATCACAATGCTTTGGAGTACTTTCAAGTGCCCTTGTACACAAACGAGTTAGAAATGTACTCTACTTTACATAGGAAACATCCGATAGGGAATTGAATAACATATTAAAATTTCATTAAAGTTTCTACACATTATAGGTAATAAAATAATGATTTATAGAAACTCCTCTTATAGAACACAGTGCTTTCCAATACTTTTAGGTGTCCCTGTGCACAAATTAGAAGAGGTTGTGATATCGAAAATCACATATTCTAAATTATGTATTACATTTCTGATAAATTTAATTCTTTCCCAATTTATTTTCTATATGTATAAAAAGCGAGTTAATATATGCGGTTTCATTCCTTTATTCCAAAAGAGCAAGCTATTATATCTCTATTTCTTTAATAAAAATAAAATAAAAATAAAAGCAAGAGATGAGGTTTCAATCGCTTAATTCTGTGGAGAACAATTCGTTTCATCTCAATTAAATAAATCAGAATAAAATGTTTCCTGATGTCATTTTTGAACATTGAACAGATCTCACATCTGCTACTTAAAAATAGAAATATCGTATTCTTTTTAGACTAAAGTCTATGAGTAAAAATTTAACGATAAAATTCTTGTGGTCAAGAGTTAAGGTTGGTTTGCCAGATTCTCACGAACTGATAACGGATTTTTTGGCTAAGAAATCAATCACCAATATATTTTAAAAAGTTACACTAAATTAGCTGTAACTGAAAAAGTTGGGTGTTGTCTTGGCGTCATAATTGTGTGGTTTTGTGAAATATATCCAGCCAACAATTTCATCACTTCTGCTTCTAATCTGATCCTGTAAAGACGTCTCTTCACTGTTAAAAAAATGCAGAAAAAATACAGAAATTCTCTGTAATTTCAGAAAAAAAGTCGTAAAATACGTTTTGTCTACGTAATTTTTCCGTAATTTACGCCTATTTTTCTGAAATTACAGAGAATTTCTGTATTTTTTCTGCATTTTTTTAACAGTGTTGGATTGCTTCTCTCCCCGTGTCCATTCCGTCCCAGTAATGTTTATTCATATTCATCCTTCCATATATTATACATAAAAACTTTAATCTGGATGTTTCGGGTGAATATTTGTACTGTCAATTTGTTCAAAAAATTTGTGTTATTAAAATTGCAAGACATATGAGGACTCTGAACTCTATTAAATGATTGCATTAAAGATTTCGCTTTCCTGAGTTATTTTTTGGAACACAACATTTCTTCAGTTTATCATCACGGCTGTTACGAAGAAGGAATTCATACTTCCTACCAAATAAATATAACAGAGGTATCCATTCCATTTTCATTAGGGAACATCCGATAGTGAACTTCAATAAAATATATTGGTTTAAAGATATTCGATAAATATTTAAGGGAATTAGAGCGCAGAAAAACAGACAAAGAAACAGACAGACGGACAGAAGAACAGTCAGACATATACACAAATTGAAATTATATTCACACAAAAAAAATGATAGAAAGTGTCAAAAACGCTTAATATAAACTAAGTACAATTCTAGCAATTTTTTATTAATAGCTCTTAATATAACTGAATATTTTTGTGTCACCCTGTAAATCTAATGGTAACCATGCTATATTCTATGCAAAGCATTCTTTTGTGCATATAAATAACATATTTCAATTTCCTAAAACTTCGTGGAAAGTAAAGTTATTAAAATTTGATTTATAGAAATATCTCACAAAGAACGCAATGCTTTGAAATATTTTTGAGTGTCCCTGTACATAAACTAGTGGTGGTATGTAATCTATTTTATATAGGAAACATCCAATAGTGAACGTGAATAACATACTTCAATTTCATGAAGATATTGTACAGTAAAAGTATTAAATTATGCTTTATAGAAATACCTCTCATAGAACACAATTCTTTGAAATATTTCCGGGTGTCCCTGTACACTAACCAGTAGAGGTATAAACTCCATTTTCAAAAGGAAAGATCCGATAGTGAACTTGAATAACATAGATCAGTTTCAAAAAATTGCATAAATATTTACTGGAGTTAGAGCGCGGGCAGACGGACAGACGGACAGACGGACAAATACACAAGTTGATATCATATTCACCCTTAAAAAATGTTAGGAAGTGTTAAAAACGCTTAATGAAAACGAAAATAGAATTCTAGTAAATTTTTGATAATAGCTCTTAATATAACAGAATATTTTTGTGCCACCCTGTAAATCTAATGCTAATCATGCTATATTATATGTATATCATTCTTTTGTGCATATAAATAACATATTTCAATTTCCTAAAATTTCGTAGAAAGTAAAGTTATTAAAATTTGATTTACAGAAATATCTCTCATAGAACGCAACGCTTTAGAATACTTTTGAGTGTTCTTGTATATAAATCAGAGTTGGTATTTAATCCATTTTATACAGGAAAAATCCAATAGTGAACTTGAATAACATATTTCAATTTCATAAGGATATGTGTAAAGTAAAGGTATTAAAATACGATTTATAGAAATACCTCTCATAGAACACAATCCTTTGAACTACTTTCGGGTGTCCCTGTATAAAAACCAGTAAAGGTATAAACTCCATTTTCAAAAGGGAACATCCGATAGTGAACTTGAATAACATATATCAGTTTCAAGAAATTCCACAAATATTAACGAGAATTAGAGTGCGGAGAGGCAGACAGACGGACAGACAGACAGACAAACCGAAGTCATTAACACTTTTCAACCTTTTTGGGAAGTGTTAAAAATGTTAGAAAGTGTTAAAAATGCTTAGTGTAAACGAAAGTACACTTTTAGCAAATATTTATTAATAGCTCTTTATATAACTGAATATTTTGTGTCACCCTGTAAATCTAATGCTAATCATGCTATAGTCTATGTAAGCATTTTATTTTGTGCTTATAAATAACACATTTCAATTTCATAAATCTTCGTGCAAAGCAAAGTTATTAAAATTTAGTTTATAGAAATATCTCTCATAAAACGCAATGCTTTGGAATATTTTTGTGTGTCCCTGTAGACAAATCAGTGGTGGTATTTGCTCCATTTTATACAGGAAACATCCGATAGGGCACTTGAATAACATATTTCAATTTCATTAAGATTTGTGTACAGTAAGGTTATGGAAATATGGTTTATAGAAATGCCTCTCATAGAACACAATGCTTTGAAATACTTTTGTGTGTTCCTGTACAGAAATCAGTGGCGGTATTTGCTCCAGTTTATACAGGAAACATCCGATAGTGAACTTGAATAACATATTTCAATTTCATTAAGATTTCTGTACAGTATGGGTATGGGAATATGGTTTATAGAAATGCCTCTCATAGAACACAATGCTTTGAAATATTTTCGGGGGTCCCTGTACACAAACCAGTAGAAGTATAAACTCCATTTTCAATAGGGAACATTCGATAGTAAACTTGTATAACATATTTCAATTTCATTAAGTTTTTTGTACAGTAAGGGTACGAAAATATGGTTTATAGAAATTCCTCTCATAGAACACAATGCTTTGAAATATTTTCGTGTGTCCCTGTACACAAACCAGTAGAGGTATAAACTCCATTTTCAATAGGGAACATTCGATAGTGAACTTGTATAACATATTTCAATTTCATTAAGATTTTTGTACAGTAAGGGTATGAAAATATGGTTTATAGAAATTCCTCTCATAGAACACAATGCTTTGAAATATTTTCGGGGGTCCCTGTACACAAACCAGTAGAGGTATAAACTCCATTTTCAATAGGGAACATCCGATAGTGAACTTGAATAACATATATCAGTTTCAAGAAATTCCATAAATATTTACGGCAGTTAGAGCGCGGACAGACAGACAGACAGACAGACAGACAGACGGACAGACAGACAGACAGACGGACAGACGGACAGACAGACAGACGGACTGACAGACAGACAGACAGACAAACCCATGTCATAAACACTTTTCAACCTTGTTGGAAAGTGTTAAAAAGAAACCTCTTTTTGAATATTTCGGAAAATTATGCGAAAAAATTACAGCCTAGAAAATAAATGTTCAAGGAAACGTAATGAAAACTTCGGTGAAAGTATTTTAAGGTATCGATGGGTATTATGTTTAGAGGGGCAAATGCTTAGACAATAATTGGCAAAATCGTTTTTGTAAATTAATTGTTTTATATTTAATCCTTTAACGTTCACTACATTTTATCTTTTGAAAACTGCTAAACTAAATTCAAAAATGGTCACTACACACATAGGTAAACTGTGCAAAACGTAATTTTCGAGAAATGTATGATTTGATACTTATCTATAAGTTAACTGAATTAAATTCAAACAATATTTCATATACTAATTAAAATAAACTATGTAAGTAAAAATTATAAATTACAAAAACTTGCAACAGTTGTGTCAAGTCAAATTAATAGCATGTTCCTTCATCCAGTGAAAAAACTAGGCACGAGTTCAGTATGAAAGCATCGATTTACACTCACGCCTACTAAGAAATTGCAAGTGACTTCTACATTTGGCTTCCTCTGAAACATCCATTTTAAATTTCAGAGTAGCACTGCTACCTACTGAACAGAGAAGGACCAAAAGTTGAAAAAACGATTAAAACAAGGGAAAAAATATTGAAAAATTGTTGCACTAAAAATATTAAAATTTGTCAAATGTTTGGTTTCAATGCGAAAATAATGAAATTTAAAGGTTTAAGTAATTTTCCTTAAATATGCATTGATGTATAGCAATGCTAATTATAAAAAATTTTCTCTAAAATCATTCAAAGAAAAGAAAAATTCTAGATTTATAAAATATTAATAGGTCTACCCGGCGTTACCCAGGTTGAAGTAGTGTTTATAGAATTTTTAAATTAATGAAAGAACTGAATAAAGGTGTAAAATGGAAAGAGAAATGCAGGAAACATTTTCCGGAGTTATTGTTATAGTTATCATTATCATTATGATACTTGCATTGTTTTTAGGACTGGGGACTATTAGTCTCAATCTGGGAATTTTGCGGTGTCATTTTTCGATAGTTGGACATTTATCGAAAATATAATTGAATAATTTGAAAGAAATGTTATAATTTGAAAAAAAAAAAAACTTATAGTCCTCCGTCCTAAACTAAATTATGCTTTTGCTAGAATTTCATCAAAAACATTTTTTTTTTTTTTTTGGGGGGGGGGGGAAAGAAAAAGAAAAGAAAACAAAATTAATAATAATCAGTATCGAAACAAACACTATCGAAAAAGTTTTTTTTTAATAATTTTGAATTAGGAAATAAAAAGTGCGCGTGCAAAATGAAATAAAAATAAGTAAAAAAATTAATTTAATGATTTAATTTTTATATAAAACATGATCGCGTGCTATCTTAAAGAGTAGATGTAAAATTTAAAGTTTATGTGGTACGTGTGGCATCTATAAAAATTGTTTTAAGAAATAGAAATAGAATAAAGAAAGCAACGATGTTGGTTGCATTCTGTTATATAGTTTGAATTTTGAATTTTATAGAAGTAATATCTACCGTAGGAATAATTTCTTATGTTAAAACTATAGGGAACTGTTATGCGAGCACAAGTGATGCTACTTATTATTATTATTATTATAATCATCATTATTATTATAATCATCATTATTATTATTATTAGATCACAAAACTGAGTCCGCGTGCTCAAATAATGCTTAAGTATTTATTTATTTATTTATTTTTTAAATCATCGCGTATTTTTTTTCTTTTGTAATTTCGTTTGTATGTGTTTTTTATGCTCCATTCTAATGCATCTGTGACCCATGGGGGACAATAATGTAAAATCAAGCGCCTTTGCCAAAATAACAACAACAATAATAATAATAATAATAATAATTTCAAGGAGCTGATGTTGTATCTTTTGTCCTTGACGGAAAAAAAAAGAAAAAAAATAATCACCAAATTATCTGGCGAATATATTTAATTCTTTTCAAATATCGTGGTTATTTCAATAAGAGCAATCAATAATATGAAACAATATTCCGTACAATATATATTACAAAAATATACATCTGGATTGTATATTTTCGTATTACGTATTCGATCACCAAATCCCCCCCACCCCCAAATAAAAAAAATAAAAAAAAATAAAAAATAAAAAAAAACGCCAAACGACAAATATCAAAACAATACCCATTTCCCGAAGTCTAATTGAAAATATTACAAATAAATAAATACAAAAGGCACAGCTTTAGTATGGGATCACCTTGGCGATTTTAAATATTTTTGGCCATTTTTGCGATGAATTAATATGGCTATCACAATTGCGTGACTAAAGACCTTGATGAGAAACGTTCGAGCTACGTCGGTTCCACATTTGAAATTTTGCCAAAGGGGTCCAGTACCAAAGCAGTTTCATAAAAATAAATAAATAAATAAAAATAAATAAAACCCTCACAGTTTTATAATATTTACAAAAAAAAAAAAAAAACTTAATAAAATTTGAATTATAACTACTTATGTAAAATTAAGTGAGTACATGAAATAATTGACGAATTGACTCTCTGACGCCATTCGTCGTCATGATGACGATTTTCTTGCATCTAACCTTTAAGAGTCTCAATTTAGCCCACAAATAGTGGAATATTGCCAATCATAGCGCAGCTTTTTCGTACAAATATTGGAAACCCCACCTTGTTCTAGTCGACCATTTCATAAGTTACACATAAATTATTGATAACAACAAAAAATTTTATTTTACAGTAACTAGGGGGTTCGGCCCCCTGCTCGCTCCGCTCACCAACCCCCGAGGAAAGCTTCGCCTCACCACGACTCGCTTCACTTATTAACCCCTGCGGCGCTCTGCCTTTCGCTAAATAGGAATTGCTGATATTCGCTTCTTTACCTTTCACTGAATAGGAAAATTAATACTGCATAAAAAAAAATAAAAAATAAAAAATAAAAAATGGAAATACCCATATTCAATGTCAAATTGAAATACATAATATATAATACCATTTTTTTTAAATGAAATAATGTGCTAAGGATCAGTTTTTTTTTCTTTTTTTTGAAAAGAAAGAAAGGGACTCTTCCTACATGACGTCAGAGATCACATGATAGGTGAAAAAGAAACAGCAGACGAAGTCTTCTATATCTATAGTGATTTCTGAAATAACATATTTTCTATTCTTATTTTTGATCAATCGTATTTAATGTGTGCTATATTTTTATACATCATCATTTTTAATCCATTTTATATTATTATTCATGCTGTATACATTTTCAATCATCATTTAGGTTATATTTGTTATTGATGTTCATGGAGAACATGTTAAACACTCTGATTTTTGGTACTTAAATCATTGACAGTGCAACACCGTGCGATGTAAAGCCATTTAGACCAGTAACTAAGTTAATAAATTTGTTGTAACACATTTATACAATTAAATTTAATTGAAAACATTTTAAAATTTCAAATTATAATCCGTAAACATTCCACAAGTACAAGCTATTATTTATTGCTAGATCAGTTAATGTAACAGGTACACTACAACATACAAAAATCGATTCTTACAGGTGAAAATAAATAAACACATAAAGTGTTTTTTTTTTTTTTTTAATTATTAAATTTACAAATACAATGGGCTCTTCCCACCTGACGTCAGAGGTCACATGATAGAGGAAAAACAAATAGCAGACGAAGTCTTGTTTATCTATAGCGATTACTGAAATAACATATTTTCTATTATTATTTTTGATCAATTGTATTTAATCTGTGTTATTTTTTTTTTTTTATATACATCGTCATTTTTAATCCATTTTATATCATTATTCATCATCTTTTGTTTGCTGTATACATTTACAATCATCATTTAGTTTATATTTGTTATTGATGTTCATGAAGAACATCTTAAATACTCTGAATTTTGGTACTTAAATCAGTGACAGTGCAATATCGTACTGCATAAATCCCTTTAGACCAGTAACTAAGTTAATTAACTTGTTGTAACACCTTTATGCAATTAAATTAAATGAAAACATATTAAAATTTCAAATTATAACCCATAAACATTCCACAAGAACAAGCTATTATTTACTGCTAGATCAGTTAATGTAACAGTTACACTAAAACATACAAAAATCGATTCTTACAGTTGAAAATAAATAAACACATAAAGTGATTTTAAAAAATTATTAAATTTACAAATAAAACTATTCTACTGTTTACAAATGCACAATATTACTTTTATTTTATTTTATATTAAATATTAACATTTTTGTTCTTAAGAACAATATTTAATTGAATTCGATTCTCAGAATTTGATTATTCGTTTTCCTCTATCACGTGACTGAGCAGACGACGGTGGGAAGAGCCCATTATTCTACTGTTTACAAATGCACAATATTACTTTTATTTTATTTTATAGTAAATATTAACAAATTTGTTCTTAAGAACAATATTTAATTGAATTCGATTATTTGTTTTCCCCTATCACATGACTGAGCAGACGACGCTGGGAAGAGTCCATTCGTAACATCTAGATCATTTTATGTTACAGATACAGTATGTGAACTTCTTGGGGACATTTAAGTTTTTGTCAGTATTTGGCGATGGATTTTTTGGTAGAATTGCTTGTTAAATATATATATATATATATATATATATATATATATATATATATAACCTTTAAATTAAATTAGAATAACCTTTCTAAAAAATTAGAACCTATTTCTTTCTAATGCCCGTACTTTTTATTATTGAATTTCTTTAGTTAATTTATGGCAGTATATACTCTCTGTATGTATTTATTGAACTGCTAGATAATAATTTTAGACATTCGAAAATATCGAAAAGAGAAAAAGTTTATTATTATTATTATTATCATTTTAATTTGGAAAAACCTCCTGCAGCTTCAATTATTAATTCTCTTCGGTACTTTTCCATTTTGCCGGTGAAGCGATAAAGTTGCCAAGAATGATAAAACCGACGCCAAACATTAGGCACCTAAGACAGAGTAATTGTTTCAAAACATTTCGAATAATAATAAGAAAAAAAATAAAGAAACTTATTTTACGTTTACTTATTTTATTTTATTTATTTTATATTTTTAAGAATTAAATTTTCTGAAGCTTTGCTTAAAGCTAGCTTTTAAAAGTGTTGTACCCTAAAAAAAAATAACATTTATTTTGTCAAATCCTTAATAACGTATATAAATAAACTTTAAATTTGAAAAAGAAAAAAAAATTCTAAGTTACAAATTTACTTTTAATCCATAAATTTATTGTTGTCGCCAATAAAGTTTGGTTGGCAAGAATATAGCCGGCGAAAGGAAAAGTACCTTCTCTCCTATCTACTTCTTATATTAACGAAGAATAAAATCTATAAAAAATTTAGGTGAATTTTTTCTTGCCATAATCCACGTTTGTAATGATCGATAGATGGCGCTTTTTCAGCTCTTGTTGTTAGTAAATATTACAGCCACGTGTATCTATTTTTGTTCTTTTTGTTATTCTACTTAATATTCGTACTATAATTTCTCCGCCATTACATAATGGAAAATTGATTGCTTTTGGAAAAAAATATTTCAGTTTATTCAAAGTTCGATCGAAAGTAGATATTTAACTGAAGCTGAACAAATATTAGTTTCAAATCATCTGATTAATTCTTTACTTCCATTATTAGCCGAAGCAACTGAAATTTTAAATTTGTCATTTGGAAATAAATGGAAGCTTAATTCTGGATTTCTTGGTCCTTTGGAGTTACACTGGAGCACACAACAGTATGTGTTATCTTTTTTACCGGATTTATTCATTTTTATTCAATAAATATATGTGAAACTGAACATCGGCTAGCAATGGCGGCTTGATGGAATTCGAATTAAAGCATGTTTATTGTAATTTCCTCTTAGCCCACCAGAGGGCGAGCATTTCATTACAATCGCGGATTAGAAGTATGAAATGTATCGTGGAAATTATGTCTAATTCTGTAATGTTAAAAAATTATCAATGCTAAATAAGAAGATTTTTCGTTTATAATTGAGTTTGAATTTAAATCTAAATATTTTTGTATACCAAAATCTATCCAAAGTATTTTAAAAAACGTTTTCAAATAAAAATAATAAATACACTTTAATGGTAAAGAGAAATGCGGTTTGTTATACAGACACGACATTATTTCGTTATTCACAAAAAATAAAAATAAAAATAAAATATAAATATAAATAAATAAATAAATAAAATAAAGTTTGGTTTGGATTAGTTTGATGAGTACTGAGATTTATTGCTTGCCTCTAGGGCCGCTTATATCTCGAAAAATCCACACCACAAGGGTTTACAAGTTTTTATTATAACAAGAACAGATACATGAGATACATATCATAAGACATCACAAACATCCATGCCCGCGCCAGGATTCGAACCTGGGATCATAAGATTCGGAAGGCAGCGCTCTACCGACCGAACCACCTGGCCGGCATAAAATAAAGTAAAATAAAATAAACATAAACATAAATATTGCCAGTAATAAAATTAATTTTCTAAAAGTAGAAAAAAAAAAAAAAAAGATGTTTGCGGAATTTATTTTATTTTTTTACACCAGTGATAACATTTTTATTTTCCTGGTGGAGATTGACGTCATTGTGGAAAATGATGTAATAAGAGAAATTATTTCTTTAATGGCAAATAGAGTACCTTTATAAACCCGAGGATTTTATTTAATAACTTCGTTAATTAAAATGATACAGATTTCTAACCACCTGAAATGCCTTCCTTGATGTATTTGGAACACATTGATACCTCCCATGATGCAGAGCATTTTGCCCTCCGCGAGAAGATGCTGTCGCAGACAAAAAAAATTGACGCCAGCTACAGACACTTTTTTTTAATATATAGAGAAAAAGAAAAGTACTACTACTTATTTAAACTAGTATGTTGTGGCCACCACAAGACTTTCTTCTATATTTTCCTATACAAATTCACGCAGTAGCAATATTAAAAAAAAAAAAAAAAAAAAAAAAAAAAAAAAAAAAAAACGATTTTTTTCTTTTTTTTTTTCGTTAAAAGTAAAAAAAATCGATAACTTTGTTTTAAATTACCACATATTTATAGTTCAACCATTCGTTTTAAAGGTATTGACGAGACCTTTCGAAAGATACCGATCTTGAAAATTTACACCCCCCCGGGGGGGGGTGTGCTTCCCCCTAGGGGGGGGGGGAAGCGATGCCCCAAATTTTTTCCCTAATTAACTACTACTATTATCAATAATTCATATTAATTTCATAATCACAGGTTAAGAATAACTCTCATTATGTACATTTATACGAAATTTTTTCCTATACTGCCATGTTACTGTCCTATACTGCCAAAATACGATCACAGCGCCACCTGTTAAGCGATTGATCCCCAAATCTAATCAGCCTCAGTTTATGTCAGGGGCCAACTAAATAGCAAGTCTGGTTAAATTTCGTTTAAAAAAAAAAAAAAAAAAAAAACGATTTTTTTCTAAGTTTTTTTTCGTTAAAAGTAAAAAAAAATCGATAACTTTGTTTTAAATTATCACAGATTTATAGTTTAACCATTCGTTTTAAAGGTATTGACGAGACCTTTCGAAAGATACTCATCTTGAAAATTTACTCCCCTCGAGGGGGGACTTCCATCCCCCCCCCACGGGGGGTTGGCGAGGCTCCTACGCATACAAAATTTTTTTCGCAGTTGACTATCTCTATTTTAAATAATTCTTGTAAATTTCATAATGATTACTAAAAAATAATTCTCTTTATGCCCATTTATACAAAATTTTGTCCTATATCACCATGTTAAAAATTTAGAAAAAGCGGGATGGCAACGCAACCTGTAAGACAATTTTTACCAAAAGTTGATAGGCACTAATTTATGTCAAGGTACAACTACATACCAATTTGTATGAAATTCTGTGCAGTAGTTCTTGAGATACAGTTGCCACAAAATTTTGTCACACACACACACACACACAGACAGAGAGACATTTTCTAAAAATGGTCAAATCGTGTTCTACAGCTCTCAAAACGTGTAAATTCATCAAAAACCCGAGGTCGAAAATTTTTACGAATACAATACTTTCTCTATATTACATACAGAAGAAAGTAATAAAAATTTTAAGCAAATGCAAATATCGCTAAAAAAATATTTATTTACAACTTACACACGAATTCCTGATAAAAAAATAATTTTTCGTAGCGTAACTAAGTTCCCCCCCCCCCTAATTTTTATTACTATTCACGCGAAATTAAAAGTATTTTATTTTATTTCTGAAAAATAAATAAATAAATAAACCTTTGTAATATACCTTTTTAAATGACACATTTTCGTGAGGAAAACAATTTATATTTATAAAATCGATTTACTTTTCTTTTGGGTCAAAGATATTACCATCCACGTGTCCTACAGATTAGCTTTTGCAGCATTTCTGTTACACTGTAAAAACGATTCTCTTTCATTCAATTACAATATTAGAAAACATGCTCAAAAGTAAAATAAACAAGAATTAAAAATCATGCGATTCACCTGAATTATTAACAATTTCCTGTACTCGTTGTATAGTTTAACCTTAAAGGTTTTTTGCCTACGTTATCACAAGTGACAGACGGAAGGGCGGGAAGGCAGATAGATAGACTAAACGAATTCATAATATTTCATAAACATTATTGAAAAAATTTTAAAAATGCAATTCCAGCAATTTCAATTGTAGCCTTTAATGTATTTGAATATTTTAGTACAACCCTGTAAATCTGAACGCTAAATATATCATATTCCATACATTTTTTTTTTTTTTTTTTTTTTTAAATATTTTAACAATAAATGTCAATTTTATTAGGATTTTTTCTGTAGAAGGTTATTTAAATGTGATTTATAAAAATGCCTCTCATAAAACGCAATTCATTAGCATTCTTTTGTGTGTCCCTGTACATAAACCAGCTGTATTATTAATGCCCTTTTAAATAGGGCATTTCCATAGTGAACTTAAATAACATTCATCATTTTGAAAAAAGTCTAAAAATATTTAGGTCTCTGTAAGCGGAGGGACAGACGTTAGACAGACGAATGGACAGAAAGTTCGACAGATAATGATAATTCACTCTTAAATATTGTAAGAAAGTGTTAAATTGTTCAACAAAAATGAAAATTCCAATTAATTTAACTATAGCCCTTAATATATCAGAATATTTTTATGCGACCCTGTCTTAATGTTAATTACGCTGTATTCTCTAGAAAGCATTCCTTTGTGCATATGAATAACATATTTCAATTTCATTAAGATTTATGCAATATTAAAATGTGGTTTATAGCAATACCTCGTACAGAACGTAATGCGTTGGAATACTTTCGGATGTTACTGCACTGTTAAAAATTTCTGTAAATTTAATGTAAATTTTTATCCAGAGTCTCTGTAAATTTACAGTAATTCTTAGTTAAAAGTGAATAATCGAGACTCTCAATCTTTATTCTGTATTTTTACCTAATTTTATTATATTTTTTAATTAAAATTAAAAATGACTGTTTCTACTTTAGAAAAAGCCTTCCAAGTCCGAAATATATTCTCACCAATAATTAATTAAATTAATATTAGTTATTAAAATGATTGTATAAAATAAGTTTTTTAACATCTCCGTTTATTTTTCTCTGTAATTTTACGTAAGACTTAAGACAATAGATTACACAGAGTTTGCTGTTGAAATTTTTAACAGTGTGTACACAAATTAGAGTTGGTACTTTCTTCATTTTCAATAGGGAACACCCCACAGTGAACTTGGATGACATGTTTCAATTTTATTAAGATTTGTGCAATGTAAAGATATCAAAACAGGGTTTATAGAAATACTTCTCATAGAAGGCAATGCTTCGTAATACTTTCGAGTATCCCTTTACGAAACTAGTGGTGGTATTTACTACACTTTCAATAGGGAACATTCAATAGTAAACTTCAATAGCATATATCAGTTTTAAGAAATTGCATTAATATTTACGGGAATTAGAGCGCGGGCAGACAGACAAACCGAAGCCATAAGCACTTTTAAAATTTGTTGAAAAGTGTTAAAAATATTTGTGATTTTCAACTTTTTATAATTATTGCAGTTTTCCTTAAAAAAAAAAAAAAAAAAAGAAAAGGAAATATAATCTGAGAAGCTATGGATTATCTAATATTCCGGAAACTACAGTAATAATTTTAAGTGAATGTGAGTCTTTGTGAGAGATTTCGTGTATAAGTGAATGATTGTTTGCACAAAGAACCAACTAGCGCAAGCAATCATAGCAAATAACACCAGTCACGAAATTTGTAAAGGGGTAGGTACCATCAGGCACATGACTGACCAAAATGGAATTCGATTTTCACATTATTGATTAATTTTTTTAGTAAATTAAAAATTAAATATTCTGTTGCTGAAAACGTTGTCATGGGACTAACTAAATTGTCATGATCAATCACAATATAAAATATATTCTGTCAGACTTTTCAAAATAAATCCTACGTTTTTGAAAAATTGCAGATTTTAACAGATATTTGACGTGAGATTAAATTATCTCACGTCATTAAGAATATTTTGTTTAATTTCAAATTTCTCAGATTAGAAACTAAGTTATTTTGAAGGATTGTCCATTTGAAGGACATTTTCATCGTAAAGATATTACACTACTTTCAAAATATATCATTTAGGATATACTACCATGAGCAAATTAATAACAGCCTGGATTTCTTTTTTTTTTTTTTTAATTGAAAGGGGATTAAGAGGGCGGTAGCCCCCTCTCACAGATTTACATGTCAAATAAAATTGTTCCTAAACCTATTTCAGATTATTTTAAAGTACATTGAACTTTATTAGCTTATGCAATTGAGCATAAGACTTAATATGCAATCTATCGTTATAGTATTGAAATGCAGGGTAAGAATCGTGTGAATGAAACACCAGATTATTATTATTATTATTATTATTTTGTTTTATTTTTTATCCAACATATCATCTGGTAAATTAAGTGTAATAATAGTAAAAATAAAAAGCCTAAGCCTAAGCCTATTTTTGCTTTCTTACTAATAGATATAAAATTCTGCACAAATCGCAATTGAATTTAGTGCGACAGGACTTATTTCAATCTATTTCCATATAAAGAAACGCAGTAACTGTGTTTCGTTCCCTAGCATTGTCTGCTACATTCATTTCTTAAAATTCCTTTTCTATAGCTATAGTACAGAAGCCCTTTGCCGTCATTTAAAATTTTATAGTCATTTGAATTGAAATGGCTATCGGAACTGCGTATGTAAAGATCTTGACAAGGAACATCTGAGCTACTTCAGTGCCAAATTTTAAAGATCGCCAAGAGTTTTATACTGAAGTTGTTACATTTCTTTAGCACGATTTTTCTCAATTTATTTTAATTATTTAAAATATAGTATATACTATATACACGTGTTCATTTTTCTGACATGAAAAGAACTATATTTACTTATTGATTGATTTTTGACCCATGAATAATAGAATCTTTCAATATATAATTCTTATAGTTTAATAATCATATTTATGTCCCAAAATTTGTTTATTTTCAGAAATTTCCATTTCTTTTATTAAATTTAGGCTTTTACCATTTATTTTAATTTATTAAAAATTGCTATCATTATTTTAGAATCTTTAATATTCTTTTCAATAATTAAAAAATGTTAATTACAAATGTTTTAAAAAAAGTTCATATTTAACAAATTACGTAATATTCTTCCGAAATCATAATAAATGCATGCAAGTTAACTTTTAATTTTTCTTTCAACGCATATAAATAATAATAATAATAATGCATGATATATATCGTTCTATACTGAAGCTGTCTCTTTTCTTTAGCATGGTTTTTCTTAATTTTACTTTAATTATTTAGAAAAAAAAAAATGTTTGCACGCTCTTATTTTTATTCGACTTAAAAATAAATTTATTTATTTGTTTATTTATTTATTTTTGGCAGTTTTTTTTTTTTTTTTTTTTTTTTTACTTTTTATTAAATTGAAAGTCACAATGGGGTTTTTATTTAGTAAATCAATACTCGACTGATGTATTGATGTTAAAAAAAAAAAAAAAAAGAACTAGTATGTTGTAGCCACCTTATGACTTTCTTCTATATTTTGTTATACAAATTCATTCAGTAAAAATAATTTTTTTAAATTATTATTTAAAAAAAATTATCTTCCATGATAATGCAGACGATTTCCATATTAGAGAAGTAGCATAACACTAAATATCCAAAATAAAGTCCATTTTATTCTCAATATTTGAAAAAAAATCGATAAGTTTGTTTTAAATTATCACAGATCTATAGTTCAACCATTCGTTTTAAAGGTATTGACGAGACCTTTCGAAAGATACCCATCTTGAAAATTTACCCCCCCCCCCCCCAGGCAGAGAAGGGATGCCCCCATATGCACAAATTTTTTTTTTACTAGTTAACTACTACTATTATCAATAATTCATATTAATTTTACAATCACAATTTAAAAATAACTTTCATTATATACATTTATACGAAATTTTGTCCTATACTGTCATGTTAAAAATTTAGAAAAAAGTGCGATTACAGCGCCACCTGTTGAGCGAATGATCCCCAAATCTAATCAGCACCAGTTTATGTCAGGGTCCAACTAAATACCAAGCTTGGTTAAATTTCGCTCATTGATTCGTGAGATACAGCGTCCACAAAATTCATGATACACACAGACAGACATTTTCTAAAAACTATCAAATCGTCTTCAGGACATCCCAAAACGTGTAAATCCATCGAAAACCGGAGTTCGAAAAATTTCACGAATCCAATACTTTCTCTATATTACATACAGAAGAAAGTAAAAAAAGGCATTTACGCTACAAAATTAGCTGTATTTTGTCCTAATCTATAAGTGTACCAATTTAGATGAAATCTAATGATCCGGGCAGATAGAGTAACAACTTTCAGGTTTATATAATTAAATATAAATAAAAATATTTGCACGATCATTCAAACTGTAATACAATAAACAGTGGGAACGGAAAACTGCAGTCTGAAATTAATTACGATCTGTCGTACTAATAATACTAATAAAGTTTTCGCAGAGGTACTAAAACAATGTCAGCGTTTTTCTCCTAAATAATATCAACATCAATGTAAGATATTTTTCTCAGTTATTAGTCAGCTGTAATCAATAAACAGGTTTCTTTGCAAGTTATTTCTAAATTAACTATTACACATTTCTTTCACTATTATACCAAAAGAAAAAGAAAGTTTTCGATAAAAATGTATCTGCTGATAAATATTCAGTTTGCGAGGAAAAGCTAACAGATAATTTTTTATTAGGTATAATTATTATTTTGAATAAAAGATTTATTGTTAAAAAACAGAAATTATGAAAGATTCAATTTCTTACAGACACGAGAAAATTAATTATTTACCAGATTTCATACTAAGCCAGACTCTATAAAGAAAACTTCTCCTTCTACTATTTTGACCTTTTATTGTCCATTATATCGTCCCATAAATTATTTATTGAAAAAAGGTTTAGTTATATCGCAGATGATGCTGAAACAATAATTAGATTTCCGCCCTAATAGTACTAAGATCAGCGTAATAAAATTAAGTTTACTTAATATAATAGAGAGAGAGAGTAATGAAAAATGCACACGCACTCAAAAAACATAATGGAATTTGTATTTGAATATCGAACAGTTCGTGTAACAATGGAATAAAAACCATGAATATTGATTCTGTAGAGCCAATCAAAAAGCTCCTGAAAAAGAGGGTGTTAATAGACCGCTTTTAAATTGTTGGAAACAACTTTAGAGTCCTTTTTTCGCAAAATCTACTTTGTTACTTCAAGATGCAATTCGATGAAATCAATAATTTTTATAGTTTATATAATGTAATAATAAAGTTCTGAAGAATGTTAAATAACAAATTCGCTGCTATGCAACAAAGCTTCACCTGAGGAAGTTGCAATTTATTGAATTTATATATTTTTATAGTCTACTGCGCAAATATTCCTTTTTAGCGGTAAATATTGCAAATCGATCAAAAAACACATGCAATTTTTTTTATTGTTGTTGTTATTGGAGAGCAATAAAAGTTTTATGACATTCTTTTTTGCCTTCAAAGTTCTTTCAAAAACTATCACCTAGCGTCATGGAGTCGAGAAGAGCGTGGAATGACTACAGATACTACTCAGATGTCGATTATGAAGATGACTGTGATTGTAATCTGTGTTTAAAAAGTAAGAATATTACATTTTGATATCAATTTACATTTAGCCGTGAAAATATTTTATAACAGTCATGCGATATTGTCACGATTAATTTCTTCCTGAATAAAGAAACAAACACAGAATGTCGAGTAATTTTATAACGCGTCAATGTATAATTTTTCAACAAAACCCTACAAACACACCTTCTTTCCAGGACATTTATAGGACATTTTGAGGATGAAATAGACGAGTGTAATGTGGATGAAAGGGATATTTTTAGCATAAGTGTGTTTGTAGGGAAGCTTTTATTTTAATTTTATTTTCCTTCTCGATAATTCTGTATATTGAAAAATAGAAAATTTAATATATAAATTATATAATATATCAGTTATAGAAATTATAGAAAATTTAATATACAGTTGCCAATGCAGTCATCCTTAATTACTGTAACTTTATTAAAAATATTAATAAATAAATAAATAAAAATCTGATAAGTAAATAAATTTATTAGACTCTTAGTTATTTAAGTATATTTTGCTTTCAGCATTCGCCATTACATACGTAGTTTTTTTTTTTTTTTTTTTAAGTAGAAATATATCAAAATTTGTGTTTTTTACTTTGTCTAACCAAAAAAAAAAAAAAAAAAAAAAAATTATATTTTCACGATATCAAAAAGTATTATTTAAATACTTATTGAAGCTTCCGTATTTGTTTTAATTTATTTTTAATATGTATTTGTTAAATTTAATGGTATTAACAATTTCTTATATTTACAACTACTACGTCATTTTAGTATAATTATCCAATTTTGAAATTTTGGTGAAGAAAGTTTAAAAAGTAGTACTAATGTAGGTTTTTAAACTTATTAAAATAATTACTTGTAATTAAAATTGGAAATTCGCACCGATGTTTTAATGCTTATTTTGTGCTGAATAAGCGTAAGAGATGCATATTTTTTAAATTCAGTAAAATCTGGCAAAAATTATAAATTTGCCTACAAATGTTTAAAATGAATTCTGGTAAAATTGTCTCATAACATTCGAAAAAATTCCTTAAAATGCTAAAACAGATAAAATTCTCAAAATGAACAACAACAACAACAATAATAATAACAATAATAAATAAATAAATAAAGGACTCTTCCCACCTGACGTCAGAGGTCACATGATAGAGGAAAAACAAATAGCAGACGAAGTCTTGTTTATCTAGAGCGATTGCTAAAATAACATATTTTCTATTCTTATTTTTGATCAATCATATTTAATCTATGTTATTTTTTACACATCATCATTTTTAATCAATTTTATATTATTATTCACCATCTTTTGTTTGCTGTATACATTTACAATCATCATTTAGTTTATACCTGTTATTGATGTTCATGAAGACAAGTTTAAATACTCTGATTTTTGGTACTTAAATCAGTGACAGTGCAATATCGTACTACGTAAATCCATTTAGACCAGTAACTAAGTTAATTAACTTGTTGTAACACCTTTATGCAATTAAATTAAATGAAAACATTTTAAATTTTCAAATTATAATCCATAAACATTCCACAAGAAGCTATTATTTATTGCTAGATCAGTTAATGTTACAGTTACACTACAATATACAAAAATCGATTCTTATAGCTAAAAATAAATAAACACATAAAATGTTTTTTAAAAATTATTAAATTTACAAATAAAACTATTCTACTGTTTACAAATGCACAATATTACTTTTATTTTATTTTATATTGAATATTAAAATTTTTGTTCTTAAGAACAATATTTAATTGAATTCGATTCTCAGAATTCGATTATTCGTTTTCCTCTATCACGTGATTGAGCAGACGATGCTGGGAAGAGCCCAATAAAAATAAAAATAAAAAATAAATAAAAATAAAAATAAAAATAAAAATAAATAAATAAATAAATAAATGTTATTGACTTCATCATGTTACTTAAAGTATTTCAGTAAAGAAAAAATTTAACCTAAATATAAACATAACTTAAAAGTTAACAATACTCATCATTATAATAGTTTTTACTTTTTTCTATATACGTAATATGCATTGTAGTTTAGAAAATTTTGGACGTAATCGAATCGTATTGTCAATTTTTAAACTGATATCTATTTGTCCTAGCCCTTCACAAATTTTATGGGAATTATTTCTCATGTACCAATGAAAGGAATATTATAAAATTTTAAGTTTAATTATTGTGTAGGTAAACAAGGTTGATTACATAATTTTTTTTTCCTTGGATAAATACTTCTGCTATGCTAATGAAAATTTTTACTGTTATTATTCTTTAAAGAGAAATTCTGCTATTTTCCTTTCACTGTTAAACAAATAATAAAGTTTTTTTTTTTTTTTTTTTTTTTTTTTTACTAGGAGAACTATTAGTTTCAATCTGCGTAAAAACGGTAAAAAGGTAACCGTTGCTCGAACTGTGTGGCTGTTGGTGAATCTAGAACATTACTTATACTAGTTTTTTTAGAGGGACACACACACACACGCCAAAAAAAAAAAAAAAAAAAAAAAAAAAAATCTTTATTATTAGGACCTATGGGCTTAAATCCTCAGCGTCTAAATGCCTTTTCCGATTGAGTTGAAAATTTATATACGTACTGTAGGTTCCCGTCGCATGAGGTATAAAGATTCTGGTGAATCTAGTACTTATAGATTTTTACAGGGACACAAAGAAAAATTCTTTGAAATATATAAAGCTGAAAGTTTCTCATTATAGTTGTCCGGATTATTAGATTTTATCAAAAATTGGTACGCTTACTAGTCAGGACAAAATGTAGCTAGCGTCGCATTTTTTAGTTCAATCAGATAATTGATTTAAAAAATATTAAGTAAAATCCCCATTTTAACTTTCAAATTATTTAAAAGAAAAAGAGAAATTAATGCCGAAAATAAATAAATAAATAAGTGAATATATTTCTTTTTATGTCAAATAAATTAAGAAAGAAAGAAAAGAAAGAAAAATAAAAGAAAGAAAGAACTTGCAAACTTTTTTTTTTTTTTTTTTTTTTTTTAAGGAGTGAGGGCTTGGCCTATTAGTCTAAATCTAAAATTTATTGAATAATTTGAAAGCGATGTTATAATTTGAAAAAAAAAAAAAAAAACTAATAGTCCTCCGTCCTAAACTAAATTCTGCTTTTGCCAGAATTTCATCAAAATCTTTTTATTATTATTATTATTATTATTATTATTGAAAGAAAAAGAAAAGAAAATTAATAATAATCAGTATCGAAACAAACGATATCGAAAAAGTTTTTTTTTTTTTTTTTAAATATAATTTTGAATTAGGAAATAAAAAGTGCGCGTGCAATATGAAATAAAAATAAGTAAAAAAAAAAATGAATTAAATGATTTTATTTTTATATAAAACATGATCGCGTACTATCTTAAAAAGTAGATGTAAAATTTAAAGTATATAGATATATATATATATATATTTTTTTTTTTAATTAAATTTAGAAAAATCGTGCTAAAGAAATAGAACAGCTTCCGTATGGAACCCCTTTGTGATTTTTAAAATTTGGCACCGAATTAGCTCGAACGTTTCTTACCAAGATTTTTACTTACTTAATTGCGATAGCCATTTTAATTCAACCTCGAAATGAAAATAAAAATTTAAAAGCCACCAAGGGGCTACTAAGTTAAAGCTATACCAAAGAAATTTTAAGAAATTAATAGAGTTAGTGATGCTCGAGAATGAAAAATATAGTTACTGCATGTCTTTATATCGAAGAATAGATTACACTAATTTCTGTCGTACTAAGTTAAATTCTGTTCACAATGAATGTAAGCAAATTTTTTGTTTTTCTTTTAATAAATATATAAAAATTTGCTCTTATTACAAATAAAAATAAATTCCTGGTGTATCAAAAAGTACACAGATTTTATTTATACACGCCTTAAAAATACATTTAAAGGAATTTCAGTTCTGTCAGTTTTATAAAGATTCAAAATGTCAAAAAACAAATTAAAATTATTATGTGTTTTCAATAGCATGAGATGGTGAATTCGAATAAACAGAAAAATAAATAGGAAGGAATAGTAAGAAAGATATAATTTCTTTTGATAAAATGTTATATACTTTATTACAAATTATAATACATTACAATAAATTATAAACTTGTATTTTTTTTTTTTTTACAAAATATGCATTTTATTATTAATACTTTTATTTTAAGCAATATAAGAAATATTGCGTACTTTTATTTTTCTTTATAACGTAAATGTGTCTGAAAATTGTTATAAGTTTTAAAATATTCCTAGGGATGAATTAAACAAAAAAGTTTAGAAAACGCCGCTCTGTAAATAATAATAATAATAAAGAAAATAACAAAAACCATTAAAAATTCTGTCAAAGGCAGAATTTAGTTTAGTACGGAGGACTATCCATTTCAGTCTGTAAAAATTAATCTTTAAGTTTAAAATTTAAAATTTTTATTTATTTTTTATTTTTTACCTCGTTTTTTGACTGTAAAACTGGCTCATGTACTTTTTAAAATGACTGAAATGGATTAAATTGAAGTGTTGCCACTTAAATTTCATACTTTAGTTAATTTTAAAAAATCTAATGGTCGTGACGAAAAACTGTTTGCAACCCTGGATTCAGAAAAATTGTCCCTTTCATTTGGTACCAAATTTGTAACGATAGGACTGATATTTCTAATTTATTTTGGTGTTACACAAAACTGGTCTACAAAAAATCCAGATTTAAACTTATAGTCCTCCGTCCTAAAAAAAAAAAAAAAAAAAAAAGATAAGCTGTGATTCTAATGTATCCTCTTATAACTAGTCAGCCTTAGTCCGCCTAACAGTCGATATTTTCAAACGAACCTATTTCCAAACGTGTTGCTCGCATTTTATCCCGGAAAGCCATTTTCATCAAATCGGAAACAGTAGCCAAATGCCGTAATAACAGACAATAATTAAAAAAAAACAATTTTTTTAATTTGACTGTGTTTTTGGGAAAATAACGGAATTCGAATAATGAAATGTAATTAAAATTTAATTACTGATAAAAATAAATTTCAGTGTAAACTTATTAAAATCATCCCCAGTTTATTTGTCGACGGATTAACAGGGCCTAAATACCTATCGCAATTTTATTACTTTTTTTTTTTTTCCTCATGCCAATTTAAATTATTTATCATCGATTTACACGTTTTTTTTTTTTTTTTTTTTTTTTTTTTGAGATTATAAAAAAATCTACCTAGATCTACTTAATACAAATGATATGTTTATTTTAATCTTCTTTCTTTCCTTTTTCTTTTTTCTTTTTCTTTTATTTATTTGAAATCATGGATAGAATTTTAATCTTTTATTATTTTCACTATGTTGCTACAGTTTTACCGTCATTTTTTTCTGTTAAATTGTTATTTTTTTAATTATTCAATTTTTCGTAAACATGAACACTGTTAAAAATGGTTTCTGAAAAATGAGCAAAATTGTCTCAAAATAGCTCCGAAACAATATACACTTAAATTTGAAAATCCCATGTACTCATATTTGAGTAACTGGCATGCTCAAAAACGGGGTTGACCAGTAAGAATCCCAATATCCCCATTTTTGAGCATGTCAGTATACTCAAAAACGAGTACATGGGATTTTCAAATTTAAGTGTATATTGTTTCGGAGCTATTTTGAGACAATTTTGCTCATTTTTCAGAAACCATTTTTAACAATGAATAAAATTTTATTTATTTCAATGTATCGTTCCAGAAGCAATGTAATCAGTTTTGAGCATTATTTTCCAGAAAGTTGGGCTTTTATTATTAACAAGATCTTTATTCTTCAACCACGTTTCTTACGACCATAGAAAACCTCTGCGCATGTGCACGCTCAATGAATCGTGTATTAAAACAGGGGTGATTACCTTTCTGATTGAGAGAAAATAAGCGATAAGGGAACGCTGTGTATGACTGGGTCGCAACCTGTCGGTCAATTTGGCACCATTCCAAGCTTTTAGAATCGTCCTCAATGCTAAGTGCAGGAAAAGTGATTGCACTGCATTTCAATAAATTGTTCCAATGACATCAGTTTCGAACGTTAATTTCTTTTGTTATTAAGAAGATAATTATTATAAAATGCAGTCTAAAACAACATTATGCTCTCTCTCTCTCTATATATATATATTTTAATTAATATAACAGCGTTTAACTCGACACGCCAGCTACAATTAAGACAATAATATTAATAATAATTTTCTGTGTGCCGAAAACTTCATCATTCATGAATATACATCATTATATTATTACATTATAGCGAGTATATGCTAATAAAGGTTCTTAACCTCTCATTCTATTTTCATTAAGGAAAAATAAATAAATATATAAAAATAATAATGATTAAAGAAACATTAATACGGTGTAAATTTAAGAATGATAATTCTGAAGTTTTCTTTTTAAAAATATTATTAAAAGATAAATTACGGAAAAAAATATCTTTTCTAAAAATTTATCTTATCTATTATTACCGCATCGGTGATTGCAAGAGATAAATTCGGTTTTTTGCTTCTATCTGTGCATCTGACCGTGCAATTTTTTGGTGAGATTCACGATGTTGTAGCAGCTGTTTTTTTCTCTTCTATAATGATCCGCCTGGTTCTCTGATCTTTGTTAAAAACTAGAACATACAGTTAGAAGAGAATCAATCAACCACTGGTCAAAGGCAGTGAACTGTGAATTATGATAGTTTAATTTTTTGTTTCCCTGTCGAAGCCGTGTTCGAACATTTTTTACGGTAAGTGAGCATATACTTTTTTTTCTGTTAAAGGAAAAATTGCTTGTAAATAAATACGCTTTGAGTTAATAGGATCTTTTTCTCGTCTCTTAATTGAATACTTTTCAAGAACGTTAGATGGATAAAATTACAATAATTCCATGTCTTGTATTAGGTTTCAATTTTTAATCGTGCAGCTCATGTCTTTAAAAATCATCTTTTGAGTTTTTGATATTACTTTTTGAAAACTTCTTTTTTACTTTCTCTTACCCATGAGGTAGAGAAATTATTGTTTTTGGGTCACATTTTCGAAACTGAATTTTTGTTATGTTTATACGTTTTGAGGTGCCCTGAATCCAAAAATCATGTTTTTAGTTGTTGGTCTGTGCGTCTGTCTGTGTGTGTGCGTGTGTACCTGTCTGTCTGTTATCAGCATATCTCAAATACAAATTATAGTAGAAAGTTCAAACTTGGTATTCTAAATATGTGTCATATAGGGATGCTACGCTAAACCTTTTCGTTGAGTTCAAGCAAATGGTTCGTGTACAGGGACCGAAGAGAATTCAAATACATTACGTCTATGGGGGAAATTGCAGATAAATAGAGTTTAACATCTGTTGACTGCACTAAACCAAATAAAACGAATATATATTTTATATATGCGTAAAAACATTTTTCATGTAGAATATGGTATAGAAATCATTCACTGTTCGTTTACAGGGCTACACAAAAGAACTAGATTATAATGCGACAATACTTGAAATTTGATGCAAGTATATTTTAGGTTATGCCGTGTGTTATTGATACAGGATTATATTTGTGTGCACCATGCGATGTGTACATAACTTTCATAAGATATACAGGGCTGCCAACATTTAAGCCATTTCTTTTTTATTTGTAAGTGGAAGTGCTTTATTATAATTTTTTACCATGCCCAGGAAAGCTGCTCCGGAATTGAAAAAGTTCTCATAGCCGTATGATAAAAAATGTATTTTTTAAGCTATATATTCATCACTTGTTTTTTTTTTTTTTTTTTTTTTTTTTTTTTATACGTTTTGAGGCTTCCTGAATTCCGATGTCAAGTTTTATAGTTTGATCTTTGACTGTGTCTGTTAGAGTAAATTAAAAATAAATAATTTATGACGATCCAAATGCTGTATTTTGAAGTTAATACGTTTGCTACTCGAAAGTTTGTTCAAGATTGATAAGTTTCAAGGAATGATGCTTGTGAAAGTTGTCTGAATAATTTTAAATAAACTTTTGAACTTAATAACAGATTTGAATTCTATGTAAATGTAGATACAATAATGAAACGGATTGTTGAAGAGGGCGAAAGCCCCCCTCACATAGAATTATTTGTGAAATAAAGCTGTTTCGAAGCCTAATTTGAATTGTTTTAACATAGGTTTACGTAACAGTACTCGTTATCTTAATCCTTAATATCCAATCTGTACTTTTAATATTAAATTTCAGGGTAAGAGAAAGTCGTGTGAGTGGCACACCAGATTATTTTTATTAAATATAACTGAGATTTAATTTATACTTAAAAAAAAAAAAGGAAAGAAAGAAATAGAAAGAAAAAAATCATCATTACTATTGAAGAAAAAGAAAAACAATCTCAATAAAGTATATGAATGGGATAAATATATTATTTGAATTAGTAAGTTATCTTACTGAAATTTTAAAGTGTTACTTTATTTATCGCCACCGTAAGCCAAAGTCAATTTTATTCTATGGGGAAATAATCTCATTATAATTCGTTAACTAAATACGTATATTTAAATTCTATTTTGGCATTTTGAAAATTTAGAACTGTTAAATTGTTCATTCTTTTCTAATTATTATTATTATTATTATTATTATTTTGCAGAGGGGTTAATAAGAGAAACGAGCCGGGGATTGGTGAGCGGAGCGAGCAGGGAGCAGAGCCCCTTAGTAAAAGAAAACGAAAAAAAAATCGATTTTTTTTTTCATTTTTGTTAAACCCATTTAAGTCTCTGTAGACCCCTTAAACAGAAGTTTTTTTGTTCATCAGAGTTCAAAGTATCAAAAGTGCTTTGTATTTTGAGTGACAATATTTTCTAAAAAAAAAAAAAAAAAATCTTTATTTGATCTTATGAATTTAAGGATTATAAACAATTAAAAAGTTATTGGTATTCAAAGTACAGAAAATTTTTAGCTCTATCTTAATCAAATTGATTTTCCCTATCACGTATGGAAAGTCCTTATATCGAAAATGTTTTTATATCTTGTCCGCTCGAAAACAGATTAAGAAGTATTATTTTTAAAATTTTTTGCTTAACCATCTGACCACCGCTGCACCACTGACGGATATATCCGGTAACTGAACAGTTATTTTTACAATAATACACTTATAATTCAAAATTATATAATTAGAAATTTTTAAATTGCTTTTAAAGTTTGAAGGTCTTAAATAATAGCCATAAGTACTAAAAATCTTGTGCATAGTTACATTTTTAATCTCAAGTTAAAGTAAGCATTATTTTAATATATAAAAAATTGTGCAGTGTAAACAACATTACAATTTTGCTTTTTCTAAAGGTGATCAGAGACTTTTAAATATATGCATAGCTGCCAATATTTTAATTTATTCCGGAGTAATTTTAGCCCCGCTTCTAATTCGTACCACTTATTTTTTAAAAGCGTTTTCTTCTTATTTTATCGAAGTTATGTATCGAAGAAAATTTTTCTATAAATAAAGTGGTGCGGAATAAAAGCGGGGCTAAAAGTACTCCGGAATAAATTAAAATATTGGCAACTATGTACACGAACGTTCTTTTTTATGTTATAGTTTTTCTAATAATAAACACACCAAATACGTATTTATAAGCTGTTTAAAAAAGGTAAGGAAATAATATAAATCTATTGCTAAAAAGTAGTATTTTATATATCTTTAAAATATTATTATTAGATCAGTTTTATCCTATCTTCCAATGGTGTTTTACAAATTTATTACTTGCAAATCTTCAGAATTGCAACGTATGGTGGATCATGTTATTTTTTTTTTTTTTTAATCTTAGACCTCAAAAAGTCAAGTGTCGAATTCATATGCATATTTATATATATTTTCGAAAAACTCAGTTTCTAAATCATGCAAATTATGAAAAAACACGCAATATTTTGAGAACGCTAAAGATATCTTAAGTAACTGTGCCACATTAAGGTAAAAACATTTTCTGGTCTTTTTTTTTTTTTTTTTTCCTAATGTTTGTGTGTGTATTGTTTTTAGTTTTAGAGGCTGTAACAATAAACAGTGTTCGATACCGCAGTTAACCTTTTCTGAACTTAACTATACTACGAAGAATGCTGATTTTTATAATCGATAAATTATTTTTACAGCTAAATTTAAAATACGCCAACAGAGTGCACACTCGAAAATTTCAATAGTGGACATCCTTTCTGTTCCAGTAGTAAACATTTATAGTTTTTCTTTCTTTCTTTCTTTTTTTTTTTTTCAGAAAAGACGGAATTAAATGGTAAGTAATAGAAAATATATATTTAATTAATTAAAGGTGTTTTCTGTTTGATTCGTGCGTTAAAAGAACAAAAAAGATACGTAAACTTGTGCGTAATTTGAAAACAAATTACCAATGAAAAATTTAATAGTTTCAGTAACACACTATTCCATTTAAAATAAGACTTAATTTGAAAATTAAATTTTAATAACTCACTTGTGTTATAATCGTGCGAGGCTACTCAGTCTTTCTTTCAGATAACTGCTGGAATTCTACGTATCACCTGCCCCCCCCCCCTCCCCACCCACACACAAAATAAGTTAAATGAATTGATATTCCATTCCCCATTTCTCAATTTAAGGGAATATCGCCCTGAATTTTCTTTTATTTGAAATCATTGTTTAATTTCTGAAATATTTGTCCATTACTGGTTCTCCGTCTCCTCAAAATCAAATGGCTCAGTAATGGGTAGATATTTCCACTACTGGCAATGATGACATATTTTGTTACCGATAGTGGAGACCCATAAAAATATAATGTACTTTTACAAAATCAAATGTTTAACATTATAAATAAATTATTGCATATTTATTTTAATCATATGAAAGTAGATGTTATAAAAAATCAACCCGAAATAAGCAGATGCAAAGAAAAAAAAAATGACTGATTTTATTCAAAATAACGAAAAATAACAATAACATGAGAAAAAATTCGCGCTCTTTCAATTAGATTAATCTCTTTTATAACTGATGACTTTGAATCTTTGTAGTTCAAGATATTAATTGTAAGGGGTTGCATCGCCAATCTTGAATACCAGACGAACCTAAGCAGGACTTTGTAAGATTATTTTTAGAGTTTAAATTTAAAAGTGTCCATACTATTTGTGCATTTTATTTAATTATCTAAGTATGAAGGAACATTTAAAAAATAATTCATATTTGACAAATGATTATTCTAAATACCATTTATGTATATCTATACGACATTCATATTAATATCTATAATATATTATTATATCTGTTATGTAAATATATCAATACGATTATATCTATTGTGCAGGGTTCACAGATTTCTATACTTTTGTGCTCGTTTAATTTTATTTTTACCACTATTTTCAAATATTTCTTTTTTGTAAAAGTTTTAATGCAAAAGTAGTATGTTAAAATATACAATCTGAAAATAATAGTAACAAATAATAAAACGCGCGTGAAATATAGGAACACTGCAACACATGATTATGTATCTACTTTCATATCTATTATATAGATCTATTCCTTACATTCATAATTGTATTATATAGTATATCCTTAAAACTGAATCATGAATTTCAAATAATTTGTTTATACTTTCGTTTACTCAAACAAAAAAAAATATACTGCCTTCATCTAGAACGAATAAGGATCCCCAAACGTGGAATATAGATTTCCGAGTTATGCGTATGATAGATGAAATGATCGAGAATTTCTAGTCTACGCTTTTCTAAAAGATGAAACAGTATTATTAATATTATGCTTGATTATGATATCTTGCTGATATGATGATTTGATATCTTGCTTGATTTCCAAGATTGGGAATTAGCCATTGCGCAGCACTAGTGCTACGTAAAACCCAATCAACCAACTAACCAAGAATTGGGTAATAAATCACAATTATAGTTACAAAAATTCGTCGCCTCTTGCGTTCGCATTTATTTTCAGAGATTTTTAAATGAGATTGATCACGATAATATTAGAATACGCTCTAGCATTCTAATGGGGGTTTTTAAGACTCGGTGTTAAAAAGAACTAGAATTTATAAGGATGAAATGGACCTATTTTTACTAGATACATAATTTAGTTTCTAGATGTTCATTACAGAATTTTTCCTCAGTGCATGATTTGTTTATTCTTTTAACCGTTTTCATATTTTTGAGTAATAGAACTCTAAAATGTGCATTTTATAGCTTGTATATTGTTCGTATATAAATACGGATTTTTTTTATCGTCAAAAATAAAAATAGGTTTACATTCAGCAAAATATATGTAAACGTTGAAGGCTTAAATTACAAAAAGAATGAAAATATTCACAAATAACTAGTAAATGGCTGAATATTTATGCCTTTCATTGCAGTGTTTCTCACACGCTATATTTACATTGTAACAAAAAGAAAAAAAAATACACTTTTTTTTTTTTTTATCATTAGTCTTTGCTCAAGGCACGTGCGAAATAATCAATGTCTTTCACTTGAATGTTTATGCGCTTGAGTCAATATTGCATTATTTCCCTTTTATATAGAGTTTTTAAAATAACGTATTTTGTAATTTTAGATTTAAAAGTTTTTATATATTTTATCTCGAGTTAGACTGTTCCAAAAGTAACAATCTAATAGACTAGCCTTTATTTATTTTAAAGGTTAATGGATGTGATGACAAACATATGTAGGGGAGCGTGGGGCGGGTTGTAACAGTTTTTAGAAAATTAAGTATATTTTGAAATGTGTTTACGTTTTCCTGTTTCTAATTGCTGTTTTCTATAGCATACATAGTCATCTATCATATTCATAAAAAAAACTTTCGTTAATTTTGCTAATTTTAGCACAAAAAATATTTTTGCAAAATTATATGCCTGTTACAATTTGCCTCGGGTTTGGGGCAAATTGTAACGGATACAAAGGGAACCCTAACAATAAAAACGACAATATTTTAAAATGCTTTTTGGCATCAATCATTTATTAATTTATTTAAAAAGGCAATTAATAACTAATATTAAATTATAACCTTCTTGGTATAGTAACAATGAATTATATCAAATGGATTATAGTAAAATAAAGATAAAATTAAAGATAAAATCAACATAGAAGTCAATCTTAGTCAGAATTGAAATTAATTCAAGCAAATGATATTTTGTTCCCTCTCATGCCTTTAATGTGTGCTTACATTTTGCAAATTAAGCATTGTACCCATTCTTCTGCCACAGAGTGGGTTTAACAGAGTTCGAATTCTCCGGCCTTTTTTCAGGACACTGTCATTAATGAGAAATTTCTGCTTTTTTTCTACCACTATTTTTAGGCAATATTCTCTAATTGGTGATTAAATCGTGATTATAATTCGGGATTAAATAATCACTGCACTGTAATATAAAAACACAGAAAATATTTCTGTGTAGTTGTAAAGAAGCCAAAAATATTTCATTTCAGAAAGTTTCCTGAAAATGGGCGGAGACTTCGAGATCTGGCTGTAGGCATCTCCACAAGCCACTCCTCTAACATGTTACAACATGCCCCAAAATTTTGTTTAATTTGCCCCATCGTATGATTTTGGATATTTTGTTTATTTATAAAAATATATAACGGTTTATACAAAAAATTAAACATGCATTTTATAACTTAACACACAGACTAAATAAATAGCTATAAATATTTCTTTAAAGTATACATTCACACACCTTTAATCAAAATTTATGATATATTTTTAGTTCCCCATCATACTATAGGTATGGGGAACTTAGGTAATCGTGAAAAATTTCGACCTCGGTTTTTTGACTTTTTTATACGTTTTCAGGTGTGAGGAATCCGAAAATGACAAAATTTGTATGGTGTCTGTCTGTAGAGTGTCTATTAGTGTGTCAGTCCGTTAGTGTGTTAGTCCGTTAGTTTGTTAGTCTGTTTACACGATATCTCATGAACAAATGATCGCAGAGAGGTCAGATCAATTTTAAAATATATTACTTTCGATACTGGCAAAAACCCTATTCATTTGCAACACTCGAATAAAAAAACTTCGTAAGTTATTAGAAATATACGATTTTCTTAACATGGGAGAACAGGACAAATATTCCATTAAACGTGCATTAAATGGAAACTTTTTACTGTAAAAATGTCAGACCAGTCAGACCATGAATATCATAGACTATGATTTTTCCAATTTAAAAAATTCGTAAGTTATTTGGAATTTACGATTTACTTAACATGTCAGAATAAGGCAAAATTGAGCATAAACTTCCATTTTGAGGATCATAAATACATTAGACAACTTTAAACTTTTTATGATATTTGTTTGAACATGATTGAATACAAATATTCTAATAGGAAAAATTCGTAAACTACTCGTAATTTACTTTTTTATCAACATAGCGAAATTGTAAATTTTTCATATAAATATGAATTTTGAGGATTATTGCATTGGAAATAGTAGCATGAAAACTAAACAATGGAATCGACCCATAAAATAAATTAATAGATTAGAACAAGATAAATATATCGAAGTGAACGGTGGATAGCCTTTTAGGCGGGGATTTCATTCTGTCATTGAATCAAGCTTTGGTCAAATTAATTTCTTTTAACATAACTATAATCAGTGCTGCCAGATTGAGGGAAATTTTTATTTAACTCCCACCACTAAATTTTAATTGATACAGTTGTGTAATTATTTCGAAACATTTTTCACAGAAATCGTCTATACATTTAGGTAACCGTTACAAGTAAAATTTAACGGTGGCTGTTGGATAAAATTTTCCCTCAAATCTGGCAGCACTGACTATAATATGTCTCGCACTAGAAATTTATGAGAACATAAGTATGATGGGGGAACTGAGCAGAGTCCACCTATGCCAACTAGTTTTTCCCACTAACTAGCTAAAATGAAGCACGTGTAAAGAACCTCTCATTAACGATTTTTGAGGAGCACCGATTGTGCTTACATTATATTGAGCGTCATAAGGATTATGTTTATAAAAATATTTAATCACAAATGTTACAAACTATTTTGTAAATTTCGTGTTACTTCTTACTCCTGTGACAACTAGCCCCACGCTTCCCTATAATTGTTCTTTTTCAAAAGTAAATTGATAATTCATTTCTAAGTACCAAGTAAAACTTTTTTAAACTACATTTGATTTTTACTATCTCTTACTCTTGTATATAGAACAGAGGTACTGGTTTATTGGAAAAATTTTTGATTTGAGTTTTTATTATATTTATGCATTTAGAGATCCCCTGAATACAAAATTAGTTTTTTTTTACAGTTGTTCTCTCTCTCTCTTCGTGCGTGTATGCGCGCGCATACGCCAGTTTGTTTGTAAGAATATTATTAGTATACCTTAATAACATAATTAGCAGGAAGTCCAAACTTAGTATTCTAAAACTGTATCATGTGAAGATGCTACATAAAACTTTTTATTGAAATAGGACAAAGGGTTCGTGTACAGGGACATCCAAAAGTATTCAAATGCATTACGTCTAATGAATGAAATTTCCGACAGGTTAACATTTTTGAACTGCAATAAACAAAATGAAATTAACATATACTTTTTATATGCATGAAAGCATGTTTTATGTAGCATGTTTCAATACTGCAGGAAAATTATAATTCACCTATCGTTTACATAATCACACAAAAGAATTGGAAAAATGTTGGGCCATACTTGGAAATTACTGGAAGTGAACTTCAAGTTCTGTTACGTGTTTTTCACATTGTGTCAAATTTAAGTAGAGTATATGTAGTATGCATATAATTTATATGCAATTTACAGGGCTGCCGAAAATTAAGCGGCTGCCAAACACAGGGCTGCCGAAAATTAAATTATTATTAACAGCGATTTCAATGGGCTGTAGACGAAATTCAAATAACTCAAACATAGATATATGTCAAATAGAATTTTCTAAAACTTTTTTGAAATGTTTTTAAAATACGTTCATGTACAGTAATTATTTTTTTTATCCCTTAATTCGCAACCTGTCTTTATAATAGTATTAAAATACAAGGTAAGAGAAATTCGTACGACTACCACACCAGATTATTAAATATGAGGTAGCCAATTAAATCTTAAATATTGCCGCACAACTAGTAACGAAAATATAGTATTAGAAAAATCCCCCTTTTTTTTTAATTATGACATTTAATTTAAAATTAAATTACAATAGACAGAGAGATTATTTTCATTGGAATATATTTTCTGTTTTATTATTTATTTATTTATTTTTATTTATTTATTTATTTATTTATTTATTTATTTTTGTCCACATACTTGCACAAACGTTTCTGATTAACTAATTAGCGTTTTTATTTTATTTTATTTCAACAAATAAATAAAACTCTTTCATAAGGCTGTTTTGCTAACTGTTTATATACCTTTTCTACATTTACGTATTTTAAATGGGTTTATTGTTTATTTTCTTTTTTTCTCTCAAATATCTGTAAAATAATGAAAGATTTTTAAGCGTTTGATTATATTTTATTTTTGAACTAATAGAAAATTTTTAAGCTTTCTGTTAAGAGAAAATAAATATTTTTGAATAGAGTGTTAGCTTTAGCAAACTTATATTTTAGTTTTGCAAAATTTTTCGCTGTCCATTTGGTTAACCAAATGAATTAAAAACACTGAGGTATAGTGCAATAAATACTACCCTTTTTTTTTACTAGAAAGCTTTGCCTACTTCGCTGGTTACTGTATTTAAATGAATTCCTAAAATTCCATATCAATATTAAAAAAAAAAAAAAAAAAAAAAAAAATCTAAAAAAAGTCAAAATTTAAAAAAAGAAATCACTGGAATCATCGAAATCTCAGTTAAGGCTTCTTCTGCCTATGACAGTGTCTTTCCCGCCCGAAACATGATGAATCTGGGTTCCCACTCCTTCGGTAGCGTCTTTCCTGCTTTTTACTCCCCGATCCTCCGCGGATGAAGTCAGAAATTTCGCTAAATTCTATCAAAGTGCATATTGTGTACACATAACAAACACCCACACACCAAAACTCGCCATTTTCAGGTAAAATAGAGCAGAGTTAAATTCAAAAACATTTTTTTTTCCCTCGCCTACCCTTAAAAGGAGGGAAAGGAAGAAATTTCGCAAAATTCCTTCATAGAGTGTGTTGAATACGTATAATCAAGCCACACATCAGAAATCACCTTTCTAAGATAATTTAGAACAGAATTGCTCTCAAACACGAGTTTTTGCCTGTTTGTAGCGAAGGGGGGCAGTTTCTCAAAATCCTATCACAGTGGATGTTAGAAGCAAATAGCCAACTCGCAAACCAAAGTTCGTGAACTCCTGTAGGTTTCCAAGGACAAATTTGAAACATAAAGGTGCTCTTGCTTCCCCCTCGTATATAACCCTCCCCCCCCCCCCCCCCCCTAAAATCAAAAATTGCAAAAAACCCAAAATGGGCTTTTGGAATTTCCTCTAGACGGCGCACTTCTGCTTTTAACCTCTTTGTACAGTAATTTCTGGTATATAATCCGCAGGTAAGATGTGCCATTTCTCCACCAGAAATTTTATTTAATACAGAAATCTATACTTTTTCGAAGGAAGAGCTCGTTCAAATATAAATTTATTTATCAACTGATATTTTTGGTACAAAACTGGATTATATAACCTGCGGATAATACACCAGAAATTACGGTACTACTTTTGGCAAAGTTCTACTCGAAAATCAAGATTTTGAGAAAAATCTCCCCAAAAATTGATGCCCCCCCCCCCCCACTTAAAATTAAAAATTCCAAAATCGCTGATTTTTTTTTTTATTTATTTTTTTTTTTTTTTTTTGTGCTCTTCACGTGCAATTTCTTCACCATGAAGTAATTGTATGCCGAATGCTCACGAACGTGTTTTTGCTCCTGCACCCCCAGAAGGAAGGGTAGTAATTTCACCAAACCCTGTCTTAGTGGAGGTCAAGGTCCTACAACCAATCTACACAACAAAATTTGTGCTTCTATCTTTCAAAAGAATTGCTATTACTGTGTCGAGTTAGTTAGTGAGTCAGTGAGTTTACTTTTATATATATATATATATATATATATATATATATATATAAAATCCTTTTGATAGTAGAAGCAAAGAATGAGAACGAAGAATAGTTAGTCAAACAATTCACCAAAGAGACATACACACGCCAAACAGAGCAACAAGATTTCCCAAATGATTCAATTATCAAGTTCAACAATAGCACTGACGCCAATCCACTGTACAACAATACCAGTTGAAAATTGAAATAGGACCGTGTAATTAGACTCTGGTGAAAAGAAGGTTGACTCTATGACAATATTTCAAGGTGAAAAAAGAGAATCCTGTAATGAACAATAATGACCCATTAAGCGCAGTAGAAGCCAAGCAACAGACACAAGATCACCGAAATCACAAAGACCAATAAGAATGAACAATTTCTCTATGTAGGAGAAGCTCAGAAAGGTTGAAAAGAAAAATCATCAGGCGATGAAATACACATATTTAAAAAAAACAAATTTAATTTTTATGAGCCCGTAAAACAAACGATATAACAAACCAACTCAACCAAATCCCAACAGAAAAACTCAAGCCAAATTGAAATCCAGGGAAAGAAACATCCCAAGAAAGGAAGGAAGGAGGCAAGCGGCAAGACTTGTGACTTGCCTGTGGGGTTAAACTAGTTTTACAACGGCAACACTCCCCCAACCTGCCAAGACCAGATTAGGAGACACATGGATGAAAAAAAAAAGCAAAACCCCACAGCAAATAAAGAACAATGAAATCATGAAATTTATTAATTGAATACGAACCCACAATAAAAAAGAACCCCGAAATGAAACAATGACAAATTATTTTCCAGAAAAACTGTGTCGACCCCCTAAGAAAAGGGGTAAGAGAAGGGTAAGAAAACCCTTCATAAGAACAAAAACACACCATCAACCTAAAAAGTAATAAAACCAAAACCTAAACCCGCAAAAAAAAATCACCCCGAAATGAAAGAGAGGCAATTTAGACACAATCCATCCTGATGTATTGAAACACCAACCAGAAAAAACAAAATAAAATAAAAACACGAGCCCCAAAAACTGAAAGCAAAACAGAGAACTCAACAGGAGAAAAATGCATTTTATAAGTTGAGTTTTGTCATCCCTTGATAACTTATTTAATAACCAATTTTCAGCCTATTAATTTTTGGAATAAAATTAATATATATATGTATATATATATATATATATACAGATAGGTAGCATTATACTGCTATGAACAAAATAAGGTTATATAAACACAAGTAATTTGAAATATTTATTTGTTTATTACAAAAATAGAGTGAAAAATTTCTACAAACCATTTTAACGTAATAAATATGTTACCTGTGTTTATGAATTTGAGAAACCGCAATTTATTGAAATAAGCTTCAAATTGCACAATTTATGAACATGTTTGTTTATTTATGATGTATTTTAATCTATTTTGAGTAGAATGTTTTTTACACACGCATATCCCTTTTATGTTTACCCAAAAAAGAATTCTTTCATTTACATTCAAGTTGAATTTGGAAATTGAAAGCACCATTTGCAGATAGAGTGATATCCGATAAACAAATGCAAATAAGTCATTTACGTATTTTCTTACTGAAACAGAGAATAATGAATTTTTCGACTTTCATATTGATACAATTATTGTAATATATGAAATTTAAAGCTTGAATTATCGTAATGTGCATGATAAATAAGAGATTATATAAAATGTTAATTGATCATAAATACTTAATTATGTAAATTCGTGTAATTTTTATAATAAATTGACGTAACCAGTAGAAAATTGACTGTAATCTTTTTAAAAATATGTATAAGATTTTCTTCTTCCTTTTTTAGAATTAATGAAGAAAATAACAATACTATATTTTGATTAAATTTTAAAACAAAAAATTACAAAAAATTATTTTATATTACTAAAAATTGCGGGTGAAACCGGGTAGCAATTTTTTACTTTCTTCTATATTCAATAAAAGAAAGTACTGGATTCGTGAAAAATTTCGACTTCCGTTTTTCAATGGATTTACACGTTTTGAGAGATCTAGAACATGATTTGACCATTTTTAGAAAATGTTTATCTGTCTGTGTGTGTGAGAGAGAGAGAGACAATTTTGTGGCGACTGTATCTCTGGAACTACTGCTTAGAATTATGTATATATTTATACGTAGATGCACCTTCAGTAAACAATTTTCTAAACAAGAAATAGAATCACGCTTTCTGAAATAAGGTTCAAATTCTACAGATTTATTCTTTTTAGGCCACACGTTTAAAACCCAATCCAAAACTTTTTTTGTTATCGGATTTTCTAGAGTCCATTTAGAACTTGTTTCATAGGTAACAGGCAGTCTTCATCATTTGAAACAAACATTATCTCGGGAGGGGGGGGGGTTTATCGGGTTCATCAATGTGTATAGTTTCCGAAAAAGGTAATCTGCTGAAAGCATCAGCATTTTTATTATTTTTCCCTTCCCTGTATTCAATGGAGTAATCATAACCTGCTAAAATTAAAAACCATCTCATCTTCCTGGACGATAAAGTATCTGGAAGTTTCTTTAATGGAGAAAACAATCTAAGAAGGCGTTTATGGTCAGTAAATAATTTTAAATTTCTTACAGCTAAATATTGGTGAAATTTAGTAATACCAAAAATTATTCATTATGCTTTTTTGTCGATTTGTGCATAATTTCTTTCTGATATATTTAATGTCCTCAAAACATAAGCTATATGATTTTCACAATTATCAATTATGGTTTAAAACACATCCTAGACCATAGTAGAAGCATCCCAACATAAAACAATATCTTTGGTTACATCATGTAATTTTAATACTGGAGCTTTACTTAATAAATCATTTACTTTCTGAAATGCCCCTCCGTGCATTTTTGTCCATGACCATTGCACGTCATTATCTAATAATCTATATAAGGGTTTTACGATTTCAGCTACATTAGGCAAAAGATATCTATAATAAAACAATAAACCAAGGAATTAACGCAATTGAGAAACATTTGTAGGTGAGGGAGCGTTAACAATTGCAGATACTTTTTCCGTGATAGGTTGAATGCCATCTTTCGAAATTTTATGGCCTAAGTAGCAAACTTCAGAATATGAATTTAAATTTATCTTTATTTAATTTAATACCATGCTCAGAAAAGCATTTCAGAATACACATGACTCTTTCCATGTGTTCTTGTTCTGATTTAGCACGAATTATAACATAATCAAGAAAAACACCAACAAAATCATTTTTTTTTAAAATATTCTCAAATTTTCTTTGAAATAAACCTGATGCAAATTTTACACCAAAAGGTAACCTAGATACATTATATAACTTATATGAGTAATTATAGTTAATAATTTACTAGTTTCAATATCAACAGGTTGCTGTAGATAGGCATCTTTTAAGTCAAATATAGTAAAAAATTTCGCACCCGATAGTTTAGCAAATAAATCATCAGTTTTAGGTAGATGGTAATTATTATCCCCTGTACATGTATTTACTGTTGATCTATAATCACCCCATATTGTTACAGAGCCATTTGGTTTAGGAACAATTGCAATAGGACTGGTCCGTTCTAAATGATTTACAGGAATTAATATTTTCTCATTTGTTAATCGATCTAGTTCTATATCAACAGCTTTTCTCAAAGCAAAGGAGACTGTCCGAGCTCTTAAAATCACTGTTTTTGCATCTTTCTTTAATTTTATTGATATTGGTGGTCCTTTAATGGTACCAATACCGTCATTAAATACCTCTGGAAATTTATTTATTAAATCATCTTTAGACAAATTATTCACATGTTAATACTAGGCCAAAATAATTTAGATGCTTGTAACTAGGGATGGACCGGATATGGATTTTACCGGATAACCGGATACGGATATCCGGCATTCCGGATATTATTTTTCTTTGCCGGATCCGGATATCCGGCCGGATATACGATCGGATATCCGTCAGTCCCCATGCACTATATACACAGGA